>CM050167.1:103542577-103909930 GCA_027410445.1 Discoglossus pictus
ATGTTCCTTTAATGAATGTGTTCTTATAGCAGGTGTTCCCTTAGGAATGGGCTTTCTAGCTCTCTAAACATATTTTAATGGTAGGTCCATGTGCCTTTAGGCTACTAGTAGGAAGGGACAAGATTGCTGCTGTAAATCTTCTTCTAAATTTAAGGTGTTATCAAAGGAGTTTCCCCTAAAAAAGAGTGTTTCTGCAGTAAAGGTTTCTCTTGACAGCACTGGGAATTAGAAACATGGCTGGCTGATAGGGTCATATGTCCCTAAAATTAGTTGTAGGTCCACTACTTTTTAATGACAGTTCGACCAATGATTAAAAGCAATTAACTCTCTGAGCCGTAAAGGGCACACTGAGCAGCCAGATTCAGAGATAGGACAATAAATACAGATTGCATGGAATAAAGACAGACATACAGTTTATGTAGGCAACCACAATATTCAGTATGTGCCTATGTCAATAGATTACTGATCATGTAGCATTAATAATCCTGTAGTAATATATATTCGTAGGACTTAATAAAAATGGATAACACCTACCTACTCATATATATTTATATATATAGAGAGAGAAATTAACACAAATATATACAGGTAGGGTACAAATCCCTTTCTGGATCGCTACCTTGTCATGGTGACGGGGCTTGTGTACCTCAATGAAGCTGTGAGCTATATCTTGTAGGGTTACCCAAGATGGGCAGGTCAATAGATTTCAATCCACTGGAGAAGGAACACTCCAGTGTCTCTGCCATGAAAACCTTGTGGATAAGCACAACTAGAAACACAGACATGTGTGCCTGGCGTGCTGCGTCCAAATGGTCACAAAGAGTCAGACACGACTAACGGACAGAACAACAACAAAATGTTTATGGTTTCCCCCTGGCATTACAATACTAGCATCATTTACACCTTTATTTCCCAGCATAACAACTGTCTCAGATGCCAGATAAATGTTTAATTTCTATGTGAACTGGCACTTCACACATCCTGACACCAGAGGTGGAGCTACCCCCGGCGCAGGCTGTGGAAGGCACTGAGGCTCCTGACCTCTGAGCGCCCCCCACGGCTCCTTATGGCTCCGTGGACCACCCGTGGGTCCCCTTCCAACCTTTTATGTCTCACTGTGGCCCCCCACAGGCACTAGGAGCCCTCTGTGCCCCCTGCAGGCCCTGTGGCCCCCACTACCCCTTATGGCCTCTGCAAACCTCCCGTGGGACCCCTGCAGCCCCTTATGATCCACTGTGGCCCCCACAACCCCTTATGGCTCTCAGGGACTTCTTGTGGCCCCTCGCAGACCACTGCGGCCTCCCTCAGCCCCCTGTGTTCCCCCTCAGCTTCCTGTGGCCCCTCACAGTCCTCTGTGGCCTCCCACAGCCCCCTGTGGCCTCCCTCGGCCCCTTGTGGCACCCTTGGTCCTTGCTGGCCCCTGTGGCCCCGCGCGTGGCCCCTTCTCACCCCATGATGGGGAGTGCAGCATTGGGCAGCTAAGAAAGTATTTATATAGGTGTATATATATATATATATATATATATTTTTTTTTTTTTTTTTTTATATGTACTAGCGAAATGCCCGTCAAAAAATGACGGCAATGAAATTGTAAATGAGCTAATGCTGTTTGGTGTATAATAATAAAATAAATAATTTATTAATAAAGTGTTATACTTTACCTATTTTGAAGTAATATATGCAGGAAGCATTGTGTTGAAGAGCTGACAATCTGTTTTAATGTTGCTGCAGCATTAGTGGTGTGGAGCTGCTGTGTAAGCGTGATAAATGTGTGCAGTGTAATAGTGTGCGTTCGCGAGACAAATCCGTTAGCGTAGCTGTGTACTTCCGCATTGTATAAGTTATTGTTCTAAAATGGCGGTTAATGTGTGGCATGCGGCTGTGGCGGAATATCCGTAGCTGTTTTGTTGTGTTTTGCTTGTTTATTGTGGTGTTTTGCGTGTTAAGAGTCCTGTAGCCTCGTTTACGTTTTGTTCGGCGGCCATTTTTTCTCTCGCTTAGGTGATTTTCGGGTCGATTTTTGCAAGGTCGTAATTGGTCGTAACGTGTCTCGTACTTTTTTGCGAGGTCCGCAGTTGCTGGCAAGGAGCGCCTTCGGCTTCGCGGGGGCCGCAGGCTCGCTGCTCGAGCCCGCAAGCATTAGCAACAACTCGCATGCTCACAACTATATATGTGATATCACATATATAGTTGTGAGCGTACGAGTCGTTGCTCACGCTTGCGGGCTCGCGTAGCGAGCCGCGGCCCTCGCGTAGCGAGGTCACTGGGCAAGGGCCTCAGTTGCTGGCATGGAGCGCCGAAGGCGCTCCATGCCAGCAACTGAGGCCCCTCGCAAAGCGAGGGCCTCAGTTGCTGGCGAGGTCACTGGGCACGGGTCTCAGTTGCTGGCATGGAGCGCCGAAGGCGCTCCATGCCAGCAACTGAGGCCCCTCGCGAAGCGAGGGACTCAGTTGCTGGCGAAGTCACTGGGCAAGGGCCTCAAACCCTCGCAAAATTCACGTCGCTACTCGACACACAGATTACGACACTCGCTAAATTTTACGAGGCACGCAAACAACGTACGAAACACGTTACCACACATTACGACCTCGCAAACATCGGACGCAACACGCCGACATACAAACATTTAAAACACAATACATACACACAGCACATACATAAAAAACTTACCTACACCAAGAGGGAGCACCCAGGACCTCAAAAATGCAACTTACACCTCGATTTTACTCGAAATAAAACACTTTAGAGACTAAAAAAAAAAACAAGCGAGAGAAAAAATGGCCGCCGAACAAAACGAAAACGAGGCTACAGCACTCTAAACTCGCAAAACACCACAAGAAACTCGCAAAACACCACAAAACACCTACGGATATTCCGATACAGACCTATACCACACATTACTCGCCATTTTACACCAATGCGGAAGTACACGACTACGCTAACGGTTTGGTCTCGCGCACGCACAGTGTTACACTGCACACATTCAGCATGCTTATACAGCAGCTCCACACCACTAATGCTGCAGCAACATCAACACAGATTGCCAGCTCTTCATCACAATGCTTCAAAATAGGTACACTATATTCATTTACTAATTTAGCTACCTTACAATTTCATTGCCGTCATTTTTTGACGGGCAATTCGCTAGTATATATATATATATATGTAGGTGTGTATATATATATATATATATATATATATATACAGGAATACCCCATTTAGCGCGGTATATACGTTAAAAAAAAAGAGTGCTCAGCAGGGATTTAAATGCCCGCAATGTGATTTAAAGAGCTATCGCGAGATTTAGCGTAAACAGCATTATAGTGAATCAGCGCTCAGCGGGATAGCGCAAAGCAGGGTATCCCTGTTTACTGTTTTATATATATATATATATATATATATATATATATATATATACCGTATTTATCGGCGTATAACACGCACTTTTTCTCCCTGAAAATAGGGGGCAAATGATAGGTGTGTGTTCTACGCCGATATTCCCTCCCCCCTCCTCAACCTCCCTCCTCACTCTAAACCCCCTCCGCATTCTAAACCTCCCTCCTCAACCTAAACCCCCCTCCTCCTCAACCTAAACCCCCTTCCTCAACCTAAACCCCCCTAAATACCTCCCCCTCACTTACTTGCTTCAGCTCCGGCAGCTGCCGCTCCGCTCCTTGACCCGGTGACGTCACATGTACCCCAGCGCACCACGTCATTAGCATATACCGGGTGAGGAGGGGGGTTGAGGATAGGGGGGTTGAGGTTGAGGGGGGTTTGAGGATAGGGGGTTGAGGAGGGAGGATGAGGATGGGGGGTTGAGGAGGGGGGTTGAGGGGGTTTGAGGATGGGAGGGTTGAGGAGGGAGGATGAGGAGGGAGGTTGATGAGGGGGTTGAGGATGAGGAGGGAGGTTGAGGATGAGGAGGGGGTTGAGGATAAGGAGGGGGGATGAGGAAAGGGGGGTTGAGGAAGGAGGATGAGGATTGGGGGTTGAGGAGGGGGGTTGAGGGGATTTGAGGATGGGGGTTGAGGAGGGGGTTTGAGGAGGGAGGTTGAGGATGGGGGGTTGAGGATTGGGGGTTGAGGATGGGGGGGTTGAGGAGGGAGGTTGAGGAGGGGGTTGAGGATGAGGAGGGGGGTTGAGGATGAGGAGGGAGGTTGAGGTTGAGGAGGGGGGTTGAGGAAGGAGGATGAGGATGGGGGTGGAGGAGGGGATTGAGGATGGGGGGTTTGAGGAGGGGGTTGAGGATGAGGGGTTTGAGGAGGGGGTTGAGGAGGGAGGATGAGGAGGAAAGTTGAGGAGGGGGTTGAGGATGAGGAGGGAGGTTGAGGATTTTGATTCAAAAGTTCTTTATTTGAATTTTCTTGCAAATGTCCCCTTTTCTGGCAGTAGCAGGAACTACATCAGTTTTTCCCTCTAAAAATGTCACATTATTGTTATGCACACAGAAGTAGATAGATAAATCATCTGCTTTATGAGGGATTGCGGGGTGAGGATATGTAATGGTAGAAAGAAGGGATCCATTACTGTATCACTTTAGCTACTTTCCACTGATAAACAGATGTTTTTGTTAAAAAAAAAATATAATATTCGCACAGAGACATTCTGAAGGCATCCATCAATCTCAACTGTTTTATTTCCTCACAATGAATATTTTATATCTAAAATTATTTTATGGCTGATTTAAATAAAATTTAAATAATAATACCTCCCCCTCACTTACTTGCTTCAGCTCCGGCAGCCGCCGCTCCGCTCCTTGACCCGGTGACGTCACATGTACCCCAGCGCACCACGTCATTAGCATATACCGGGTGAGGAGGGGGGTTGAGGATAGGGGGGTTGAGGTTGAGGGGGGTTTGAGGATAGGGGGTTGAGGAGGGAGGATGAGGAGGGGGGTTGAGGGGGTTTGAGGATGGGGGGTTGAGGAGGGAGGATGAGGAGGGAGGTTGATGAGGGGGTTGAGGATGAGGAGGGAGGTTGAGGATGAGGAGGGGGTTGAGGATAAGGAGGGGGGATGAGGAAAGGGGGGTTGAGGAAGGAGGATGAGGATTGGGGGTTGAGGAGGGGGGTTGAGGGGATTTGAGGATGGGGGGTTGAGGAGGGGGTTTGAGGAGGGAGGTTGAGGATGGGGGGTTGAGGATGGGGGGGTTGAGGAGGGAGGTTGAGGAGGGGGTTGAGGATGAGGAGGGGGGTTGAGGATGAGGAGGGAGGTTGAGGTTGAGGAGGGGGCTTGAGGAAGGAGGATGAGGATGGAGGGGATTGAGGATGGGGGGTTTGAGGAGGGGGTTGAGGATGAGGGGTTTGAGGAGGGGGTTGAGGAGGGAGGATGAGGAGGAAAGTTGAGGAGGGGGCTTAGGATGAGGAGGGAGGTTGAGGATTTTGATTCAAAAGTTCTTTATTTGAATTTTCTTGCAAATGTCCCCTTTTCTGGCAGTAGCAGGAACTACATCAGTTTTTCCCTCTAAAAATGTCACATTATTTTTATGCACACAGAAGTAGATAGATAAATCATCTGCTTTATGAGGGATTGCGGGGTGAGGATATGTAATGGTAGAAAGAAGGGATCCATTACTGTATCACTTTAGCTACTTTCCACTGATAAACAGACATTTTTGTTAAAAAAAATATATAATATTCGCACAGAGACATTCTGAAGGCATCCATCAATCTCAACTGTTTTATTTCCTCACAATGAATATTTTATATCTAAAATTATTTTATGGCTGATTTAAATAAAATTTGCTCTGACTGTAGTTTTATCCGGAGGGACCAGTGATTTCTATTTTCAAAACATAGTTTGACTGATCTGATTAAGACCTTTGTGTAATTTGATAATGGCTCACATGAAAACTAAGTATATGCTAATGTGTGTGCTTACACAAGTTCACTGTGTAGTGTGTGTCACAACCTACTATGATGATGGGATCTAGAGTATCATAGTACTCTTATTCCCAGTAGGTTTAGACCTACGTTTGGGTGACTCTAGACCTATGGACAGTCTTCGTCGGTACAAAGGCATAAGTCTCAGCTGCTGTGGTAGTGTACCTGGGAGCACCTTGGTAGGGAGTCAGAACGAGCTCCTCTACAAGCATATGCCTCTGGGTCAATAATATATGCTTAGTCAAAGTATGAAAATTAAGAACAACTTTATTTGGAAAACACACAGTTTTTAAGAACTTTTCAACATAGTAGAGGGAGGGGCTACCTGAGGTCAGCCCCTAATGGCCTCTGGCCAATCACATAGGGTCATGTCCTGGGAATCATGAGTCCCCTCCCAGGTCCGCCCACTAGGTGTGGCTAACAGAGTCATTTGGCTTCTGACCACCAGTGGGGAAGCACGTCCTTACTATCTCCTGGGTCCTCTGCTAAGAACTGAGAAGCCCCCTGGGGAGATGGTGCCTCCGTGGCTGTGGGGATCCCATTGTTCATTATCCCTTAAGTGTGTGTACACAAGGGATTAGCCTTTGGGGCCAGATCTCCCTGACAAGATGTATGTGGCAATGTGTGCATTAGAATTACTCCCCACTGTAAGACATCATCACATGTAGTATTCCACACACTGTCAGTCTGGTCACGTTAAAGCGCGAAAGCGCACCCAACATAAAACCGCCTACTGCCCTCATAGGATATGGGAGTGGGGTAGGGTTTCCACATCAATCCCTCTCATGCATTAATAACTTTTATTGATGGTGATGGGAACCCTGCTCCTCTCCCTAGACAACAATCACAACAATACACCATTATAACATTATACCAGAGGCTCTGTGCGCTCAAACCCCTAGTCATCATCTCCACTGGCAACAGCCTGTGGCAGACATCAGTCCAAGTCTGAGATGGGCGCCAATTGAGCCATGACAGTGTGTATGACCAATATGTGTGCTCTGTCCAGCCCACATAACATAATATAATTTAAACCTAAGTTAATCTCAGTGTTGGGTGTAATACTGAGTTTAGACATACAGCTGTAATTTGAATTGAGGTAGATATACATTTTGGTATCTGTGGAGGTTTGCACCCAACTCACTGTAGGGAATACCTTTTGCACCTCATTCAAATGCGATTTGGCCAATTGAATAGGGCTCTATATAAGCACAGAGCATATTTTTTTACAGATGTTTTTAGTTAGTGAACATCTATCCAAAAGCAAGGACTTCACTAACTAAAAACTTCTGTAAAAAAAACGTGCTATGTGCTTGCTTATATAGAGCCCTATTCAATTGGCCAAATCACATTTGAAGGTCCTTAGTGAGGATAATATTTTCACTTTGACACTTTGACTTGTTTTTATCATTTTATATTTAAAATGGTGTAGTGGAAAAAATAATTCTTCTGAATGAAAAACAATATATAAAAATAGGCACATAAATTTGTGACAGACCCTTGACTATGTATGCTTTTAAATTGGGATTAGTTGAGATTATTGATTATTTTTAAAGAGCATTATAGTAGCTATTTCTGTTTGAACTACAAACAAATAGATATACACACGTATTTGTGTGGCACAGTATGCTAATCAGTGGCATATTGTATTTAATTAGTGTGGGTACCTAATAGTATAAACTCAAAAATAACCAAGTCAATAATTTTGCCCATCAGAGAAACTAATTAGAAAAACATGCCAGAAATTAGTATCATGCCCGTAATTAGTATAGTAAGCAAAGTGTAGGAGGAATAAACTAAAGGGGCACAGCATAATACATATGTATAAAAGTATGAAAGCATGAAATATTCTGTTGCAACTGATCCATGTAGAGCAGCTTATCCGCTTTGGAGCTCTGATTCTGTGAACCTCATGCACACTTATGTGGCACACGTATGCTGCAATAACAACAGTATGGCCTATAAAAAACAAGTCCTGCTACTTTTATTATATAGTCTACATTCAACTCATAATCACAAAGCAGATTTATAATTTTTGGATCTAATATATATGACTTGAATTAAACTATTATAAATACCCAACAAATGCTATGTCCCTGCTTTGTTTAATTCTAATTAGCCCTTTTAGAAATCCTTGTTATCAGTCCATCCATTTGTCATGATTAGCGCATAAAGCATACTGTTGGGTAAATGAATGCAGCCATCAAACACTAATACACTTTAAGTACCTGGTCTCCTTGGCCTCCCAACTATTATTTACAACAACAAAAAAATTGCTTGCTCTTCCATTTAAAATGCCCATAACTTGTGCCAACTTTAAGTGATTCAGGCTTAATTAATAATATCAAACTAATAGTCAATGCTACCTAAATTAATACCTTGCAACTCAGGGCAAGTAAGATTCACCCCATTAGACACCCAGAATTAGTAATATATTTTGTTTATTACATTCACTGGGCCTAAAAATAATCCTTTGATAGAGTTGTGTAGCTCTATGTTCATTCAACAGTAGAACAAGTTATTTGTGTCTTCTATAGCACCCTTATAGCCCAATCTACCTGTAAAGGCACTAGAAATGGTTGTCCATAGTCTACATATAGCCCTATTAGATTGCAGCCCTGTATCTGCAACGTGAACCCAGCAACGGCTGCGAGCTTGAGATGCAAATCGTAGCTCATTCGTAGAACGTTAGATTTCACGCCTTGCGGATGATCGATTAGTGTAGAACGTTGTTATGGCTTTTGACAGAGCCAATGGAAAAAGAGATTGTTAGCGTCACGTCACTGCGATCGGACCCACATTCTACAATAATGCAATATTAATAAAGATGTACTGTAAATATGATATTCTATTACATGCGAGTTTCAGTATATGTTGTAACACATTAATTGCAGGGATCGATATAACACGGAAATCAAACATGAAATAAAGTATTTTTTGGTGTCAATTTGCGAGCTTGGTAATGTGCTAATAATTCTAACACCTAACATCACTTTCACTTTTATATGAAGTACAGTAGTGTGTTTTTATTTGCATTTACATATCATTATCAAGTAAAAGTTGCAAATGAGAGCAGTGGCAGTAATGATTGCCACATCCCTATTGTGCAGATAGAGCTCCCTTTATGCATTCAAAGTCTCCACCTCAGAAATGAGGCCATTGGAAATTAAAATGGTCGATCCCTTAGCAGTGTACTGTAATTGCATAGAAAAGTAATAAAAAAATAAATTTCTCTTAAAGTGCTTCAGAAGAATATATTTCACATTTATTACCACAGTAATGCTTTCATTGAGTTAACCTTGTTTGAGTTCCTATTTGATAATTATATATAGAAATAGCATAATGTGGGAGTAGTTTTATATATTCAATGGAACCGGTGTAGTGGAAAGGTGTGTCCCCTAGATTTGGTAAAGGATGTCTTTACATTTTGTGACATCATTGTAACCATGGTTGCAAGCTTGATAAGTATGTATAATGGTTTGTTTAATTAATTTAATTTAGATGTGAGATGGTAATGTATAATGGCCCCATAGTTTATTCTTATACCAGATATTCAGTAAAAAACAATTGTATTCGTCTTTACACTATCTTAAAAGGAGCTGTTGTATACAGGTAACCATGGTTACCAAGTCAGCGTGACAAAAATTACATTTTAATTAATCAGTAATAAGATACTTTATTATACAACTAGCGACTTGTCTTTCAAAAATGAAAAATTTTAAGCCATGGGAATGCTGTTTGACACACAATGTAAACCGTTTTGTACTCTGAGGACCTTCGGCGCTCATTGCGAGGCATGCGCTGACCGCCTTCAGTGCTCATCGCGTGCCTCCCAATGAGCGCCTTTGGCGCTCATTGTGAGCCTCTCCTGTCGTGTACTTTTGGTCCTCTGAGCACCTTCATCAGTCATGATAAAGAGATATATATATTTTTTATGTGTATGTAGTTAAGTAATAATGAATTATTTATTGAATAAATTAATATACTTTAAGTATTTATAATTAATAAATGCAGCCAGCAATAGCCTGAAGAGCTAACAATCTGTTTGTATTTTCAGACAGTATAGAATATACATTGTGAGTGTTAGTGCCCCGCTGACAAAGTGTAATGAATGTTCCAAGTGTGCATTCTAAATAGCCTGTGTGCGCGAGGTAAAGCCGTTGGTTTATTGTGTAAAGCTGCATTGTATATTCATAATGTTATTAATGTGTTACGTGGCCCGTGAGCATTTTCCGGCTTTTGTAATAGTGTATTTTCTAGTTCGCAGTTTGATGTGTAAAGTGCTATGCGTTTGGCAGTGTTTTGCGTGGTCCTGGGTCGTGTAGCCTCATTTTCATTTTTTTCGGTGGCCATTTTTTCCCCCTCTTTTCCTCTCGTAATTATTTTTTTTCTAAGTCTCGCGTTTGTCAACCGCTTGCAGGCCAAGGCGATCCCGCGTTTAGGAAGTGTTTTGTGGCTAAGTCCTGCGTGTTTCATTGCCTCATCGTGTTTGTGGTGATAGTTGTAGTGCGTTGTAGTGCCTTAACGGCTCGCCTCGCTATGCGAGGCTCACAGGCGATGAGCACCTTTGGCGCTCATTGCCTAAGTGCTACGTGTTAACAACTTGCCTCGCTTGACGAGGCTTGCAGCGATGGGTGCCTTCGGTGCTCATCGCCTAAGTGCTACACGTTAATGGCTCGCCTCGCTTTGTGAGGCTCGCAAGTGATGAGCGCCTGCGGTGCTCATCACCTAACTCATACGCACCACGCAAAGCCAACAACTATAATTAATACCCTGTATGTGATCACTGATTAGACTTTTTTATTAATTTACTTGATCAAAGTTTGGAGACTTATTTCAGTAATTGAACCGGATTCCAGCTTGCATATTGATCAGCACTGTTTGGAAAATTGTCATTACAGAGGAGGGACCTGTGACATCAGATTTGGGCATTGCTTGCTTTGACAAAGCCCAAATTGGCGAAATGCATTAGAGAGACGACAGTGGTCCTTTAATGGAATTAACCTTGTTTGAGTTCCTCTTAGAACTTGGTTTTAACCCTCATAAAATGTCTCCTTTCCTACAATTATCCTCCATATAATTAGTCAAAATGTACCCTTTGCTTGGCTGATTTTTTCCATTAAGTATTTAGAAATGTATTTGTTGAAATGTGCAAAGAACCTTTATAAAGAAAACTATCCATTTCGCATAGAGAGAGTATTGAAAATGTAAAAGCCTCTCAAGGTTGTAGTACTTATTCAGGGTGCTATCTATAAAGGTCCAATAAAACCTGCAAAAACATGTTAACTGGTTAATATGGACTTACAAAAGACAACAAATCATTTGTTATTATTATGTCATGGGCTTTGTCCAAGAGGGGTTTAGATCATAGCCTATTATTAAGCAGCATAAATTTCTATTGTGTGCATTTGGAGACCTAAAATAAATTAATAATCTAAAAAAATACAGTGCTTGCCCTGCACTCTGGGAAACTGTGCAGAGGAATGCAATGAGCTCACAATGCATTTGGTGGATCCTACAAAGGACTATTCTTGAGAAACACATAGGCCTCCATGAAATTTGCAAGTTACAGAGCTACCTGTCCGAAAGGCAAAACCGTAAACCATGCACACGTAAGTAGCATTTCAGAACATAAGTATAATCAATGAAACAAGGACCTAACTACCGATTTAGAAACAGCCAATAGAGAGACCGTCATCATGACATCAGTAAAACATGGCATTTAAGCGTCAATCATTTAGCGTTTAGAAGTCCGATATGTGATCGGATTCGCAATCTTGCAATGTACAAAATAATGAAAATGAAGGACGATACTGGTTTAGTCCATGTGGTTTGCCTGATATGTATTAACTCCTTGATGACCAAGATTGATATAACACAGAAATAAAAAGTAAGAGCTTGAGACTGTTGTGCAGTTCATTCTAATGTCTTTAATCACTTACCCTGTCATTTACAGTGCAGTAGTGATTTTTTATTTGCATTTACAGTGCTACGAAATGGTGTTTAACCCCTTTGCGAGTCCTATCTGGTACTCGTAGGATTTTCTTCTACATTTGCCATTAACGGGTTTAAAGGCAATTGCGGGCTAGAGGAATTGTAGCAATTGAATAGCGATTTGCTATTGTAATATTTATGGGTTTGAAAGATCAAAGGCTTAGATGGGTCGGAGTTAGACAGTTCAGACATAAAATGTTGAGCAAAAAACACATTAGAAGTGGTAAGTAGGAATTAACAATGAACATATTCATCACATCTGTTTTCTCATGTGTCGTCTGCCTGTCAAAAACTCCTCTTCTTTTTCCGTTTTCTAGTTTTCTAGTAGCTGAAAGTAACTTTTAACTAACTTAGGGCTAAGGGGGAAACTATGCTTGGTGAAGTCCCGTAACTATGGGAAGAACTCTGTGAGCCGTGTTTCCTGTCCTCGTGTTGCCCTGAGCCTAATTGGTAATCTCATAGATTGTAGACTCTGTGCTTAGGTTACTATGTAGGGCTTTTGATGTTGGGTAAATCAAGACTGCTCCTGCCATGGTTCCCTTACTAGTTCCTCTGGAAGGAAAGCGTTACTCACCCTATTCATCTGCCGAGTCTTGTCTCCCAGGCGGCCCAGCAGGAGGCCCAGCGCTGGTAGTTATGGTCAACCTCAGCGGATAAGATGCTCATGGACCGACCAAACTCAATTTTGCTTAGGACTACCTCGAACGATGGGGTGGGTGTTTTCCAATGGGCGGCTACTACTTTTCTAACTGCTAGGAAAATTTGGTTGGTTAGGAATTGTTCTGAGTTGGACATCCTTTCTACCGGTAGACCCAAGATGGCCTCCTCTGGTCTCATGTGATAGCTTTGACCCCATAGTTTCTCTAGGGTTTTGTAAGTATCTACCCAGGTGTGTCTAATCATAGGGCATTCCCATAGTTTATGGATTAGAGTCCCTTTCTGGTTACAACCCCTTTCACATGTGTCGCTAATCACCGGGTTCCCTAGGTGCATTCTTAATGGGGTTAAGTACCACCTCATAATAACTTTATATGAATTCTCCTTCAGAATTATGTTAAGTGATGCGTTTTTGGCTTGTTTCCGAATGTTGTTCCATTGGTCCCTATCTAAACTTACGTTGAGGTCCGCTTCCCACGCCGACTCGAAGTGGAGTTTGGGGGGCGTAACTAAATCGCTTAAGTGGTTATATTTTATGGAAATGTTTCCTTTCCCTCCCGGGAAGTTAATGCAACATTTTTCGAATATGGATTTGGTCTGTCCTCCTTTGTTCTTAATGTTGTGAGTTAGTCTTTGGTTTATAGCGAGTAGGTTAAGCCATTCCCCTGGAGGTAGGTGTTTGTCGTCTAGGAATGTGGTAGTGGACCATTTTTGATTAACTACTGGTAAATCTGCCACAATTGAGCAGTTATTTTTAATCCACCATCTGTATTGGGCATTAGTGTTTACTTTGGGGTTGATTGATTGTGGCCACAGGGGGCTAAGCCCGGATTCTGGGCCTAGGAGCCTGTTCCTCCTGTTTATGTCTTTCCATAAGTTTATTGTGTGCCTCACACTAGATGGAAGTGATTGGGGTAACTTGAAACACTGGGTTGGGTCTTTTCCTGGTTTAGGAATCAGTATTATTGTAGCTTCTAAGAATTCCGGTTTTATTTTTCCCCCAGCTAAAAAGCTGTTAAATAGTTTGTGTAAGGTGGGGCTAAGTAGTTCGCTCATATGTTTGTAGTAGAGATTGGAAGAGCCGTCTGGCCCTGGGGCCCCGTGCACTTTTGTTGTCTTGATCGCCTCCTGTATTTCTTTGACCGAAATGGGCTCTAAGAGTGAGTTGGCTTTAGCAGGGTCTAGTTGGGGTATGTTTATGTTACTTAGTGTGTTTTCAATTTCTAGTTTGTGAGTTGGGGTACCTGATTCGGCTGTTTTGGTATAAAGGTCTGCATAAAATTGTCTGAATATGCTTACTATTTGATCTGGTTTAAAAACTATCTGCCTATTTTTGGTGATTAGTTTCGCAATGAATGAGTTTGCTCTTTTTTCTTTTAGTCTAGTGGCCAACATTCTATAGGGCTTGTTTGCGTATCTGAAGAATTTGGCTTCGGTTCGTTGTAGGATAGTGACCATTTTTCCTCTTAATATAGTGTTTAGTTCTTGTTTGTACCTTAGTACCTTCTTGGAAGTGTGTCGTGACTTATCTTTAACATATAGTTTTTGGGCCTCTGATATTTTCTGGTTTAGGAGTAAAATGTGTGCTTGGTTCTTTTTTTTTTTTGATCGAACTAATTTGTATGCAGACTCCCCTAATCACTGCTTTGTGAGCTGCCCAGATTCCGTCTATATCTATCTCTCCTACTATGTTAAGATCAAGATAATCTGTGATTGCAGTTCTGACTTTATCCCTTTTTTGTGAGCCTGGGTCATTTGACTTGTCTTTGAAGGGGTCTAGGACCGAGTTCATGTCTCCTTCCATTATCTTAAGCCCGTCTTCCCAGCTATCTGTGAGTTTCTGTATTTCTTGAAAGAATGACGTTTGTTCTGTGTTCGGGGCGTATATGTTCAAAAATGTAACCTTACGTTCGTGTATGGTCCCATGTACTGCTATGTACCTGCCATCTTTATCCTTTTGGATTTTACTTAATTGGAAGTTGAGTCTTCTGTGGAACAAAATAGTGACTCCCTTTTGTTTGGTTTCTGAGGTAGAATGGAACGCCTGAGTAAAGACTCCCCCCCCCCCCACCCCAGTATTTTGGTACTGCTTGTTTTCTAAAGTGAGTTTCTTGAATCATTACGATATCTAGATTTAATTTTTGGTAATTCCTCAAGGCCACCCCCCTCTTGATTGGTTCGTTCAGCCCATGAGCATTATGTGACGCTATGACAATGTCCATATTTCTTATTGAGGTGTATGACCTTTTGGTGTGTGCAAGTAGTTATCTCACCTTCCGAGATGCCTGTGGCTTAGTTATCCTGTGCCTCCCGCTGGTTTCCGCCCCAAAGACCGCTCAGCAGCCAGGTGCGTGGAAGAGTCTCTGTACTCAAAGGAAAGAAACAATAGATAGTGAGCTAAATTGTCTATACTTAATCCTTTGGAATTAGGAAGACCTGGATCAGTAACTAATCAAATTGCTGCTTCTCCTCTAGTGGAGTTCCCTATGGTAACCCTGGGTAATAAGTCTAGGTTTGAGAGTCTGTTTGTGTGTCTCTCTGTTGGTCAGGAGAGCTCCTAGTTTGTTTGAACTTTATAATGTTCCTTATTTAAATAAGGCGTGGTAACTTAAACTACTATGAGGAGAGCGTTTGCTGTCCCTTTTTGTATTTTACTGGTGGGCCAATTAGTGTCTCTAAACTGACACTGAACCGGTCCGCCTAAACTTTCACTACTGTGGGGATATGTGGCTGGCTACTTGTTAGCGCCCGTAGGGACGCCTTTTAGGTGTATGTTGCTTTTGCCTCTACGGCCTGGGTGTTCTGTCTGTAGTGTGCGTTAGAACTTTCACTGGTGTGAGTGCTGCATTACTGGACCTACTCGTTTTAACATTCAACTAGCATTATTTGTCAGAATAGTAGGATACCTATAAAATGACAACTTATTGTGTTAAGTCTTTATCTCTGTTCAGGGAAAGACTCCGCCCTCTAGGGCTTTCTGTTGTTTGCAGATTCTCTCCGACAGTGACTTTGATGTTCCATTCTGCCAGCAAGTTGATTCCTTCCTCCAGTGTTCTAACTGTGAAAAACTTTCCCTCCTTGGAGATATTGAGGCGGAAAGGGAATCCCCACGTGTACCTCCATCCTTGAGCCAAGATACAGTCCAGTACCGGTTTCAATTGTCTTCTTTTGGCAAGGGTTAGCGGAGCTAGATCAGAGAAGAGCAGAGGTTTGTGACCCTCAATGGAAGGAATGCCCTTTCTTGCGGCCTTCATAAATAATTCTTTGGTGGAGTAGTAGTGGAATCTGGCTATGATGTCTCTTGGGCGCTCCTGTGGAGATGGTCGGAAGCCTAGGGCTCTGTGGATTCTATCTATTCTCATATTTTCCGGATGAATGTTTGGGAGGAGAAATTCGCATAGATCACTTAGGTATGCGTGTAGGTCTTTGACTGTCTCCGGCACGTTTCTCAATCTTATGTTTTGTCGTCTAGATCTGTTTTCTAGGTCTTCCTGCTGCAACTGCTGCCTTGATTGTTCGTCCTTCAAGGCCAAGATCTCCTCTGCTAGTCTGCTGTTCTGTTAAATTATATCTGATATTTTTGTTTCTAGTTTTGTGTTTTATCGTCCACCTTTTTTATTTCTGTGGATAGTTCTGTTGTCACTTTCCGGATGTCTGATTTGATCTCTTCTCTGAAGTTGGTTATTAAGTCTTTTAGGTCTTGGATGTCACTTTTTGTGCTAGGTGCTGACATTTCTGAATTTGCCGTTGCGTGAACTGTGGCTATGGTTGTTTGATTGGTAGGAGAGCTTGCTGATGATTTGGGTAAGCAATAAGATTGGATTCCCTTATTGTTCTTCCTTGTGGCGACACCCGCCATCTCAGTGAGAGTACTGTAGTTTGAATTGTTACCAGAGACCTGGTTTCACTTGGTTTGTCCCAGAGCTATTGTTAGAGTCCCTATGTTGCCGGGCTTTTTCTAAGTTACATCTCTTTAGGTTTATTAAAAGTTCTTGAACTGAGTTGGCCATAATCTGATTGTTTGGCCTTAGTTTACAGGTAGTGTCATCAGGCAAACGCTCACTGGTATTTTCCACTCTATTGTCAAGGGTAGGGTGGGATGCTGCAGTGTGCGAGCTAAGGACACTTCTGTGTTCCCTTGATGAGTGTTGCCCTGTTGAAGAAAGTTGTGCTTTTGTTATCTGCTTTCTCTGGCGTGATATTTCCACACTACATCCACTATGTGGTAGTGGTGCTTCTCAAGGGCAGTTTGCCGTAGGCAGATATTCGGCCCTGCATCTAAGGTTGACGTGTAGTTTGTTTTGTACACCTGTGATGGTTACTTGGGTGACCCCTTGGTGACTGCGGTCAAACTGTTCGGTGTTTGTGGGAGCTTTTAAACCCCTTTGGGGAAGTTGTTGCACTCTCTGTTCTCCTTGAAGACTCCCTCTCGCTCAAGTAGGTTGTTTCTCTCATCTATGTAGTCTTACTTGGTCAGTTGCTATGTACCCTAGCAGTGCTGTGTTTGGAATCTGTACAGCTACTCCTGGGTTATTCTTCCCTGATTCAGGGACCTGTAGGCAGCTTGTGTTGAGCTGATTTGTTATGTATTGAAGCTGCCGTTTTCTGTGTGGTCGCAGGGTCTTTTCTCTAGCCCTTGATTGATAGTGTCCCTGGGGCCTTGTTATTAGGCTGTTCTGGTCCTGTACAATAATCTAGTGCCTCAGTTTAGCACTTTAGGCCCCCTGTCTGTGGCTTATGTTCTCCCAGTGTAATCTGGTGCTGGTTATGTGCCTGCGGTGGGTGGTCTTCTGGAGAGCTTAATTAGCACTAAGGGGGGGGGGGGGTCCCCTGTGCCTATTGTGACTCACCCTGTGTTTGCCTTTGGCCTCTGGAGGACTCTTTCAGGAGCGTCTGCGATGTGGGCCCCTGTTGGGCCTTCTCCTTCCTGGTGCCTGGGAATGGGGTAGCCCCCACGATTTTGCCCCTTTGGGGGTTGGGTAAGTCTCCGCCAGGCCCCTTTGGCCTCTGACTCTCTCTCCCCATTGTGCTCCGCTCCCCTCACCTCCCGCCGGTGTTTGGCGGGAATTCTCGGCAGGGCTCTTCTGGCTGCGTAGGCCGCGGCTCCAAGATGGCGCCCGCTCCGGATCTCGGCTCTCTCTTTCCCCTCCTGGTGTGCCGGTCCGGGAGCGGGGGTCCTGGGCGCCCCGACCTCACCTCTGTGACGGGGCAAAAACGTCTCTCTGTCTGCCCCCGGTGTTAGGTCCTGACAGGGTGTCTCTGCTGCCGGGATGGGGGAGATGGCGGACAGAGTGTCTCTGCTGCAGGGATGGGGGAGATGGCGGCCTACCTCGGTCGAAGTTAAAATTTTGACAACCACAGGGATTTTTAGCTTCTAAACCGCAAACCGATTGCAAGTAGCTAAAAGACGCCAACTAAATACCACATTATTTTACCAGCTCCATTACGGGCTCTTGTAACTACAATTTGCTCAATTGAATGGAGGCCATAGCATGGTTCATATTCCAGTTACAACAGTAGTAGATATTTCTGTTTTACTACACAACCTTGGCACCTGACCATGCCCAAAGTGCAGAGTTTTGAGGCAGTGACAGCTGAATATTGGTTACATTTGACTCTGAATTTAGCAAAGTCACTTTCAGATTGAAAGCCATATTTAAATTTCATGGATTATGAATGCATATGATAGAGGATAATCAGTAGTGTATGAAAACATTTTCTTGCATAAAAAACACCAAAAGCAACAGTATCACACTAAATCTCTTAAGTTTGCAAGTTTTCAGAGTGAACACCCCTAAAATTAGCATAAATCAAAGGCAGCTAATACATTGTATCAATCAGTGATAGCAGTTTGTGCAGGAAGGCATCCTGAGATTTGTAGTCCTTTGCACAAGGAAGCAAGAAGGAGTCAGACATTGTTGAGTAGAGTTCTGCATTGTGCTGCTGTTGGTTAGTAAAGTGTTAAAATAAAATAAATATGTATGTGTATAGCATGACTCAATGTAATGTACCCTACACAGCTCTCCACTGCACTCCAACCTCTTCTCAGCACTATCACCAACCTCAACTGCCCTGACACTGCCACCTCACTCTACAACTCTACTCTCTCTTCCACCCTTGACACCATTGCTCCCATTACTACACGCAGACGCCCTCGCTCTCTTCCGCAACCATGGCACACTACACACACACGTTACATTCAGAGGTGCTCCCACACTGCTGAACGACTATGGAGGAAATCACGCTCCTCAGCAGATTGCCTCCACTACAAGTTTATGCTAGGTTCCTACTCCTCTGCCCTCAAGCTGGGCAAACAGCATTACTTCACATCACTAATATCAACCACTTTCAGTACTCTCCTTCGCCCACCACCTCCCCCCATCCCTTCCTGTCTCACGTCTGAAGACTTTGCCAACCATTTTACATATAAAATTCAATCTATCCGCAATGAACTCTCCTCTCATCGTGGCTCACACACTCCACCCTCTCAACTAACCAACAACACCCAATCTACTCCCCTCCCCATTCCCACAGCCACTTTGAACTACTTTACCCCTGCAACAGAGGATGAAGTCTCCATCCTAATATCATCCTCTCACCTCACTACCTGTCCTTTGGATCCTATTCCATCACAACTCA
The DNA here is from genome assembly GCA_027410445.1 of Discoglossus pictus. Lineage (NCBI taxonomy): Eukaryota > Metazoa > Chordata > Amphibia > Anura > Alytidae > Discoglossus > Discoglossus pictus. The sequence goes on from CM050167.1 coordinate 103,561,748, forward strand.
TCCCTCCCCTCTCTACTACACTAATCCCAGCTCTCAGACACATCTTCAACCTTTCCCTAAACACTGGCATGTTTCCATCATCTCTAAAACATGCCATAATTACACCCACTCTCAAGAAACCCTCATCCGATTCTGACGTTGCATCTAACTATCGCCCTATCTCTCTACTTCCCCTGGCTTCCAAACTGCTGGAGCGGCTCGTCTATAACCGCCTTACCAGTTTCATCTCCTCTAACTCTCTTCTGGACACCTTCCAATCCGGCTTTCAGCCCCAACACTCCACTGAGACAGCTCTCATAAAAGTCACCAATGACCTGCTCACCGCCAAGTCTAAAGGCCACTTTTCTATTTTGCTTCTTCTTGATCTCTCTGCCGCCTTGACACAGTTGGCCATCCGGTTCTACTCCACATTCCCTCCTCCCTTGGCATTCGAGACACTGCTCTCTTGTGGTTCTCATCATACCTCCAAGAACAATCATTTAGCATGTCCTTCTCCGGCACATCTTCTTCTCTTCACCCCCTGTCTATTGGCATACCCCAAGGATCATTCCTAGGCGCCCTCCTCTTCTCCATCTACACATCATCACTGGGCACTCTAATAAACTCTTTTGGGTTCCAGTACCATCTCTATGTAGATGACACTCAAATCTACCTCTCAGCACCAGATCTATCCCCCTCTCTTCTAGCACACGTCTCCGACTGCCTCTCTAGTATATCCTCTTGGATGTCCGCCCACCATCTGAAACTCAACATGTCTAAGACTGAACTCTTAATCTTTCCACCCTCTACTACAGCTTCAATTCCTCACATCTCTCTCTTTGTCAACAATGCCATCATCACTCCCACCTCTTAAGCCCGTTGTCTCAGGGTTCTACTGGGCCCTGTCCTCTCTTTCATCCCTCACATACAGTCTCTAACCAAATCCTGTCTTTTCCATCTAAACAACATATCCAAAATACGTCATTACTTTACACAAGACACTACTAAGATTCTAATACACTCTCTCATCATTTCTCGTCTTGACTATTGCAACTCCCTCCTTGTTGGCCTGCCCATCGCTCGCCTCTCCCCACATCAATCCATAATGAATGCCACCACCAGACTCATCTTCTGTACACATCTTTCAGTGTCGGCAGCTGCTCTTTGTCAATCACTTCACTGGCTTCCCTTAGTCTCCAGAATACATTTTTAAATCTTGACCCTAACTTATAAAGCCCTCAACAACAGTGCACCCCCATACATCTCTGCTCTCATCTCCAAATACTACCCCACACACCCTTTTTGTTCTGCTAACGACCTTCTTCTTTCTACCACTCTTGTCACCTCCTCTCACTCCCGCCTCCAGGACTTTTCTTGTGCTACCCCTATTCTCTGGAACTCCTTGCCTCGCTTCACCAGACTATCCTCCTGCCTTAAATCATTCAAAACTTCAATAAAATGCATCTTTTTAAAGAAGCCTATAACCTTCCTCCCTAACATGCTCATCACTGCTCTCTCCCTACTGTACCACATACAAACTTCAACCTTTAGATTGTAAGTCTGCGAGTTTCAATCCTGCAAGGTGCTTTAGGGAAAGCGCTATGGACACTGGATTCCAAGCTCAAAGACAGGGCCCTCCATTCATCGCGAAGCGAGGGCTGCAGTTGCAGGCCTCAACCGCGGGCCTCGCAAAGACATAGGCGCTCATCCCTACGACCCCGCAGGGAGCGCCGCAAAAAATATGAATTTAACGGCCGCACCACGCACAGAGAAAAACACGAAAACCACAAAAAATACAAACTACAATAAAAAATAAAAAAATACACACACAGCAAGGGGGGACAGCCGTCTGGTGAATGAGGTTACACTGCAATTTGAAAACAATTTTAAGATTTTCGCAACTCGAAAATCCCCTAAGCCAGAGAAAAAATGTCCGCCAGAAAAAACGAAAATGAGGCTACACGACCTCTAAGCACACAAAACACCACCAAGCACATGCGCCTTTTACACAGACCTGTATGACCTACTAAATACACTATTAGGAAGCACACTAAGTGCTCCACAGCCGCCTAACACATACACAATCGCAGCCATTTTACAACACTAACTGCAAACTAATAACATTACTATTACAAAATGCGGAAATACACGGCTAAACAAACGGTTTCCCCTCGCTCACGCAGCCTATTTACACTACACACTGCAGACATTGCTGACACTTACACCTCGGTTTACCAACACTGAAAATATACATTGTATGCTGCAGGAACATCAAAACAGATTGTTAGCTCTTCAGCATATTGCTTCCTGCATATATTAATTACAAATAGGTAAAGTGTATTAATTTATAATTTTATAAATTAATTAATTAACATTACAAAATACATACACAGAAAAAAACAAAAACAGAATCACAATAAACGCTAAAGGCGCTCACCTCTCAAGGAGTGCCAACGGTGTTTAGAGGACCACAACTACACCAGGGGAGAGGCTCGCAATGCCATCAGCGCAAACCTTGCAATGAGCGCCCAAGGAGCTCTCATAACCAAACATACACCAACCAAGAGGCTCGCAATGAACACCAAAGGTGCTCAGTGTGAGCCATGCAATGAGCGCCGAAGGCACTCACACAATCAAAATACTTACTTTGTGTTCCAAACAGCATTCCCAGCCTTACAATTCTATTGCCGTCATTTTTTGACGGGCAAGTCGCTAGTATCACATATATAGTTTTGAGCGTACGAGTTGTTGCTAATGCTTGCGGGCTGGCGCAGCGAGCCGCAGCCCTCTCAAACTTTACGTTGTAACGCAAAAAACACCACACAGCAACTGCGACTCTCGCAAACTTTACGTCGCAACGCAAACAACATACAAGACACGTTACCACTCATTACAACCTCGCAAAAAGCACCCGCAACCCGCAAACAGGAAAAAATGAAAAACACAATACATACACACAGCACATACATAAAAAGCTTACCTACAGCAAGAGGAAGCATCCAGGACCTCAAAAAAGCAACGTACACCTTTATTTAACTAAAAATAAAAGAGTTTAGACACTAAAAGATTCTCTAAGTGAGAGAAAAAATGGCCGCAGAACAAAACGAAAACGAGGCTACAGCACTCTAAACACGCAAAACACCACAAGAAACTCGCAAAACACCACAAACGACCTACGGATATTCCGCTAAGACGCATACAACACATTACCCGCCATTTTACGCCAATGCGGAAGTACACAACTACGCTAACGGTTTTATCTCGCGCACGTACACTATAATACACTGCACACATTCATCACGCTTACACAGCAGCTCCACACCACTAATACTTCAGCAACATCAAAACAGATTGCAGCTCTTCAACACAATGCTACAAAATAGGTAAAGTATATTCATTTATTAATGGATTATATATTTCATTATTACACACCAAACAGCATTAGCTACCTTACAATTTCATTGCCGTCATTTTTTGACGGGCAATTCTCTAGTATATATATATTTACTAGCGACTTGCCTGGCAGAAATGACGGCAATAAAATTGTAAGGCTGGGGATGCTGTTTGCCACACACTGTGAGTCTCTCACACTCTTAACCTTTTTGTTATGTACAAAGAAGCACAACAAATGCAATACATTTTTTTTATTTTTTTATTAAGTAATTATTAATTATCAATGCACATTAATAATTACGTAATAAATGAAGAAATGCATTAGAAAGAGCTAAGCATACTAAAGATATATAAATACAGTGTAAACTATAAAAAAATTTAGTGCAGTGGAATTTTTTTTTATTTTTTTATTATTAATTTATAATTTTTAACTTAATATATGTGAATAATTAATTAATCAATGAATCAATGTATTTGAAAAAGCAAAGCATTTATTTCTTCATAAAATAAGCTAATGTCAAAAACATTTTTTTAAAATATTTATTTTTATTTATATTAATAATTAATTAATAAATTTATTTATACACTTTACCTATTTATAATTAATAGCCAGCAATCGATATCCTGAAGAGCTAACGATCTCTTTGGATTTTCCGGCTGCAGAAAATGTCAAGTCAGACTGTCATCACCTGAGGAGAAATTATAGCAATGTGGCAAGTGTGTAGTATATATAGGCTACGTGCGCGAGACCAAACTGTTGTTTTAGGCAGGAAAGCCACCATTTTAGAATTGTAAAGTTTTGATTTGCAAGTTAGTGCTGTAAAATGGCGGCGATATTCTAAGTCTTACGTGTCTCGCAAGCATTTTCTATTCTTCCTAATAGTGTATTTTGTACCTCGTACGTGCCTGGGTAAAAGTCGTACGCCTCTGGCGATGTTTTGTGCGCTTCAGGGACGTGTAGCCTCGTTTCAATTTTTTCGGCCACCACTTTTTTTTCTCGCTTAGCAGATTTTCGAGTGCTGAAACTGTTTAAATTCGTGTGCAACCTCACTCCCCTCGTGCTGGGTGGATTTTAAAAAAAATGTTTTTTTATTATTTTGTGTGGTTTTGGTGTTTTTTGATGTACGCGGTTCGGCCTTTAACTTATGGCTTGTATTTTTTTGTTCTAAGTCCAGCTTTTCTCAGTTGTTTTTTACAGAGATTGAGGCGCCGTAGAGCCTTCGCCTCCGTGCTGTAAAATGGCGGCGATATTATATGTCTTACGTGCCTCGCAAGCATTTTCTGTCCTTCCTAATTTTGGACCTCATACGTGCCTGGGTAAAAGTCGTACGTCCCGGCGGTGTTTTTTGCGATTCTGGGTTGTGTAGCCTCGTTTTCTATTTTTTTTTTATCCGCCAGATTTTTTCTTGCTTAGCCGATTTTCAAGTGCCAAAACTGCTTAAATTCTACCTAAATTCATGTGCAACCTCTCTTTTTTTTGGAAGTCACGCTTTTCTCGTTTTTTTTTACCGAGATTGAGGCGCTGTAGAGCCTCAACCTCCGGCAACATGTGGACACTCGCTTCGCGAGGTCTGCATTTGCGGCCTGCAATGAGCCTTTGGCTCATTGCAGTTTATGTCCACCTTTGCAAATGCTGCCCTTCGCTTTGCGAGGGTTCGCATTTGAGGCCTGCAATGAGCTGACGTGAGACCCTCCACCTCGGCAAATGTGGCCCTCTCGATTTGTGTCCCGAACTGCATCCCTCGCGTGACGACAACTCGCAGTTTGACAATTATATTATGTGATATATAGCATTTATTACCCTTGTAGTTAACACCCCTGCAGATACCTGCAGATTCATAATTAGTTTTGGACAATCAAAGGCAGCTATATGTTGTATCCATCTGTAAAGTCAGTATGTGCACCAAAGAACCAATCATGGGATGTGTAGTGTAGAAGAAAAACAGGTCCTTTCCTTTTATAGAGGCACGCTCGTGGCCGTGCGCTGTGCCAGAGTGGTAAAGTGGTAAAAATGGGTAGCTCAGGCCAAAAAATTATTTCCCCCTCTGACATGCTGCAAAAGGAGCACCAACAGAAGAGACCTTTAGCTATGAGGGGCTTGCCCAAGGCCCTGAGGGGCGAGTACCCGGGCCGATCATAGCGATGGCCTCGCTGTCGAGTCAGCGCCGTCAAGATGCCCCACGTCGGAGGGGGAAAAAGTTCTTTGCCTGAAGTACACTTTTTCACCACTTCAGCACTGTTGCGCAGGGCACGGTCACTTGTGCATGACTATAATAGGATAGGTCCGAAAAACATATCATAGGATTTCTTCTTATAGCATTCTCAGTAAACTGACTAATAATAGATAAAGCAAAGAGTAGTTTGGTCTAAATATCTTATTTACATAGGAAAATGGAACAAATGACGTAAGTATAGACATTGGTGAATAGCACAAAATACAACTAAGAAGCTAGAAGCTGCTAAATTTTCAGACACAAAGTGTACCGCCTGCACTATGATCTCCACTAGGTTTCCATTGGCAGCAAGCTTTTCCTCTTGGAGCAGCTTATCAGTGATTGCTTATTCTGTTGTCGTATCTCATTGTTCTTAAAATCCTTTCAGCCAATCCTTTCCCTTATTAACCTTTTCAGGTAGGATACAAACACCCAGCGAGAGGCAGATAATACAATGAATTAATTGAATATTGAATATTTCTGTTATAAATCATTAAATAGGAATTTTAGTTATGATCAATGCATAATTAAAATTACTAGGCCAGCAGCCCCATAAATTCCCCCAACATGTAAAAGCTTAGCCCGTAACGGACGCCCGCAAGACTTACAGCTATTAAATTGGCCTCTTAAAGCTACCCGCAAACAATCTGCGGGTTACAGGCGGAAAAAACTCTACAGGCTGTCGAAAACTGAACTCTGTTGCTGCAAAACCTTTGATCTGTCAAGCCCGTAAATGTTACGTTCAAAAATCGTTATTAAATTTGCGACAAATTCCAAAAGACGCCCTGGCGTTCAAACCCATAACCCGCAAATGGAGACAAAATAGGACCTCCAAATAGAACCCAAAGGGTTTACAGATAAGTTCTCAACAATGTAAAAGACAATGTAAACACACCAGTGGACTTTAAAATAAGGTATTATAATTACTTGCACAAATAAAAAATATTCATTTAAAAAATATTTTATTTTATCATATGTTGGAATGGTCATGCATATGCCAATATAAAAAGTTATGCTGCAACACGCATAAAGCAATTAAAGACACGCTACCTGATTAAACAGCAACACAAAAACATGAAACGGATGGCATATTAACCCTTTCTCACTCACAGAGACTCTAATGTTTACCCTGGAATATATAAATGATTGCATATACATCTCGCTCATCACATCTACATTGGGAAAACAAATAGTGGCCAAATTACACCGAAACATCACATAGATCAAGTACCAGGGGAACACTGAATTATTTGTTGTTCAGTCCTACAGTTGTGTCCGACTCTCTGTGACCCTATGGACTGCAGCACATTTAGCTAGATCTCTGTCTGTGCTGTTTCACCAGGTTTGCATGCTAAAGATACTGGTGGGTTGCCAGATTCTTCTCTAGTGGACTGTGATTTGTCTGACCTCTCTGCTATCACCTGCCCACCAACAGTGGCCCTAAATGGTATAGCTCACAGCTTCATTCAGGTACCCTCTGATGCTTTGGAAGCATGACTTTTGCTGTGGGATGCGACTAAGAAAATTTCAGGAAAGACCAACTAGAGCAGCTGAACTTTATTTGGGGTTAATCAGAGGCACTTTAAATGATGGCAGGTGTATGCTGACTCCTATTTAACACAATTTGGAATGTGATTGCTTAATTCTGAACACAGCTACATCCCCAGTTATAAGCAAGTGTGCAGACTTATGCAACCACATTAATTTTCTTTCTTTTTTTCTTCCCTCCAGCTAAAAGATTTCAGTTTATTTTCAATGGAGTTGTACAGTTTATAGGTCACATTAAAGCTGGAAAAAGTTCTGAAATGATTTATATTTTTCTCATTTTTTTTACAGCACATAAACCTGGTATAGCTCACAGCTTCATTCAGGTACCCAAGTCCCTTCACCAACACCACACTAATGTAAATTGATGAATAGGAAAACATAATGGGAGGTCACCAAATGGGAATGGCTATACATTTTGGCCCATGGCCACCAGCAATGGCATGGGACTTTCCAGGATGGGCCTAGTGGATATTACCCCTGATGGAGGTGAGTTGACTGTTGATCCATGTGCCTCTGCACAGCCTCCATGTGTTTTTGCGGCACATCCTGATGGGTTAGATTAGATTAGTGTGGTGTATGTTCCCCTGGTCCCCTTCAGGATTGCTAAGTGGTGGTGGTAAGGGGGCTTGGGTACCTGAATAAAGCTGTGAGCTATACCATGTAGGGTCACTCTAGGTGGGCAGGTCATAGCAGAGGGGTCAGACAAATCACAGTCCACTAGAGAAGGAACTGGCAACCCACTCCAGTATCACCTGTCATATTCCTATCAGGCCCTCAGGGGAATGTTGATACTCCAAAGTATCACTATTTGGTCTTTGCATGTGTATTAACATTTTATGTTGATTATATATGATATACATTTTCTTTCAAGCCCGAAGCTCAAATGCCATTGGGTGGCCGCCAAAAGACGCCAATTGAATAGCAAATTAGCTTTCAACCTCACTTACAGACTCTCTGCCATATTGCAAGCCTTCGGAACTTCTATCCAAAAGCAAGGTCTTCACTAACTAAAAACTTCTGTAAAAAAAATATGCTGTGTGCTTATATAGTGCCCTATTCAATTTGCTGAATCGCAATTTAATAAGGCTGTGTGTGTGCACATTTGAATGCCATGGTCCCCACTTACAATAAGCCTAGCTAGTTTACAGAAAGAAAGTGTGTGGAGTGGTCTTGGACCACTTTGTAAAAAGCCAATCTTTCAAAATTCTTCAAAGTGAACATGGCCTACTGAGACCCAGCAGAACATTTAGCTTTCACTATGCAGCAATATTCCTTCTCATGTTACAGCACTAAATATATTTTTGCCAGATGCTACTGATTGATGATATATGACAAGTGTAAGTAAAGTAGTTTGCAGTAGCTTATTCTCACAAGGAATAGGAAAAACAAGTTAATGACAAAAACAACTTAAGCCACTTTTTTTTTAAATAACACATAACAAAATCAGTACAATAATGGTTTGACAATTGTTAAAGATGAGTTGTATCTTGTGCTGGGAAAGGGATGGTGAAGGTGGGGAGAGATTAAAGGACCACTGCACAACACAATATGTATATATTTAAAATATTTAAGTCTGACTAAGAGCATAATTAAACATAAAAAAGTCACATAGTCAGTTTTTAGTTAGAGAATGTTTATTTTATGTCTCTGCTGGTCCGTGGAGGGATTCATGATACATTGGTTGAAGTTGTGTGTGAGAGGGGCGTTCATATTTCCGCAGAGCTATGGTTGCATTGAATGAAGCAAGGTGTCTGCTTCTGGTCCAGTGAGGGTAAAAGGAAATGTTATCAGTTTCAAACTAGTCCAGTTATTAAACAAAGGCTCTGTCCTTCTGCTGCTTCCCTCATTTCACTGATAGCTACAAACACCCATACACGTGATCCAGCTCTCAGGATGTGATATAACAAACACAAAATGAATTCCTGAACCCAGAAACAGTTTTCAAAAATTCAGATCTTCCACAAAAAATGTTATATGCTATATGCTAATATTGTTTGTTTGTTACTTCACAAACAAATTTATTTTCTTTAACTGCAGTAGTCCTTTAAAAGGAAGGGATAGATAAAGAATACATCATTGCTTCCCTCGGTCTCATGGAAGAGGCCACAGGAGATGTGATGGAAAGTTAATCAAGAGGATGGTTTTGTCTTATACTGCCAGGATTGTTGATTGTGGTGCATAGTTTATCAACAGGAAATATGTTTTATTTTAAGGAGCAAAAACATGGTTATCTAATAGGTGGCCCTCGGTAAGGTTCAGTTCAATATTAAAGGACCACTACACAAAAAATATTTGTCTGAAAGTGTTAAGTCTCACTGAGAGCATAATTAAGCATGAAAAAATAGAAATTAGAAAAAAAATAATTTTGATGTCTGTGCAGGTCACTGGAGAGACCCATTATGCATTGGTGATAGTTGTGTGTGAGGAAAACAAAACCTCACAAACCAAAGAAATACACTCAATGGATTTCATGGCCCTATCCAGGGAAATCCCTGAGTTCCCTATTTTAAGAGAGCCCTGAATTTTCTTATTGCTCAGAAATGTTCCACATTACAGTTAGGTAAACCAACATAAAGAAAGAAAAACATATATACAAATGAAGAAAAAAACAGCTACAATAAACAAGGATAAATACAGATATTCTGAAAGCCATAAATTGTAACATGGAGGGTGAACGTCCCTTGAAAGAAAAAGGGAGAATAACGGCAAGCGAAGAGTGAAAGAATAAAACAAAACAGGGACGGATGGGGACTTTACTTATGTGGGATGGGTTTTCAGAAGTTGTCCTTACTCATTTCTGCGTACCTCCTTTCAACCTCAAAGAGGCACCGTGTTCTTTCTTCCTTTGCTATCAAGTCTCACTTTCTGGATCTTCATCCAGTTCCGGCGAAGAATTTCAGCCAGCTCAACTAAACCAAATGGTCAACTCCCGAGCCATGTTATCTAATGTATCAAAGACCTGTCCAAGGCACCCAGATTTAAAAATGAGGTATGCCATCCTTTGAATTCAGCAGACATTAAACCAATATTGTAAATAAAAAGTTTGGTAAATATTTTAATGTTGCCATTAGGATATGGTTCTGTATCTTTCCGGTTTGAGCATGTCTTTACTCTTGTTCACAGAGAACATAATCTTGGCCATCTGCATTCATCCCATCACTGAGCACCCATCTAATATATTTGTAATTATGTAGAATTTGTAGGTATAGGACCTAGAAAATTCCTTTTGGTTCGAGATGTTGGAAAAGCATCCAAGCCTGCAGTGTTGTATTTTTACTAAAGAAGTATAATAACTGATTAATAATAATATATTTGAAAAAAAATCTTATAGTAATTTTAGGACAGCCAACTTGGCAGATATGTTCACACATCCTGGACACCTAATTGGGGTGGAAAGAAGCAGTGTCTGCCACATATTAATTCAAATATATGTTTAAAAAGTGACATTTAAATATTTTCTTCAATTACATTAAGTTCCCTAGTTAAAATCTTAGTTGGTTCAAATGGCATCAGTGTAAGATGAAAAACAATCTAAGCATAATAGATATACTGGGAAAAAAAGGATCCCTGAGAGAATATAGTTCATACAGTTAAACTGATATACTAATATATAAGCAGGTCCCCCTAAAGGAGTATGGACTCACACTGAATAAAATATAATTCTAATTTATGACCACAAATATGGGTCTTCTTACAGTGAGCAGAACATTATTAAAATATAACCTTTATTTAAACATATAAAAACACATAAATGAAACAACTGAACAACTAAAGCATGGGGTCTACTACGCCATCATGATACTTTATTTGTATGCTCACAAATCAGTGGTGATATTGCTTGAGGAGAGGACACAATATTACACTGACTTTGACTATAAAACCATATAAGTCAAGGATTTACTGTACCGATCTAATTGCTACTTATTTATTAAATAAACAAATTAACATTTTATTACATCTATAATCACCTTTTAAATGACCACTATAGTAATTTTTTCTCTCTATGGTCTTATGAATAACAAAACTGTATACAGTAATGTGCAAAATTTTAAACTTACATTTTATCTCCTTCCTTCACACCTAATACTAAAGTTCCTCAACATCATTTTGCTTTCTTTTTTTATTAAATAAGATCAATTTTAAATCGAACTCATGGTGTATTTAATGTAATGGCCTATAATATATACTGCACAGGGTACTAGAAACCATCAGTTACAATAAAGCCTACAATAATTCAGGAAATATGTGTCAGCAAAATTTGAATACAAGAAGAGGTTGTAGGACCATGGATTTATTTTGTTACATATTAAACAACCTAAAACAAACTACAAGGTCTTAAGGAAAATATTATTTAGGGCTCCATTCCATTCTGGCACAGAGCAGTGACAAATGGCTTCTTTCATAACTGTGGAGCTTTTTTTTTTTTGCTTGTTAGGGAGCCATTCTATTGCTCAGTCAATGTAGGTAACACACACCAGGGACCAGATTTTCCCATTGCTCCCTATCCCTAACATGTGCACACAGCCTGCTCGCAGGAAACTCTGAGTCGGACGATCAGGAGTCTCCATAGCAATGCTGCTGAATGGTACCCACTTCATGAACACACTGTATTAGCCCTAACATTATTCCTTTTCCCTATCTTTATAAACCGCTTCCCATGGCAGGGGTTAAATAGTAATACAAATGATGCAGTGTTAAAGTTAGGTGCCCTTTAAAGACCTCTGTGGCACATGGGTTCATTTTAGATGCCATGGAGGTCCTTTAAGGAACATAGGGACCCCAGTGGTCATAGTTAGATGGAAGATGCCCAAGGTCATAGGGGTTGAATGTGGACAGGGCAAATCCCTATGGATCTTTTGATTCATAGCTGATATTGGGGAAATCCCATGCATTCCCAAGCTCATTGTAGATAGGGGTATTGAGGGAGATCCCAGGGATCCCCAGGCTCCTACTACATAGTGGATTTTGAGCAGGCTCATGGGGGTGGCAATATTAACCCCTTAATTGTGTTGCATATGAGGAATAAAGCCTCATATCCATCTCAATTACGGTGTCAAGTTGACAATATTGTCGGATTTGTATGATTTTTTGAAGCTTTTTTTGTGCCTCTATGGGTGGGTAAAGGTACACATTAGATTTTTTAACAATCTGAGGGCTGACAAACACTCTTAAGTTAACTTCTATCTCTCGGTTGGAACAATGTGATGGGCTTTTCGTAAAGATCATTGGGACTGCTACATATGGGTTGCAATATTTGGAGATTTGACAGCATTCATGGTGCATTTAGCGCTACGGGATATGTTGGCGGGTTATAAATAAAGGACAATAATAATACATTTCACCTGTAAATCAGCAAAACTTAGCAATAGATAGAAGGCTATTACCACACCCGAAGCCCTACATTGATTGCAAGCATGTTACCACACTTTAATGGTAAGGTGAACTAAATAAAACCAATTAGAAAGCACATTTTCCCACAATGTAAAGTCTAAAACAGAAAACAAGCTTTTACATTGCCAAATAGAGTACAAGCTCTTGAATTTAAGGGTAAGCTAACTTAAAATAAGCCAGGTCTAGATTATAAAACACTTTTTTTTATTACACACACATTATATAATAAGTGGAAAGAGCAATATTGTGTAATTAAAATTAAAAAAAAATAGCATATTTATACAGATTTATATATATATATATATATATATATATATATATATATATATATATATATATATATATATATTTATTTATATATATACAGATCCAGAGGGTCTCCCTCCAAACTGGTAATAGGAAAAAAATATTATTAAAAACAAACATGAACAATATTTAAACGTGTAACATTCTTCCCTGTTTTTTCCCTTTTCTCACCTCATCTATCCTGTACCACACCCAAACCCTTTAGACTTTAAGGCCCTCATACAATTGCGATTTGGCCAATTGAATAGGGCTCTATATAAGCACAGAACATATTTTTTTTACATAAGTTTTTAGTTAATGAAGACCTTGGTTTTGGATAGAAGGTCACTGACTAAAAACTTCTGGAAAAAATTAATGATTTGTGCTTATATAGAGCCCTATTCAACTGGCCAAATCTCAATTGAATGAGGCACATAGGGCCTCATTCAATTGCAATTTGGCCAATTGAATAAGGCTCTAAAAAAGCACATAACATATATTTTTTAAAGAAATTTTTAGTTAGTGAACTTCTATCCAAAAGCAATGTCTTTACTAACTAAAAACTTCTTTAAAAAAATATGCCATGTGCTTATTTAGAGCCCTATTCAATTGGCCAAATCGCAATTGAATAAGGCCCATAGTCTGCAAGTTTTCAATCTTGCACTGTGCTTTGGGAAAAGCTCTATGGACACCAGATTCAAAACTGAGACAGGGCCCTCCATCTTTGTAACATGTTAATATTGTTTTCCCTTGATCATAAGGCATGTATAGTGCTACAGAATATGTTGGCGCGTTACATATTACCAATAATGATAATAATTATATAATTTTTTCTCCATTTGCTTTTATCCCCCACACACACACTAATGCAGACAGTATGTTAAAGAATGAGAATTGAGCATGTTACTAAAAAAGAACATTAAACTTGCTGATTTTTTAAATATCTTATTTTTATTTCATGTGACTCCCTTTGCAGCTCTGATCAAGCAGTAGATGTCCTCCTTTGCAGGCTGAGTCTATCTACATAGGAGGATTCTATGTAGATCATGGTGGGTGTTTGTGTACACATGTTCCTCCAGGATCTTTGAGTGAGCCCAAAAGGAGCTCTTTGCACAACCATGCACATGCCCACATCATTTACAGGGAATCCTGAAGAAAGTACTACAAAATCACTGTGGGCAGGAGACTGAGAAAGAACTGTGCTCGGGCACTGGCTCTATTTCCTCTGCAGTGATGTCCTCCACACTGATGTCACCTGAATGTATCTACGCACTGGCATTCTCTAATGTGTTTGCTGTTGGGCCCAGTAAAATAGTCCTGCCCATATCCACCTATCAGCAGCCCTGTTCCTTATTGACAGATGGCCAAGTGCAAATAAAGTGCACGTAATACTAGAAATATCTTACTTTATTTTATTTATTTGATATATGCTTCTTACCTTATACTTCCTTGTACTGCACTGCAAATGTGCTGTATATAATGTGTCTTACAGTACTCAGCATCCTTGCAAGACTCCTCCCACCAATGTAATGTCTGAGAACTCACAGGTTATCACATTTACTGGCAGACAGTTGTCAGACAGGTAAGTTAAATTATAAGTACAGGAACAAATTTCAGTGCCATGAAAACTAAGATATGTTTAATTAATTATACTTAATTATGCTTCTACAGTCGTACATTGCAATTTGTCATTGTCCTTTTAATGTTTTTTATGTTTTCCATATGCAAATCCATTTTCTATGCTATATTCACAAATTACAAGCCTAAACTATTAATTAAGAATATCGATCACACAAAAGAAGAAGCCAAGCAAATGTCTCTGAATAATTGCAACAGCACTGGTAATTTTGTGCATGTAAATGTTTCCCAAAGTTCACTTGGCAAGCAAAGAAAAGCCTCTTTACTAATGAAGAGCTTGCTCTATTAATTGAGGGAGAAGGTAAAATGTTTGGTTTTCTAATATAGCTAGCAAATATTTATTCTATTATTTGTTTAAAACTTAGCCATGATCATTCAAGTTGGCAGTTAAAATGCAACATGAATTAAAATGTGCTAAAGTGGGAAGCTTGGAGAATTGCTGGAGCAATCAGATCTTAGTAGGTTACTCCACCAAATAACATGGAACTGAAGATTTTCACAAAATCTTAGTACACATAGGGCCTTAGTCAAATTATTTTTTTAATGATTTTTTATTGACACATATGCAGTAATTATTAACACAATGTTGTTTGACTCGCAGGTCACACACACTTTTGCATAGACAGGTTTTTAAAACAACATACTAGAAAACTTTTACAACTTTATTGTCTATAATGGTTGTCATGGCCTGTCTACTTTGAACATCTGCTTTATGTGCCCACCATAATCTTTTTCCGTTTCTCAACTTTGCAGGAAACGTCTGCTAGCTACTCCTTCCCTTCGAGATTAGGCCTGTTAGGGTCTTATATGTTAGCTAACTTGTTGCCTATTGATATATAGGGGTGTTTTTTTTTGTTGTTGTTTTTTTTATATAGCTCGAGATTCCCCTTATGTACAAGATATGAGGGAAGTATAACATCAAATAAACAATAAATAAAAGAACTATGAACTTGTTACCTGTATCCTTCTTGCATACTTTTCCCTCCTTTTTCCTGTCTATCCTCCTCAGTCTACGCGGCTCACCAGCAGTTGTCAACTCCCGAGGCACCCATCCCTTTGGCGAGGAGCTCCCACCCCAACTTGGTTACGCCTTCCCTCTTATGTGTACCAATCTCTATTTCTGTTCAAGTTTTTGTTAAATTGAAATAGCTTTGTCCGATTCCATCCATCTGTCCCAAATTTGACTAAACGTGGAGAGGGAGTTATTGATTGAGTGCGTCATTTTTTCATATATCATGATGTGATTTAATTTTTATATAACCTCTTGGGAGTCTAAGTGAGGTGATTTCCAATTCTTTGCGATGTGGCTTTTGGTTGCCAGCATGGCCATTTGTATCCACTTGTTATAGTTTTTGCTAACGCTTAATACCGCCATTCCCAGTAAGCATGTCTCCCTAGAGGGGTGTATTTCCCTGTCTAATACCTCAGAGATCATTGCAGTTACCTTTCGCCACAAGGCTTGTACTCTTGGGCAGTCCCACCAGATGTGGCCAAAGGTTCCTCTATCTGAGCAGTTCCTAAAGCACTCAGGGGGGGAAAGCGGATTTATCTTATTATGTATACCCTGTGTAGTACCTTAGTTGCTGTCTCAAGGTAGCTAAAGAAGAGGGAACCCTTGGTCAGCTCCCTGTGTATTTTTCCCCATCTCTGCGTGTCCCAGGCTATTCCCAGTTCCTGTTCCCATTGTAGGACGTGTTTGGGTTTTTGATCTGCAGGCGGTTTGTTAGCTAGCGAATAGATTGCGCCTATTATGCCTCTAGCTAAGGAAAGTCTGCACACATAACTTCAAGAACCAGGTGTCTTGCGGGGGTCCCCACTTTTTGACCAGTTCTCGGACTCTGTGGCACATTTTGTTGTAATTAAATATCTCCCTGTCTGGCAGATTACGCTTAATTATGAATTGTTCAGAGGTTAGGATATTACCGTCATGGTACCAGGACCCCAATAGGTCCAGTTTCCGCGAGAGCCACCATGCTTTTGAGTCTCCCCCTAGCTCCTTCGCAAACTGGGACCCTGAGAGGACGGGCGTTTGATATGAAAGGGTATGTGCCAACTGACGCCTGGAGTTCACCCCTCTCCATTCCTGGAGGGATAACTTAATCATTGGATTATTAAAGCCTGATTTTGATAACATGGGGAGTGTGGGGGACCAAATGATATTGTCCCATTTGTAGGGGTTCATTTGGTAGTTCTCTAGAAATACCCATACTGGTTGGTGTTCCCTGGAGTGGGCTTGTGGTAGGAAGGAAAGCTGGGCTGCTCTGAAGTAGTGTATCAAATTTAGGCAAGCCAAACCCCCTGCTTCTCTATCTCTATACATTAAGGACTTGTTGATTCTCGGGCGTTTATGTTGCCAGATAAATCTGAATACCGCCTTTTGGAACCCGTCTAGATCTCCTCTATGTATCCGAATTGGGAGTGTTCTAAAGAAGTATAAGATTTTGGGTAACATGTTCATTTTAAAGGCGTTTATTCTTCCTGTCCATGACAGGTTGTATCTATTCCACCTAAGTAGATCAACTTGTAGTTTTTTGTAAAGGGGGGTATAGTTTTCTTTGTATAGTGCTGCTATCCCGGGGGTGAGATTAACTCCCAGGTATTTGATGCTTCCCCTTGGCCATGAGAATGAGTATCTATCCTTTAGGGCTTGCACCTGGTCTGAGGGTACTCTTGTGCATATTATTTCAGATTTATCTGCATTAACTTTAAGTCCTGATAAGTTCCCAAAGCGGGACATTAAATCCATTAGGGCTGCTATTGAGGTTACCGTGTTTATAAGCGTACACAGGATGTCATCTGCAAACAGGCAGCATTTCATTTGTTGGCATCCTACTTCGATTCCCTGTATTTTAGGGCATGCCCTAATGGCTTGTGCAAGAGGTTCGATGGCTAGTGCGAATAGTAATTGGGACAGGGGGCATCCCTGTCTCGTACCTCTTTGAATGTTTATGAGATCTCTGTTATCCCCTGGGAGCTTCAGGCTTGCCGACGGAGTGTTAAACAGTGTGTTTACTAAGTTTGTGAATTTGCCTCTGATGCCGAATTTATCTAGTACCGCATGCAGGTAGGGCCATTCAACAGAGTCAAATGCCTTTTCTAAATCTAAGGCTACCATGCTGAGTGGTACATTCGCTCTTTCGGCTATGTGGGTAACATTTAGTATGCGTCGTATGTTATCCCCGGCCTGTCTGTATGGCACAAAGCCCACTTGGTCCTTGTGTATTGGGCCTTAGTCAATTTAAATGCTAGCCAATCCCATCTAATGTACCAATCAGGTCAATCAGAAGCAACTGATGTCATCACTGAGGGGTTATTTAAACCTGAGACTCAGAGCCGGCATCTCTATTAGACCACCCACCCGCCTTTGATAAAGCAGCTGAAGCTGTGAAATTAGCTGCTAGGCTTTAATGTAGGGTCATTGCTGTAGGTTTGGTTATTCATGTCATTTTTTTCTGATGGGAAATAGTGCATTAGAGCACACCAGTCTTTTTTGGAGGATATCACTGTGGTTTGTTGTGGTCAATGACTTTCTTTGCAATTTAGGTATTTTTTTGTGTTTTAGCTGAAGGGCTATAAGTCAGAAATGGGGCATTAGCATAGGTTTGCCCTAAGATAGGAGGATCCGTGACGATCAAAGGGTTCTCTCTCTCCATCTATTACTGTTAGCTATATGCTACTACAACTGACCTTTGTTATCATGCTGGATTGTTTGTTAATTTAGATTTAATCATTTATATTTTTCTGTACATTGAGAGGCCCTATTATTACCAATTGCAAGAAATTATAAGGTTTGTACTGTACCACATATCATTTAACTTCAAATATTGATCCCTATAGTATTGTGTACCAAGTCACTTGGGTTTTTATTGTTTTTAATACATCGTTTTTTGAGTCAATAAAGTTTATTTGTCCTATAGATTGTGTTGAAACCTTATTCAATTGCAAGCAGTTAGCATTATATCGGCCATAGGTCTGCAGGTTTAAAATTTGATACATTTACAGAGCCATTCAATTGAACAAGCCCGCAGCTACCTGGCAGAAAGCTGAAACCATGATACCATGCAATCAAAAGTAGCATTTCAGATCTCAATCATGATCAATTAAGCAAGGCCGTAACTACCAATTTAGAAACAGACAATAGTAAATGAGACTGTCATCATGACATCAATTAGCGTTTAGGGGTCCGATAGGTGACCAGACTCGCAATTCGGCAATGTACAAAATAATAACAATGAATTAGGGAAATGTTCTAGTCCATGACCTAATATGTATTAACTCTTTGGTTCCTGGGATCAGTATAACATGGAAATAACGTAAAAAATATTTTTTGTATTGCAGATTTGTAAGCTTGAGACTGTTCTGCAATTAATTCTAAGGTCTTTCATCGCTTTTCCCGTCTTTTAAAATGCAGTCTTGGGGTCACGTTGGTCTCCGTTTGCCAGGCTATTCAATTGCTCAAGCTCACAAGTTGCGGACTTGAAGTGAAAAGCTTAAACCATGCACTGTTTCGGAGCAGTTGAGGGCTGGAACATGATCAATTAAGCAAGTCCGTAACCTCCCTTTTCGAATCAGCCAATAGAAAGTGAGACTGTCATACATACAGCAGTAAAACATGGAGGTTACATGTCATTCAATTAGATTCGGGGGTCCGAGTTATGATAAGCCTTGCAAAAAATCGAAATGAAAGAATTATTAAAATGAATGCAATACTGTTCTAGTCCATATTGTTGGCCTGATATGTATTAACTCATTGATAACAGAGATTGTTTGAACCCCGAAATGACACATAAAAATAACATTTATTTCCTGCTCATTTGCGGGCTTGAGACTGTTGTGCAATTAATTCTAATGTCTATCATCACTTTCCCCGGTATTTACAGTGCAGTATTGATTTTTTAGATGCATTTACAGTGCTACGAATAGATGTTGAACCCCTTTGCGGGTCCTCTCTAGCACATGTAGGATTTTCTCCTCCATTTGCGGTTTACGAGTGTGAAAACATTTGCGGGCGTGGCGAAATTGAGCAATTGAATAGCGATGTGCGATTTTAGCCTTGCGAAAGTGAAAGATCAAAGGCTTCTAAAGGGTATAAGTTACAAGTTTGACGGACACAATTTTTTTAAGGCCATAACTCGTAATCCGATCCGAGCCCACAAAAAGATGCCAATTGAATAGCAAAACAGCTTGCAACCTCATTTACGGACCTCCAGATCAAAATCGCTCATTTGAATGTGGCTCTTGATTATTTATTTGACGAACAGGTGTTTAATACCCTTGTGAGTCCTATCTGGTACTCATAGGATTTTCTTCTACATTTGCCATTTAAGGGTTTGAAGGCAATTGCGGGCTTGAGGAATTGTAGCAATTGAATAGTGATTTGCAATTGTAACATTTACGGGCTTGAAAGTTCAAATGCTTAGCTGGGTTGGAGTTATGATTTTAACAACCGCAGGGATTTTCAGCCTGTAACGCGAAGGTCGTTTGCGGCTCGCTAAAAGACGCCAATTGAATACCAAATGAGTTTATGGGCTACATTACGGGCTCCAGTAAACAACAATTGCTCAAATGAACAGGGACCATGGCATGTTATTTTTTTTTTAAATACATGAATTAACATTTTATCAGGAGGTAAGAACAAATAAGAAAACATTAAAGTAACTGAAACAATATATAAACAAAACTCTAGAACCAACCTAATGTAACTTTGTCCCTATCCAACTACAGTCCTTCATAGACCATATGTAAAACTATGAACAATTTATGACGTAAAGGGACATGGACCACAATGTTTTCTTGCATTTAGAGAACCTGCTTTAAAAATTTCCACAACTGTGTTTTGCATGAAAAAATATTAAGTAAAACATGTTTAGGCTTCATGTTTAAGCACACAGAGAAAGTGTACATGTATGTTTAATTGGCAGACAATATGACTCATTCATCTATATTACTGCTCATTAACTGAAAGGTCCAAGCACCCTGATCAGTTAAACATATTAATCAGTTTTTTGCTGCTATGAGATCATCATTTGGAAAAAGAAAACATGCAGTGTTACATTATCAAATACCCTCTATCAGATACAAAAAAGCTCTCCTCCTTTAAATCTAAGTTATTAGGATTCCCTGACATTGTATCCATATGTCTTTGCATTTGTGTGACTCTGCCCTGTGGTGTACCTACTATATTCTAGGCAGAAGAGCATCAGGAGCCATTATTCCCCACTTAAAGAAAATTAAATCTGGGACTTTTTTTGTATCCCTTTGTCACTCTGTGCACGTTAGCAAAATACTGATCCCTGAAAACATTGTTGGGTCATGGAATTTGTTCATGGGACATGCTGTTATAATAGGTTAGTTAGGTAGGCTTTGTTAAATAGCGTTATGTCTGATTTTTGGGTTCGTCACAGTGGCAGGTGGTGATGGGAGCCATTGGCTCAGCGGTAAAAAAGGGTTTTTTCTGTACCCTATGGTGGCACTGTTTTGCCATCATGTTTGGCCCAGAAAGTGGCTTCAGTGGGTAGGATTAGCTGGCCCTGGGCTGGCTAATCCATTCAAATGTTTGGGTATGTATTTACATTGTATGCATGTTTCAATGAATGCTGGAGCCTGTTGATCACTATCTGGGATCATTGTATTTACTATTTAGTTTTCTTACAACACATATACCAGTTATACCATACGAGAGTCATGTTTATAGCTTAACATAAGTTCTCTGCATGCTGTAATGAAGAGTGAGTATTTTCAAGTTTTTGTCAACAATCTTCAATAACTTTTTTTTTTTTAATGAAAGCATGATAAGGGTAGCCAAACTAATGATAAATATGATTTAAAAAAAAAGACCCTGGACGACTGATTCTTCAAAATTTACAGATCAAAGAAAATAACACAATACAGGATTTTAGCACCCATGGCTTATATAGCTGCTAATGCTGTTAGTTTATGACATACTTCAATGTTTTACAGAGTTTTTTATTTGTTTTTATATTCTTTCTTTATTTAACTAGCGAATTGCCTGTCAAGAAATAACAGGCATGAAATTGTAAGCCAGGGAATGCTGTTTTAGACATAATGTAAAACAGTTTTTACCATGAGGACCTTCAGCTCTCATTGCGAGGCTTGTGCTGAGCGCCTTCGGCGCTCATCGCATGCCTCGCAATTGGCGGCTGTTGTTTTTTTTTTTTTTTTAATTGCAGGGGCTTTTGCTGTCATTGTAAGGTCAGGGCTGAGGTGTTTTTTGCGCTTATTGCAAGGCTGTCCCCTGGTGCATTTTGTGTGGTATGAGCAGCGTTTGCATTGGTTGTGTGGCGCGCGGTGAATGTCTTTTGGGTTTATTGCGCTAATTGTTTTATTTTTATTTTTTGTGTGTATGTATTCTTGTATACCAATGAAATAATTAATAAATTAATAAATGAACCTACTTTACCTATTTCTAAGTAATATATGCAGGAAGCATTGTGCTGAAGAGCTGACAATCTGTTTCTATGTTCCTGCAGCATCCAATGTATGTTTGCACGGTTCTGGAGCTGAGGTGTAAGTGTCAGCAATGTGTGCAGTGTGTAGTGTAAATATGCTGCGTGCGTGAGGTAAAGCCGTTAGTGTTGCTGTGTACTTCCGCATTGTGTAAGTTAGTGTTGTGAAATGGCGCAAATGTGTATGTGGTACGCTGGTGTGTATGATTTTCCGTCCTTACTAAAAGTGTATCTTTACCTCGTATGGCTTTTTTTGAAAATCCGTATGTGCTTGGTGGTGTTTTGCGGCTTTAGGGTCGTGTAGCCTCGTTTTCGTTTTTTTTCAGCCGACATTTTTTCTCTCGCTTAGGGGATTTTTGTGTGGGAAAACTTGTGAATTTGGACTTTAATTGAGGTGCAACTTCACTTGCAGAGGTCCTGGGTGCCCCCCCTTGCTGTGGGTAAGCTTTTTATTTATTTTTTGTGTGTATGTAAAATGGCGTCTCGTGTTTTTGTCTGTAAGTCCGTATATAGTGATTGCGTGTTAGATCTATTTTGGTAAAGTGCCGCTTGTGTGTGTGTTTGTAACCTCGTGTGAGGCGCCGTAGAGCCTCCACCTCCGCAAATGCGGACCCTCGCTTTGCGAGGGTCCGCATTTGCGGCCTGCAATGAGCCTTCGGCTCATTGCAGCCGACGTTGGAGCCTCCACCTTCCGCAAATGCGTCACCTCGCTTCGCGAGGGTCCACATTTGCGGACCAAACTGCGCTTAATAAAATTATTTTGTGATATTTTGTTTATAGATCATCATATCCCTCTTTTAGATCTGAAGCCAGATCTTCACCAGACACCAGAACACACAGCAGGTAATTTGCTACAGTTGTCCCACCCCTAATTATTTGAAAGGGGAAGAGCTAAGCAGCACATTGAAACTGTCAGAAATCTATAAAGGTAAGAGCTTGAAATTATAACCATTAGTATTACAATGTTTAAACATTATAAGTCAATTATTGATATGCTTTCACCTTTATTTTAACAGTGTTTATTTTTAGAGGTACAGTGGTCCTTTAACTTGGTTTTATGCAATAAACTGTGTTAGACATGCTCATACCTGTCCATATAAGACTTTCTAAAGGAGGATTCTCAGGTTGCTGTATCCCAATGTGGTTACATGTATCTGAACTGTCATGGGAAAAAGGTGGGGATCCTTTCCCATACACACCCTAACACTGGCAGAGCCAATCACTGTCCCCTGCTGTCCTCATTTTTGGTGGCTTAATTGTACCATTCTGAACCCACACTTTCCATTTTCACGTTTACAACTTTGCTTACTGGCTCTTTCGGCTGGATTAGGTCAACAACTATATCCACTCTCTGTATATCCCAAGAGGAAAATCAACCAAAAAAGGAACACTGACTATACTCACCAATAATCAGGGATACACCTTCCTTAGTATAGAAGAAAGACACCTTGTAGATGCAATTGTGGCATGTGAGGAGTTTACTTGAACTGGGTGCTGATACGCAGGGCCGTGCATTGCCAGTACCTATGTACAGAAAACTGACTACTGCAGGATGACACACTTCAGCAAACCCTTCACCATACTCTTGAAAAACAGAGGTTCCAGTTGCTTATCCCTCCGCCACACAGGAATCACAGCCCTACCACAGTTGCACAACCTGGCTGAAAAAGAGATAAATTGAGCAGGCTTCTGAAAGCAGGCTTCTGAAGGCTACATTTTACACCAAGGCTCCTTGTCTTGTCCTAACTGGTAGTAGTGACACAACCAGGAAACCACTGATGCAATAAGGAACCATTGTTAAGCAGGTGCTCTCTCCATTTACTTACACTGGACATCCAGCCAAACTGGATCTCACTATAAATCAACCTTTCCAGATAGCCAAATGTCTCTGGACTCATTGGCAGGGGGTGATCAAATTCAAAGATAAACCTAACCCCAATAGTATTGTAACACTGTGGCTTTTAAGAGTTCACTGGCAGGCAATGAGGCAGGCAGGAGAAAATACCTGATGACATTTACTTCCACTGCCTGTGCTTTGACAAAGGAAAGCAGTTGGCTGAATTGCCTTTGATAACTCAAACTGACACAATTAAGAATTGACCATATGGCTAAAAGATCCTCTCTCCATCTCAACCTGACCTAAACAGACTATAGAAGGTATCCTCAACCATATCTTGCATTGCCATGTTGGTGTGAGATAACATTCATATTACTTGTTCATAATCTATTGTTGATATGAAGTGTAGATAGATACCTAATTATAGCTATATGTTATCTTTCTAAATATTAAGTCTACGTTACAGCTTACTCAGTTTGTCTATTGTTTAAGACAGTATAAAATATGTAGTTATTATTAATAATTTATAGGTAGTTGTCTTTCTAAACTGTAATAGTATTCACTAGTTGCCTTATTATAATTCAATCCCCATTTATTGTTCCTTTATATTCCTCCCCTCCCCTCATATTTATTCCCACCCCCCCTACAGTCTATGGGCAAGGCTGTAGTTAACAATATACCACTCTTCCAAACAACACAGAAGAGGAAAAAGGAATTTTTACTTAAAGACTCTGTTATGGCCCACATTTGTACAGCACAACTGGTTTAAACTGCCTTATGAAAGACTAACCTTTGTATAGAAATCAAGATGGAAATTAGTGTATCAGTTCTCTTTAAAGATTATTTGAATACCATAAAAATTGAAACCCAAAACTGAGAAGTAACAAAACTGATCAGGGTGCCGACCTCTTCTTTGTGTGCCTTCAATCTTACCAGCATCAGAGTCCTCTCTAGGGAATTCTGTCTTCTCATGATATGACCAAAATATTTGAGCTTTAGCTTTATGATCATGGCTTCCAGTGAACATTTTGGTTGATGGAACACCACAAGTTCAATGGTGTCAATTCTATGGCGCTCAGACTTCATGTTCCAGCTCTTACTACTGGAAATGCCCACTTTGACCTGCAAGATTCCTTTGAGATCCCCCATTTTCTTGAATAGAACTCTTAACTTTCCCATTCTGTTATTTTTTTCTGTATCTTTATAGTTCTTATTATAGTATGTTTCTTTATGTCTTCTTGCTATTCTATTGAATTCTGAATTTAGTTGACAAATCTTTTCCTTTTTCCACTGCCTTTCACTTTCCTTTTTTTGGGGGCTACAGTCAAAGCCTCATCAGACAGCCTGTTTGACTTCTTACTTTTCTGTCTTTTGAGGATTTTCTTTGTTGCTGTTTTCTGGACAATTTCACCAAATTCTGCCCAATGTTCTTCAGGCATTCAATCCTCCATGTCTAGTCGCTTAAATCTATTCTTTACATCCACTGCATATTCACATGGGATATTATTTATTTTGTATCTGTTTGATCTGATGATTTCTCCTCTTTTCTTCAGTTTAATTCTCAGCTTTGCAATAAGAAGCTCATGGTCTGAGCCGCAGTCAGCTCCAGGTCTTATTTTTGCTGACTGTACAGAGCTCCTCCATATTTGACTACAAAAAATATAGTCAATCTGATTTCTATATTGACCATCTGGTGACGTCCATATGTAGAGTTGTCTCTGAGGTTGTTGGAAGAGGATGTTTACTATGACCAGATCATTATCTTGAGATAATTCTACTAATCTCTGAGTTGCTTCATTTTTAATTTGTCCATTATTCCAGTTATCTTTCAGTTCCCTATTTTAGCATTGCAATCTCCTATGATTAAGTAACATGTTATATTAAAGAGTTGTTGAATTTCCTCATAGAATTGGACAGTCACTTGAGCTACCATGGTTGGAGCATAAACTTGGATGACTGTGATGTTAAATGGCTTGCCTTGAATTAAAAATGAAATCATTTATTGGACTCTAAATTAAGCACTGCTTTGGCCACCCTTTGTTTGATTATGAGGGCTACTCCATTTGTTCTGCAGGAATCTTGACCACAGTTGAAGATCTGGTGGTTGTCTGATATTAAATGTCTCATTCCAGTCCATTTGAGTTCACTAATGCCCTGGATATTAGTGTTTAATCTTGTCATTTCATGTTTGACCACATCCAAATTGCATTGGTTCATAGTTCTAACATTCCAGGTTCCCATGCTGAATTGTTCTTTGCAGCTGCAGACTTTCCTTTCCCCTTCAGACACATCCGCAGCTGGGTGTCCTCTCGGCTTTGTCCCAAATACTTCATTAGATCTGGTGCTACCTGTACTCGCTCGCTGCTCTTCCCCATTAATGTGGTGGGCACCTTCTAACCTGAGGGGCTCACCTTTCGGTGCCATATAGTTATATGTATGGTTGTGCTTATCCATAAGGTTATCATGGCAAAGATACTGGAGTGGGTTGCTTGTTCCTTCTCCAGTGGACCATCATTTCTCTGACCTCTGTGCTATCACCTGCCCATCTTGGACGACTCTACATGGTATAGCTCACAGATTCATTGAAGTACAAAAGCCACTTCACCACGACAAAGTACCGATCCAGAAGGGGAAATAATCATACTTCATAAAAAGATAAATATATAGGGCCTCATTCTATTATCGGCCATAAATCGGCCGTAAGGCTGCGATTCCTTGCGGGGGTTCAGTTAACTCGCAATTCTATTATACGGCCCCGCAAGGATCTCCCCTTACGGCCGGCCGCATATCTTGAAACCGGCCGTAAGCTCTGAAATCTAAAAACGTAAAAATAAATTCAAGCCTGCACTGTACAGCTCTGTAAATGCTAGGGATCATATTGGGGGACATGAGGATTAAAAGTAACCCACTCTCACGCTTGCACATCAGCCCAAACCCGAGTTCAAATTAACTGTTTATTTTCTGGCTGCGGCGTGGGCGTGTCTGAGGTGCTCCAAGCACTCTGGACTTTTTACATGTATATTTTACGTATATTAAAAATAAAATATTTTACGGATTTGAGTATAGGGTAATTATGTGCTATTTTTTCTAACACCGAATATCACTTTATAGTCTTCTCAAAGTGCAGGATGGCTTTATTTGAGCTATTTTATGTGCTTAATTGGTGCTAGCGGGACCTTTTTGCTGCAAGTAAGCTGCGGCTCGTTTTTAGCCTTGCAGACAGGGTTCCCGGAGCAATAGAATCGCTACCAGGCTTTTCTTACGGCCGATTTCCTTGCGGCCGTTTTAGATCAAAGGCTTTCCTCGGCCGCAAGAGATAGCAAGGCGCCGGCCGCAAGCCTGCCGGAGTCCCCGGCCGGAGGGGAATAGAATAGCCGTAAAGCTTGCGGCCGGTCCTTGCGGCCCCGCAGCGGCTGCGGCCGTAATAGAATGAGGCCCATAGACTTTGAATATGTACCCCATTTCCTTAATATTTAAGAAATAAATTAAAAAAGTATTCCCATTTGTTGCTTGGCACTATTTTAGTTATATTGCAGTTGTGCGTATCTCTATATTTTTGAATTTGGAATTTGATATTTCTTCAGGATGATCAACCCTGGAACTAAACATATATTTATACAGTAAACAGGTATCTTTCCACTTTGTAGAACATAGAATTGCTAAATAGTGCACTGCTCTTGATTATCTTTTTGTTGGAAAACTTATTGAATTTGTCGAAGAAATAGATGTTCCTCAAATATACAGTCTTTCACAAAAGTGAGTACACCCCTCACATTTTTTAAATATTTTATTACATATTTTCATGTGAAAACACTGAAGAATTGTCACTCTGCTACAATGTAAAGTAGTAAGTGTACAGCCTGTATAATAGTGTAAATTTGCTGTCCCCTCAAAATAACTCAACACACAGCCATTAACTGCCATTGGCAACAAAAGTGAGTACACCCCTAAGTAAAAATGTTCAAATTGGGCCCAAAGTGTCAATATCTTGTGTGGCCACCATTATTTTCCAGCACTACCTTAACCCTCATGGGCATGGAGTTCACCAGAGCTTCACAGGTTGCCACTGGAGTCCTCTTCCACTCCTCCATGATGACATCACAGAGCTGGTGGATGTTAGAGACATGGCACTCCCCCACCTTCTGTTTGAGGATGCCCCACAGATGCTCAATATGGTTTAGGTCTGGAGACATGCTTGGCCAGTCCATCACCTTTACCTTCAGCTTCTTCTGGTCTTGGAGGTGTGTTTGGGGTCGTTATCATGTTGGAATACTGCCCTGCGGCCCAGTCTCCGAAGTGAGGGGATTATGCTCTGCTGCAGTATGTCACAGTACATGTTGGCATTCATGGTTCCCTCAATGAATTGTAGCTCCCCAGTGCTGGATGCACTCATGCAGGCCCAGATCATGACACTCCCACCACCATGCTTGACTGTAGGCAAGACACACTTACAGGCTTTTGTCGTGCATCTTCTTCAGAAGAGGCTTCCTTCTGGGACGATAGCCATGCAGACCAATTTGATGCAGTGTGCGGCGTATCGTCTGAGCACTGACAGGCTGACCACCCACCCTTCAACCTCTGCAGCATGTAAAACCGCTGTATGGTCTTGCCCATCGTGCTGCAGCTCAGTTTCAGGGTCTTGGCAATCTTCTTATAGCCTATGACATCTTTATTTAGAGCAACAATCCTTTTTACAGATCCTCAGAGAGTTATTTGCCATGAGGTGCCATGTTGAACTTCCAGTGACCTGTATGAAAGAGTGTGAGAGCGATAACACCAAATGTAACACACCTGCTCCCCATTCACACCTTGTAACACTAAGGAGTCACATGACACCGGGGAGGGAAAATGGCTAATTTGGCCCAATTTGGACATTTCCACTTAGGGGTGTACTCACGTTTGTTGCCAATGGTTTAGACATTAATGGCTGTGTTACTTTGAGGGGACAGGAAATGTACACTGTTAAACAGGCTGTTAAACAGGCTGTACACTTACTACTTTACATTGTAGTAGAGTGTAATTTCTTCAGTGTTGTCACATGAAATAATATAATAAAATATTTACCAAAATGTGAGGGGTGTACTCACTTTTGTGAGATACTGTACATCTACAAAAAAGTTTTTATTTCACCTTTTGTGTGACCCTTCGCTGAATAGCAAAGTAAAGTACGAGTATAAGTTTCAAATTAGAGTATTGATCTTGATGCACAAAATGTAATATCTATACATACAATGCTGTTTAAATGTTTTGAAAGCTTTATAATGATTGCTCATATGCAATATTCTTTGTTAGAAGTGAGACTGACTCAAAAGAAAATTGTGAAGGATTTTTAGTTCCAATGAAAGTTGAAGTTACAAACATGGGAATCACTGAGAAGTACTAAGAATATACTCAAGAATGTTTTGGTATTGTTCATTGTAAAATGTATAAATCACATAAACATTGTCCGTATGTAGAGATTTCTAGGGTGATCCTTGAATTTATACATAATTTAGTGCAATCATCCAATTTGGGCTCTTTTCAACAATTTTTAACCTGTCTACTGAGGTCCACCAATATAGTTCTATAAGAGAGTGGGTTACAAGGACTTCAGATGATGTCAATTGGAAGAAGAGACCACTACAGAGAGTAAGATGAGCCAGCATCTTTGAAAGGGTATGCAGGAGTATTACACAGCCAACAAGGACTGACACTATAATACAGATTCACACTGGCTTTCAGTGTCTGGATAAAAATCAATGTTCTTATCTGTCTTAGCCCAGCACATACTTTGCATGAACAAGACGTAAGTGACCAATTCTTCAATTGTTCGATCCCTGCTTGCATCACAGCTGTAAAACATTCCCATATCAGTTTCACTGCCAGGTCAGGAGACAATCTCTAACATTCCATAACAGCAGTGGAGCAAATCATCTCACTAGTGGAGCCACCAAATCTCTAATCTATATTCCCCGTTCAATAGACGCCATGGGGTGCATATGATGTCTAAAAAAAGGATTAACACAAAATTGATGTTCTTGTCTAACTGTATCTGTAAATACTCACACACCATCAAATGTCCACTCCATACTCATTGTTTACACCTAGTTTTACTCGCCGAAATCCCAACCAATGCCCCATAAGCTAATCCCGGCAAAAATAATTACAAATGCTGTATTGGCACTAAAAATTCTTCCTAGTTATGTTAATCACCCACCCCTAAAAAATTGGGAGATAAATGCTATCAGTCACTGCGGCAAGTTGGATATTACGCCAAACTTTTCCATTGACTTTTGACACTGACTATACATTACGAATTACTCAGAAAGACTCTGACACCCAAACCCTATGCTAATAAGATTTTACAGGTTGCTCGCAAACTGCAAACAAATAAATAAATTATTACTGGTACCAAAGTCTACTCGTGGTGGCTTTTAAAACCATGGAGGACTGCCACAGCATCTCTTAAACGGACAGGAAACCGCTCTAAAACAATAAAAAGCATGCTAAATTATGACAAATAAAGAATTTACATTGCTATTGGCGCATATTGCAATCTAATTAATTGTCATCTAAAGGATTTAAATTGCTATTGGCACATATTGCAATCTGATTAATTGTCATCTAAAGGATTTACATTGCTATTGGCACATATTGCAATCTAATTTATTGTCATCTGTGACTTTTCAGATATATGGAAAAGGGAAATATCTGCTCACAGATGGACACATCTCTTAAAGAGACAGCACATTAATAAATAGCCTCAGAAAAAAGAGAACTCCATAACAAATAATATATTACAGTCACAGAGACACAAACGTGAAAAATGAAAAGCATATAAATACATCATTATGTTTCACCTCAATAGGTTTGGCTACACCTGTCCTAAAAAGGCCCACTCCATTACTGCTTTGCAAGTGGCAACATGTATACCAACAATGCGCATGTGAGAATTAGTGATAGTCTTAATCAATTATCATTAATTACACATGTCAGAAGCGTAACATCTTTTCAGTGGAATGGTGAGGAGCATCATTGTCACAATGTATATGTATCAAAGTATTAACTCACAATAAAAATTAATGATCTTGTTCACCCTGCTTTACAAAATAGAGATGAGAACAATTAAATAAGTGTGTGAACACATATTGGATTGATTGAGACATGTGATCACTTGTAAATCACTTGTGTTTCACTGGAATGTTCTGGAATCATACAATGCATGAAGAGGTGCCTATACAGGATGATGACCAATAAACAAAATATTGAATTAATTGTTAAATATGTTGATGTCACAAATCGATTTACATGCTGAACACACGGAAACATGGATAACAGTATAAAAAACATTCATTATTAAATGCACAGAGCACATATCTGACCATGCATTAATATCATGGGTGTGGTGTGAACGGATCCGAAAGGACAAGAGACTGAAAAAAAGACAAGAGGCTGGTAATACTGTATAATAATGATGCATATAATCTACCGGGGTAGATGTAACCAGTAATGTGCATAGCACATACATCATGTCTTCATCTGCTCCATTACAAAGATCCTGAAAATGCTAGATTATGTAATCCAATTCAATTATAGACATACAGTGTATTATAAAAAAGGAGGTCATAAGCTATAAAAAAGGTGGAGGAGGAGAAAAAAACTATCTTTAAAAGTCTGTATGTACAGTAGAGTGGTAAATACTGTAACTGTAACACTAAACCGACTTACCTGAACTTCACATAGAAGCAGTGTAAACCATTCTCTATTTGTCAAAATCACTTGCCATCACCGCAAGTAATGTTTGATGGGGCATCTCACAAAGATTGCTTAGTTGTTACCACATTCTGTGGGCCAGTGTACTATCACCATCTTTCTAGGAGAGAGATTTTAACATATGTATTAATGCTGCCTTGTAATAAATGGCCAATTTTGAACTTCACATCAGATCTGCTTTGCTAGGAGTTGAACTTAACAACAAACATATCATATTGAACATGATATATGATTAAATAAGGTCGCGTGAGATCATTCTGCTAGGGGGATGTCATTGATGTGTAGATATATCACTCACATTATTTGATAGCACTGCTTGTGGATGAAGAGGATGCTTTTACGGACTTGAATTGTGCCTAAAAAGAAAAAAAAAACATACAAAATATTCCTAAGGGGAAAAACAAAAATAGGGACTGCACCATCTCTTCTCAACAACATTCCTCAGTGACCATCAATTGTAGAAATATTAAACATAACCTTACGTGTCCACAGAGAAGAGGATCATGGACGATGTGATGGAATAGCCATTAGCTTAAAAATATTACCATCACATAGGCAATGATTCTATACTCTGTAGCCAGGCTAGATTATTTCAACACTTGGACCAATAGATTGTCACTGAAGAGTGCTGTTGCGCACATGCCCTACTTTAGGGGGAGTTGCAGGGGGAGCCATCTCCTGGAGGCAGCATCACTGGTGGATGCAGAAGCATGGAGTGAGGCAAGGTGTAGCCAGGCTGCAGGTGTGCTGGTGGAGGCCTATGGGGTGGAGAAGGCATTGCTAGGAACAAGAGCATGCTGGGCCGCTGTCCATGCTGAGCTGGGTTAGTGTGCTCTGGTTCTGCACCACTTGGAGCAGCCTAGCCATGGAGAACTTTGCCAGCTGGTAGTGCCTCCTCGCCTCCCAGTGGAGCCTCCTGAGACTGCCGCCCACCAAGGCCTGGTGGGATGAGACACTGGCCAGCGTCCCCTGCATACTGTCTCTACAGTCTCTCATGAGGACCTGTATATATCCCATGGTGGTCTCCAAAGGTGGGCCTGGGGATGAAGGTCTCTGCTGGCTGGGCATGGCTGTGGGAGGAGGCAACAGTGATGGCTAAGTGGGGAGGTGCCGAGGAGCAGAAGAAGGTTCTGGTCATTGTAGGCCTCGTGGTGGTTGCCACAACGTGCAGGTGTTGGTAGGAGGAGCTGATGGTGGCATGGCCCTGTCATCTCTCCAATAGCTGGGCCCAGGTGGAAAATCAATCTGTGGGAGGAGGGGTTCAGTGGGGTCAAATGCCACAGGTGTGGCTGAAGGTCCTACCAGTTTCCCCACTGACCACAGTATTTGTGAGTCCTCCACCTCACCCCCAGGGCCTGTCAGAATCAATAAGACCATCAGAGTACCGACAAAGCTGAAGCATGATAAGTGAGCTGAGAATTGATTTCTTTTCAAATAAACTTTATTGAGATTGTCAGGATTGCACCAATGTATTCACTTCCGGGGGAACTGTGAGAGGTGCTGTCCCTGCAGGATCCAGGATGTTTTACTTCCGGACATTCTGATTGGGTGATGCTGCGTTTGACAGACAGCCTCAGTCCTATAGGTTAGAGCACAATTCGGAAAAAGACAGCATTTTGACTGTTTTTTTAGTTTAATTCTCACATGTACCCGGATCTGTAGTGCTAGAAAAGTCACCAGCAGGGGGCTAGATGTGATAAGTCAGTGTGTTTAACTGCAGCCAAAGGGTTTGTTATCTAAGCGACAGCAGCTATTAAAAAAATATAACATGATAAAAGTTTTTTTATTTTTTTATTATATAAATTATACAATTAAGTAAGTGATTGGGGGGATTAAATCAGTGCATTCATTTTGGGAGGACGTTTGCCCATTTGCACCTGTGCACCAGCCGCCCCTGTGTGAGTAAAAATGGAAATATGTGGCTAGTACTCACTTGAGATAGGACACACCTACCAATCTGTTCAAAAGGTAAAAAAACATTAGATATTTAGTATGTGCAAGTGACTCTGCAAACATGAGTGGGGCCATCTGGCCTTGGTATTAAAAATGCGTATATCCAAGAACTACAAACTATTTGTGTGAATGAGTGACGTCATCTCACTTTTTGTACTTACTGCCTCCAGAGAAAGATTACTGATGATCACTCAGAACTCAACTAAGTGCCAGGCAAGAGAGGTACCCCTAATTGAGGGTAATAATGGTAAATTGGGCATGGAGGATGACACAAAGCCTGCCACAAACAAATTACCACAGTCACAAGGTAACTACATGTCCCCAAAAGAATTTACAATCATGTTCTGGATAGAAAGAACACATTTGTAAGAGACAATTGACAAAGACCAGGGAGCTGTAGAAAGTAGAGTACCACCCAATTGCCTTAAATTACTAGTTTGTGGATGATCCATGGTGTTAATAAGTTCATGTCAAATGTGTTTTCAAAATAATACAATTTGAGATTTTGTCTTTGAGTTTGTTTTATTATTGAGTAGTTATTAAATAATTTGAGACTACCAGTAACT
This sequence comes from Discoglossus pictus, assembly GCA_027410445.1. Classification (NCBI taxonomy): domain Eukaryota; kingdom Metazoa; phylum Chordata; class Amphibia; order Anura; family Alytidae; genus Discoglossus; species Discoglossus pictus. The sequence goes on from CM050167.1 coordinate 103,595,769, forward strand.
TAAAGCTCACAGTCTCAGAAGAGGCATTAGATCAGCACCAAACTACCAGACATCAATGTTGAACAATACAAATCCACTTTAAAATTTTATATGTAGCATGGTGAAAAATATGCTGCAGAATTCTGCAAATAATGTAAGGTTTTATAAATGAGAATTGCATATTTTGTACAAGGTTTTCCACACTGAAGCAAATGTTCATTAAGGCAAAAGGTAAAAATAAATTGTTAATGGGCAATATATTCCCTATTGGAAGCTTTCCATATATGTCCCTATCTTTTCTCTGGGTATAGTTATTGTCATCCTGTACAAAGAGCAGCATACTATATCTATGAGCAAGTATGCCATTTTTATTGAGTGAAAATTGCTTTTATGATATATTAAAACAGTGAGATTTGCATATTTGCAACTTGCACATGAGTATGTTCCATTAGCATGTGTAGATGCAATCTGAAAGCTAAATAGCCACACGTCTATTCAGTCCATCAGCTGCACAAAGGAGAGCACACTGTGAGATACTGGTGAACACAGCAGGCCTACTATTCTTAGACATACTTGACTCCTTTTTTATGCCTGACTGAGGTTATACTTCTAATTGAACATTAAGAGCAAAATTTTAGGAAATAATGGCGTTACTTTACAGCTGAGTAGACATGCCATAAAAATATAAGGAAAACATATTATATTGTGCTGCAAAAGTTTTGCTATTTAAAATTAAAATGAACAGGACTGCAAATCAAACACAACCAACAGACTAGATAATGCTATTTTAAAAATATACATATTATCAATCAGTTTATGATTCATGAATTACAACTCTCTGTCAACATTTGAAGCAACCAGATGGACTTACATACAGATGCATTAATGCTAGCTATTGTGTAAACGTTGGGATCAACTTGAGCGAGGTTTACATTTTAACTATAGATACCATTTAATATGTGTACACTGTTCAGTATGTATATTCTGCAGCATAGATATACTCATGGACTCTCTCCTGAAGTCTTAGAAAAATGAGCACAAAAGTTTTTGGAGTTGGAAAGTTGGACAGAGAGGGATTTGTTCTGAAATATTATACTGTTCCTTCACAAAGGGATATTTAGGGGAATGAATTTTCTCTTAAAAGAGAGACTCTTCCTCCAAAAAAGGGCCAGCTTGGAGGTAAGCAGAATGTGTTTTTTTTAAGAATAGAGTAATACTTATGGGTGGGAAGTATTTATTAGTTGTCATAAAGGTTATATGAATCATTAATTATATTAATAACCTGATTGCTTATAACTGTATGGTCAAGCTTCAACAATGCTTAATTGATAATCATCTCCATTGACTTGAGTGGAAAGAGATTAATAAGTTATTTATTCAACCGAGCATTTTCTGATACTCTGTTTCCTTTATTATAATAATATTTTTCTTAAGATAAACAGTATCACAATGTCTCTTGCCTACTTGGGTCTACCACCGATCCTTGGGCTAAAGCTTCTGAACCAATGGGACTGTTGACCCAATGACAGTTATCATGACCTTTTCTATGTCACTTTACCCTTCTTAGTCTTGAAATGGCTCACTGGTAAAATAGTACCAGCTCAAACACCTCAATTACTGATACAGACTAATGTGTGAATGTGTAGCTACTGTATCCTGTCAATATGGCACCAGGAGCAAAGAAGTCTGATATCAGCAGATACAGTTTTTTTCTTTGTGATTTTCATTGTATATATTATGATTTTGGGGTATTTTATGTAGTAGGTGTGTTTGCTGCTTGTGAGACTTCAATAATTACTTGAGAAACTGACAAACTACAATAGTTTAATTATCATGCTTATTTACATATAATTAGACTGTTGGCAGTCTAGTTCTTGTACTCCCAAGAGCCAAATGCAACTAGTTTGTGTAAACACGCTTTTTAATCTAGTGTGTTAAAATATATATTTCTTGAGCTTGACGTGCTACCTGTTCATAGTTTCTAATAAAACTAGGCCCAAAAATAGTAAGTTGTTGTAAACCCAAGTCATACATCTAAACCTGCAGGCCAGCAATCATATACATAGTTGTCGTAATTGCGAGTTTGTCGGTAACGCTATGTTAAAAGTTACGGCCTTTCACATGTGCAAAGAGAGCCGAAGGCACTCATTGCGAAGCCCGAAAGTTATGGGTTTGCTGAGGTCTGCATGGCGCTCATGGCAAGCCTGCCCCCCCCCCCCCCCCAGTGTAGTTTAGGGGCCTCAAGAGTGTTACTGCCTTGGATTAAGTGCTACTGGCTTGGGTTAAATGTTACTGGCTTGGGTTAAGTGTTATTGGCTTGCATTAAGTTTTAATGTCTTGGGGCTCTTTTTTTCTGCCTTCAGCCTTGTTCTCATCCTGTTACATTTTTTCGGCCGGCATTTTTTTTTCTTGCTTTGGTAATTTTTTGATCATGAAAACACGCCAAATATGCCTCAAATTAACTTGCAACCTCACTCACAGGCTCCCTGGCTCTCCCCCTCAGCTTTGTGTGAGTGTGTACGTTATTTGAGGCATATTTGGGCTTTTTTGCTGTTCTTTCCAGTTCCGTGGTTCGGTCGTTAAATCTGTGATTTAGTGCAGCCCCGCAACTGCGGGCCTCGGCTTGCAAGGGCCGTAGTTGCATTTACAGGCTTTGGTCCTGCTACACTCATAGCGAGGCCTGCAATGAGCACCTTCAGCGCTCATTGCAGCCTTAGTCCCGCGGTCCTTGCGATGAGCGCCTGCGGCGCTTATTGTGAGGCCTGCAATGAGCACCTTTGGCGCTCATTGCAGTCTCAAAGTTCCGAGGCCCTAATCGAGAGGCTCTCAACTGCATTCCTCGCTTTGCTAAGAGTGACAACAACTCGCTTTACAACAACTATTATAGTTGATTATTTGTCCTGTATCATTACAGACTGTGATGTACGATTTAAGATGTACCATGCTGGCAAGCAACATAAATATCTTGCTCATTATCCTTCTCAAACTAACCAATCCACATTATCCTACAGAAATTGTACTCAATCAACTGAAAGCAACCTCCAACCTGCATGCTAAATATAAGCTTTCTTTTTTAGTTAGTTGAACGTTATAATAGTAGTCTTTCAATGAGTTCCAAAATGGCTGCAACCTTAGGAACAACCACTAGAAGCAGTGAATACATTTGATTCAAATCATGCATTAGCACAACAACACAGCATCAATTTATGTATTTTAAGAAACTGTCTAAAAGATTAAGTTGCAGTCTGGACAGCTGCCCATGCAACAGGTTACGTCCTTTTTATGGGAACATCAACAATTTTGCTTGAACGACACCTTTGTAGTAACCATGGCTCAGATAACAATCACCCCACAGGTTCTCTATAACTAGGTTAACCAGTTCCATTAGGATTAGGCTAAATGTGGGACACAGTTTTATAAGACAGGTTAAAATGTGCCAACATCTGGAACAGCGTTGCCAGAACTGTCTAAAGCCATAAGATGGCTAACTTGACTGAACAGATCTGGCAAACTATTCTGAAACTCCACAGTAAGTTAGCTTTGCCCAACCTTTCTACCGCTACCAAGATTGTTTTGCTGATTAGAACCCTTATACATCCGTTTTTAAGATACTGCCAGGGCAAGATTATCATGTTTCCACCCAGAATTATATAGTTATGCAACTAATATATTCTGGTTGTATACATGGAAAGACTTCTTATATTTACAATAATAACTAATATACTTCCCAAGGTCTTGTCATCACTGTAAGTTTTAAAAAAATCTAAAATCACCATGGTTTGCCATTCAATCCTCCAACTTTTCAGAAGCTATCTCAGGTAGGATATCACTCTAATTAACTAAATCTCTTGCAATTGCACAAACCCAACACATTTTAACCATAATGAGAGATATACTTCAGATGGATCTCCAAAACTCTGTCTTTGGTGGTTAATTCACCATGCCTTCTGGCTTTATAACATCCCAACTAGACTTTTTCTGTTGCTTTTATGTAGGAGTGTCACAGTGCTATTACAGAAATACTATTCAGCTTAGTTTAGGAAGAATGTCTTGACAGAGCATCAAAATTCTTTATTTATAAATATCTTGAGATTTTTGGTCTCTGTGTCTTAGACCATTCCTAAGGAGGAATCTAATAGGTTGGTGACAGATTTGTTCAAGGTCATCATTGCAATGGTAGAATTGTGCCAGTACACTGACTTGAACTGAGGAGCTGAGTCCAGGTGAATAAGGTCTTCAGATGCCATGACCAGCGGGACAAGAATGTCAGGCAAGCCGAGTTTGAGATCTTAGCTTGTAACCTCATTTACGGGCTCCCTGCCTTTCCCTGAGGCAAGTAGTCCGTAAGTGGGGCTGAAAGCTAATTTGCTATTCAATTGGCATCTTTTGGCGGCTTCCCAGCGGCTTCCAAGTTACGACCTTGAAAAAAAAATGGCGGTGTTGTTCCGCCCTCCAGAATTGGGGGCCTACCCTCTCCCCAATTCTCTCTCTCTCAATGAGTCGCAACTTTTTGTTCAGATCTCGACACCAGCAGACACTTCAGATGACAGCATAATTTCTGAACAGGCAGTCACCATCAGATCCCTTTTCTTAGGATCTCAGAATCACACACCATGTACCTTTGATTAGTACAAAGAGACACCGAAACCACCTATGTTTAGTGTGTCCAAAATCAGACTGGCACTTCTTTATTGTTATAGAGATATCAAAATACAGAAAGATCTCACTCCCCCCACATGCCTAACCCATCCTCTTGTGGACAATAGCTTGTTACACTCTCACCACCTGGGAGATGTCTATCCCATGATACATCCCCCAGTTGCCACATCAAATTACAGGGTTATAAAACTAAACTTCCCCTTTCCAGACTAAAGCCAGAGGATTCATGCGTGGCTGCCTCTCAAAGCCATATAAATTCTTTAGAATTATTCAACCCTTTGTATATCCCAGATATGACTGCATTAACTTTATTATCTAAGCATAGCCTATTATCCTATTTCTAATACAGATAAAGTATTTTAATGTTAATAAATGACAATACTATATAATATTATTATCGTTTATTATTATCGTTTATTTGTAATGCTCCAACATATTTCGTAGCGCTATACATAAGTTAAGTTAAAGGCAATGACAAGTTCAAGATACACACATTGCAATGAATGGAGGGCCCTGTCTTTGAGCTTGGAATCCGGTGTCCATAGTGCTTTCCCTAAAGCACCTTGCAGGATTGAAACTTGCAGACTTACAATCTAATATATCCATGATATAACTACATGTATGCATTACACCCATGATATAACTGTTAAGCAAGTTGTTAGTACCTTCTAACCACACAAATAATAACTGAACCCCAAACAGTCCAGTGGGCCCTTCTGATCATAACAACTAGTTTCCCGCATCCTAGTGTGGCCTAGGAATTTGTCCTGCCGGACAAATTTCTAGCCACACTGATCTCGCTTTTGCGAGTGATAGAGTTGTAATTGCCTCACAGCCCACATTTCTTCCAATTTCAATGGGCACAAAATTTGGGGTATAGCCTCCATGGCTCAATTGCCAACCGCCTTTCCCGGGCCATGGCACATGCCCCCTCCCTCCCCATCCATTGGGGGAAACAATTTCCTTGGGCAGCTGCATCTAAAACAGTCCTTGGGCCTATTAGTTCACTTATTACATCCATGATATAACTACATGTATGAATTACACCCATGATATAACTGTTAAGCAAGCTGTTAGTACCTTCTAACCACACAAATAATAACTGATGAACCCCAAACAGTCCAGTGGGCCCTTCTGTTCATAACAGCTGGTTAAACCTATAACCATGCCATGACCAGTGGGACAAGAATGTAAGGCAAGCCGAGTTTGAGAGTTTTTTTGTGAATGTTAAATCCAGGCAAAAATGCTGAGAAGTCTGTCACAACTGGATGTACATTTGGACATTGTGTACCCATAGTTACTGTCATGGTTTCCTGGTTAAAATGTATGTAAAATGTAAACTTGTTCTACTATTACAATGATAATTCTAAGAAACTCATCTACATTTCATATTATTGTGGTCAGCCATGTTCTTATTCATCTTGACTGTTTCTTGACCCCAAATTGTATAAACTCCCCAGATGACACTAACACCCATTTCTTCACCCATACACCCATACTTCACCCAGCATGCCTCTAGCTGGAGAGGATGAGTTGCTAAGGAGATTTCGGGTATGGAGGACTATCATACCTGGAGATTTGACTGCTGATCAGACAGTGGCTATCAGGGAGCAGATCAGCCAAGAAGTCCACTGTGAGGGGAAACTGGGGCCCAACTATACCCCCTTGCTCCTGGGGAAAGTAATTCTATTTTTGCCCAGTTAAAAGTTGCTATAACAGTTTTAAGCGCATTATTGTGCATAAGGATAATATTGATGGGTTTCTCCAGGACTTTGAGAGACAGTGTGACCTACACCAGATCCCTGAGACAGAGTGAATTAAACTATTGGTCAGTCGGCTGAGTGGGAGAACTAGTGAAGCTTATCGGGTTATACCCAGGGACAAGGCTGGTGACTATGAGGAGGTACGCAGGGAGTCGCTTGCCCAGTATGCCATCACTCCTAAGGCTTATATGAAGCAGTTACGTTCCTTGGGCAAGCAACCAGGGGATACATATGCCGAATTAATGTGTAAGATGAGGCATGCCGGTAGGAGTTGGTGGAAGGGCAAAAATGTGATCACCATGGATGAAGCCCTTGATCTGGTCCTGTTGGAGCAATTCTATTTGATCTGTCCAGAGGGAATGCAGGTATAGGTCAAGATAAACAAACCTACCACTGGGGAGGCTGCCTCCCAGGTGGCTGATTATTTTGTGGACACCAGGGATGAGTCAGGGTTGAGGTGGCGCCCGTAGCCCAGTGAAAAAGGGGTTACCTCCAGTTCCCCTACCCACAGAAACTAACCTCCCAGTGACTGGCCCTACTCCTACTGTTCCTAATGGAAATAACAGGCCCCGCATGGGACCTGGAGTTGCTTCCTGGTCTGTGGTCTCTAATGTTCCTAGACCTGCAATGAGGGGATTGAGGAGAGAGTGTACTAGCTGTCCAGTCAGTGCATTAAGTGAATGGGAAATTCCAGCGATGGAACAGGAGAAGGTCCATACCTGGCCAGAGGAAGGGGACCTGTATCCATCCCTCCACACCATCCAGCATGGCCTAGGGGATACTAGGGCCCAGCATTTCTAGCCTGTGGTGGTTAATGGAAAGGAGGCTTGTGAATTTAGAGATACTGGGGCTGCTGTGACCTTGGTACACCCAGATTTGGTACCAGACACAGTAGTTTTGTCCAGAAAATCATAAGTTATGGTAACAGGAGGCCAGAGGTTTACAATCCCACGTGCCCCATTACACTTGGATTGGGGAACTGGTAAAGGCAACCGGGAAGTTATGCCTGGCCTGCCTGCAGATGTGTTATTGGGAAATAATTTAGGGCATGTGGAGTTCCGGTACCTCAATACGGTGACCTGTGCCCAGGCAGTCCAAGCAGGAAGGACCAGAGGGGGAAGACGCAGACATAAGGAAACTGAGGGAAGTCCATTACCTGCTAGGGAACATGTTGGGACAATGTAGCAGATTTAAAAATAGAGTTGAGGTGAGATAGGATGTTGGCTGGAGATAGACAGAGGGCTGAGAAGGTAAGGAATATGGGTGGGAGTAGGGATTGTTATACAGGGTCACTTCTGACCACGGGGAACAAACCTAGAGAGACTAAGAAACAGATGTTTATTCCCAATTGTTTAGAGGTTGGTTACTGGAACTAGCCCACAAGGTACACTTGGCTAGTCATCTGGGGTCATCAGGGTGTTTTACTGGCCTAGGGTCAACTGAAATATTACTAGCTACTGTAACTCCTGTGATGCCTGTCAGTATGGCCGCCCAGGGAGAGGTACTCAGGTTCCTTTTAAGCCCTTACTAGTTATGGATACTCCTTTTCAGAGAGTGGCTATAGATATTGTTGGACCCTTAGGAAAAACTAGCAGGACCGGAAAGCAGTTAATTCTGACCATAATGGACTATGCCACCCGGTACCCTGAGGCAATTTCCCTGTCCAAAATTACTGCTACTACGGTAGCAGAGGCATTGATGGGCGTGCTCTCCCAAATAGGGTTTCCCAAAGAGATCTTGTCATATAGGGGCACCCAATTTATAGCCAATGTGACACAGCATTTGTGGAAACTATGTGGTTTTAAACACTTGAGTTCTTCCTCATATCACCCCCAGACTCTGTGAGTGGTTCAATGATATACTAAAATGCATGTTATGTGCCTTTGTAGAGCAGGAGAATGATTGAGAACGTCTACTCCCCTACCTCCTCTTTGCCTATGGGAAGCTATGGCAGACAGCTGAAGGGCCCCTTGAATGTGGTCAGAGAGGCTTGGGAAGGGGAATATGGGCAGCACCAGGTGCCAGTAGCCTCATATGTATTGGCCTTCCGGGTGAAGATGGCTATGTTAACTGGGCTGGTGAAGCAGCATATGCAGGCAGCTCAGACCAAACACAAAAGGTACTATTATCAAAGATAAAAAAGTACAGGGTTGTATGACCCTGTAATACTCTGTAGCGCTCCTCAGGTGGTCTAGTTCTTAGGGGATTAGTTATCAATCCAATCTTTAGATTGCTCTAGTTTGTCTCTGAATTAAGTTGGTGTATTCTCAACCATCCCAATGTGATGGTTATAGCTAGGTGTTCTCCCAGAACACAGTTCACTGGTGTGTCTGTATGGTATGCAACAAACAGAAGAGGGGGGGGGGGAGCGATAACGCACCAATTCCTAGTGCAAAATAACCAAACCCTTGTTCACAAAGATCAGTAGGTAAAGTTCTCACATTTTCTAACCTCAGTCTATGAGGTATATTATAGACTTCCCAACAAGGGGAATAATATACCTAATAGATTGAGGTTAGAAAAGATGAGAGCTTTACCTACTGATCTCTGTGAACAAGGGTTTGGGATTACAATATCTTGGTTATTTTGCACTAGGAATTGGTGCGCTATCTCTCCCCACCCCTCTTCTCTTTGTTACAAAAGGTACTATGACAGGGGAACTAAGGATAGAGAATTGGAAGCAGGTCAGGAAGTGCTCATGCTAGTCCCACACTCCAAGGATAAGCTGCAGGCAGCATGGGAGGGACCCTACCCTATCACAAAAAAACGTAACTCCCATACATATGTAGTGATCATAGACCCAGATCATAAGGTCACCAGAGTGACCCTGCCTGGGATGCTAAGTTATAGTCGTTAACTGTTGTAATTGTTACAAGGGTTGATTGACCTTAGTAATGATGCCTGATCGCTTGGAGCAATTGGTCTCAATATACAATTGTGCCTTAAATCTATCCTTGGTAGAAGATTTTCCTCTGGGGGCTCTGTATGATGCTTGTGTCACTATTTGTTGTGTTCCTCTGTATCAGCTGTAGTGCTGCCCTCTCCACCAGACACTGTCCACAATAGTGTTGTAGATATGTAAAAAGACTATAAAAGGGGGTGGGGGTAGAAAGGCTCAACAACTTCTGGTACACATCATTTGGATAATCAATATGTCTTATATATTTCAAAGATGAATAAGATAGGACCCTCACCTTACTAGACCTCAAGCATGTGAATCAATCAATACTAGAATCAATCTCATCTGATTCTTCTGGTGACTAGTAGGTCTCCCAATTCTCTGTTGCGCTATACGATATTTGGAGCATATCAAGTATGATATCCCAATCTCTTATAGGATTTCAAAAGCTACTATATAGATTGCCTGCTCTCAGTATAGAAAATAATATATATATATATATATATATATATATATATATATATATATTCAAGAGCTCAAAATGTCAGATATAGTATTATAATTCTTTATTAGAAAAATATATATACGTAAAAAAATATATGAGTAAATATACAATTATAACAGGATCTGATACAATGAAATTGCAATAACAAAAGTTTCATTAGAATAATCAAAACTCTGTATGAGTAATTTATCCAAAGATTATATATGATTCAATCTAGACGTGTTTCGTACCTACTCATTTGACTTCTTCAGTATTAGAAACACTGTTCCTGAGCTCAGTTATAATTTTATTATTATACTATTTTTATTCATATATTTTTCTATATTCATATTTTTTTTTTTAATAAAGGATTATAATACTATATCTGACATATTGAGCTCTTGAATACTATATATATATATATATATATATATATATATATATATATATTTTTTTTTTTATATATATATATATATATATATATATATATATATATATATTCTTTTTCTAGCAATAAGCTACTAAACTATATAGTAGCTTTTGAAATCATATAGATCACACTTGACATGTTCCAAAAATATATAAAAGTACTACAGAGAATTGGGAGACCCACTAGACACCTGACCAGAATGAAGGATCAGATGAGAGTGATTCTAGTACCCCACATCCTTGAGATCTAGTAAGCTGAGGGTCCAATTGTATTCATCTCTGAAATATATAACACTGGTTATAATATTGGTTATCCAAGTGACCTGCACCAGAGGTTGTTGCACCTCCCCCTCTTTTTTTCTTATAATCGGTAGCTGTTACACATCCTGGTATTCTGTGTTGGTGCTCTTGGTGAAAGTTGTCCTGATATTGGTCCATATCCTGTTAGCACGGACACATCAAACCTGCGATCTGCTGATAGGATTTGTCTAGCGACATTTTCAAGCCCTAACAGCAGATCCTGACAAACAACCCTATTAAATTCCCCCTACGTATTAAACCGTAGCTTGTAAGACTTACTGCTATTAAATTAAAAGCAAGCCTCTGCCGATTTGTGGGTTTGGAGCGAAAAAAGGCTACCCGACGTGGAATGTGGAACTTCGCGGCCGCAAATCCTTTGTTCTCATAAGCCCGTAACCGATACAATTCCAATTTAGCTATTAAATTGGAACAATTTCACGTGCGTTCAACCCTGTAACACGCAAGTGTAGCCCAAAGGCCAATGAGTAATAGAGAGGACTCGCAGCGGGGGTAAAGTTCAATCTGTAGCACTTTAAATGCAAATATCACCACACTCCTGTACTTTTTTTAAAATTGAAAGTGATGTTAGGTCTTAGAATTAATAGCACAACATTCTCAAGCTTGCAAATTGGCCCCAAAAAATACTTGATTTCATATTTAATCTTTGTGTTATATCGATTACGGCAATCAATGTGTTAATACATATAATGTAACTCTCATGTAATAGAATATCATATTTACAGCTTTCTTAATATTGGTTTATAACTGTAATGTGGGTCCGATTGTAACTCGTAATTGAACCCTGTAAGACTTTGAAATCCAACCTCCATTTTCCTGTGGAGCAATGATAACGATTCCTGTCTCCATTGGCTCCATCTAAACCCGTTACTACGGGTTTGACTAATTGATCACGTTCAAAGCCGCAAATCCAATGGTCGACAAATGGTTTACGGGTTTGCGCCTCAAGCTCGTAACTCGCAGCCTGTTCTAATTTAAGAGCTAGGTAACTCAGCCAAAATTTAGACCCGCAGCTGTTGCGAGCTTCAGGTGAAGGACAATATACCTTCTTAGGACTTCCGGGAAGTGGTGCTGCATACATAAATATAGCTCCAGTATATATTTAAGCTAATATACACACCTTGACAGATACAGCACCAAGGAACCTGCACAAAAAAACACGGGGCTTAATTAAACACACCAGAGACATTCAGATATGCAATATATATAGACACAGACAAGATACAGATGATGTATAAAACAGCAGATGTAACAGTAGTTACAGCGAATGATGGAGACAGTTTTGACAGATAGTCATTAATAGTTTCTAATGGCAATGTTCCTGTAAATCTCCCATATTAACTGTCAGTAACCGTCAGGGACTTATTACAGTGGGATAACGGAGTTACTGAGTGCCGCTCTGTCCCAGGTGCAGGGTGGGAAAGCATCTATACATACAAATGTCACTATGTGTATTGTATTTCTATAGACGTTACCATGTGGGGAGTCCATCTAAAACACATTGCCTGCACAACGAGAAAGCAATGTGCTCTACTTATTTTGCACAAATTAGTGTATACTGTAGGCTGAGTGAGTCCCTGTATCTTTTTGGCTTATCACTGCCTCTCTCTGTCTGTCTCTCTCTGCCTTGCACATGGAGGCAGCAGTCTCTTGTAGCTATTATTGGATGTTTCCATGGATACAGCTATGGAGGAGGTGGAGGGCACCATCATTATTCAGGGCAGAGAGAAAAACAGACGCGACAGGTGCAGAGGAATAAGTTTAGCTTTTCAACTCTGCATATCCAAGTCTCTAAAGCTTACCCCTGTATCTACCTGCTATAACATATTGATAGAACTGTAAAATAACTCTATGCTACACACCAACAGCCTTATTAAATTGCGATTCAGCAAATTTAAAAGGGCTCTATTTAAGCACACAGCATATTTATTTTACAGAAGTTTTTAGTTAGTGAACTTCTATCCAAAAGCAAGGTCTTCATTAACTAAATACTTATGTAAAAAAAATATGCTATGTGCTTATATAGAGCCCTTTTAAATTTGCCGAATCGCAATTTAATAAGGCTGCAAGTAACTGTGTTAATTCAGATAATGGGGAATTCGTGTATCACTCCAGGAATGTACAACATCCATATATGCTAACAGGAAGACAACATTGTGGAGCATAATACATACATTTCAACCGTTATCAATAAATTGTATACTGTAACTGTTATCAATAAATATATCCCCATGTCCCAACAAACAGTCCAAATACATTGGTTAGATGACCATTATCATGTTTAGTTTCTCAAGCATTTTTTTTATATTTTAAGCATATTTATTGATACCAGTTAGATAATCGAATTTTCGCGTATTCTGTTGTAATTTACATTTAAAGGAATTTGTATCGGCATGTGGCTAGAAACACCTTATAATGCTTAGGCGAGCCAGGCACTATTTCACGTCCAGCCACTCTAGGGATCAAACTTTCTCATGCTTCCTGTCGTAACCTTAGGCCCTTGTTTATATTTTTGCCCTCTTTTCTTTTATTTATTTATTTCCACATTTTAGCCTCTCCCACTAAATGTCCCCTTGGTGGGCCTTCAAATGGTGCTTCTGAGAATCTGGAAATGTTGCCTACCTTGTCCAAAATCATATTATGGAGAAAAGCATAGAATGGCTCCAGAACGAGCATGACTGTCTAAATCCCATCAACAGCTGTGGTCTTGTCAAAAGGCTTTATTAGAGTTGAGGAAGATTTCATGAAACACCCAGTTCTTTGTTCTCTGGATACGTTGGCAGAATGTTATATGAAGAAGGGAGATAGCAGAGAGAATTCCGTCACTGCAATGATTTTCCTCCTTGCATTGTTGTGATACTCAGTAAGTAAGTTAAGCTCATATGATTAGATATTAAGAAGGAGGGCTACAGATATTCTAGGAATCCATTTCAGTTTAATTCCTATGACCTTTAATGATTGGTTGAAGGTGTTGGCCATTATAGAAAATGTGTTAAGTGAAAACCCCTTGTAGCAGTGCTCTTCTTTCCTTATCTACTTAGAAGAAATCCAGAAACCATATCAAAGGTTATGCTTGGCTTGAGTATGATGAGGACTTCCTCCAAAGCATGTCCATGGAACTGACTATGTCAGTGGCAGTGGCTGAACACTATCAAGCAATTGAGGGCTGGTCAGTCCAAATGTATGCGTCAATGCTTATAGGGTATTTATGCCTTTAATAAAGGAGTATGCAAGTGAGTTCCCAATTGTAAATTCAAGCATACTTGCTCAGGCTGCACAGGGACCACTCAGTTACCCTGTGTTATAGACTGGTAAGGGATCCCAACCACAGCAGATACAGCTACCAAAGGGACATACTCCAGTGCACTTCCTCACAATGCTATTGTGGTTTGTATGTTACAGTAGTGTACGAGGTAGGAAGCAGAATGCAGTTGATATGCCCATGGGGTCCACTGGACGGTAAGACTGTTAAAATATTATGGGCTCCCGACTGGCAATAGTTAGAACTATATAAAGTTGTATAATTGTGTAATTTCTCCCATTTGTAAAGTATTGTGTCATGGCCACATGGAAGTTGGGACTGTTGCAGCCATGTTGGCATACAATGGTTACTCATGTCTGTTACTTACTATTACTATGTATATTTCGTTCATGAGTGTATTAACTGGTATAAATTGAGTCAGTTGTACATCGACATGTTTGGTTTTCTGGGGGTTTAAATAAAACATGTTATGTGGTTCTCCCGGGGAAGAGGGCCACAAGTTAAGGGGTATGGAAGGTACAGTGAACCAGGGAGACTGGCAGACTCCAGGGAACAATGGGTAATCAGTTAAAAAGGGTGGGTGAAATGTGATTAGACAATCACCATGGGACGTACCCAGTCAGACATAGTAACTCCGCCATTGTTCTGACTGATGACACCTTGGGAGGCTGGAAACAAAGAGATGATTCATATGATTACTCAGCCAGGTTCCTGGCTAGCACGGGGTGATCAGGGGGGATGACAGCTCCCCCACCAAAACACATGGCCAGTGTATTGCTCATTGGGATGGGTTCAATTCTATGCTGATCTAATGTTGTGATTTGTTTTGTTTGGTTGATGTTATGTATAAATATTCTGTGTTGTGACCAATAAATCAGTTTCCAGCTTGAATTTATGTAATCTATGTGTGAGTGCCTTTCTGGGGAAATTATAATACTTGCGTGGGATTATGACGGCTGGTCCTATATTGGGAAAAGGTTACAGCCAGTAACTACAGCTCCTGCTTTCCTGTAGTATCCTTGGTGTTCCTGGTGGTCATTGTCCTGCTGCTGGTCTATTTCTACTAGCAGGGATACAACTCACAATTGTACTGGATGGGATTGATATATGGTCTTTCCAGAAGTAGATTGTGACAGCGGTGCTGTAGAGGAAGGTATTTTCTGGGGACTTTAGAATCCCTTTCTCAGAAACGTCAGTTACTGGTTGTCCTGCTTTGGCTATCAATCAGACTATGCAAAGAAGTTGAATAGGAGGACTGGCTCCTTTCCTTCACCATCTTTGAAATGCTACATGTCTAGATGTAGTTCTAAAGAATGAACCAGGCAAGTATCACTTGATTACTCACTTTTGTTATCCCAAGGGATCATTCTACACCCCTAGTTAGAGGCACACGCACCCCGATTGTTATCACTTGTTGGGTTTTAAAGGGAACTTCTATGTGAACTTCTGTCTGTTAATGGTTTGTTCCATTACGTGTTCCATCTTGAAGGCATTCAGTACCTTCTTACAGTGTGTTGTGCAGTGCCAAATGGGTTGTTGTTCAAGTGGTGTGCTGTGTAAATGACTTTTTCTTTATTAGTTTGGAAGCTCCCACTTGTTATCCACTTTCCAGAACGTGTAGCCTATTTTGATGTTCCTTTAGCAATTGAAAAAACAAAGGGTGTTATGACTCGTTTATGAAAGGTGCTTTTAAGTTAGACTTGAAAGTGGACCTTGAGTCTATGGTCCAAGCCAGGAAGATGTCCTTTACAAGATTTCAGTCCATTTTAGGCTTACAGTAACTTTGCATTCAGGATTATCCGTCTGTACTGGATTTTCTATAGCCATGGTGTGTATTTGTCAACCTGATCAAGGTCTTAGTATCCTTCTTATCTTCTTTAAACAATAAAGCTCTCATGCAGTCCACTCGATTGATCAACATTGACTGTTGAAAGGTCATCCTGTGCAAGGTCATCCTGTGTGTGTCATCAGCATAGACTATCATGAAGGCTGGAAGCAGGCTGTGCTATGATGTCGCTGTCCACACGACGTGATGTCATTAGCTCCACCCTCACTATCTACAATGAAGCAATAGCTATATTGTAACCCAGTGCATGAGACATCATAGCCCACCCCATATTACTGAGCATGCTCAGTCTGAACCAGCATCTGACTGGTCAGTTTATTTTTAGTTCAGTTTCCAGATAGAGCTTGAAGGAAAACTGACACATTCAAAAGTAAGAAAAATATTTTAAAATATTATTAATATTCTATACCCAACAACGAAACATATAAGCTTTTCTTGTAAATGTGCTATAGTGGTCCTTTAAGCATGTGGGAAAGGATTTTATTGAGAGAGAGGTGGTTAAAGGTATTAAGAAGAGCTTGATAAGTTGTGATTATTGACACCCATTTCTTCTGTTACCTTGTTAAGGATGTATCCAGTATTTGGATGAGGTCTGTAAGTCACCTTATGAATCCCATTTATAGCTTTTTTCCTTGGATTTTCAGGGCATTGTGGAGAAATAGTTGCAGCGAACAAGAGGTTAAATGGTGAAATGGATATTGAGTATATCATATTTTAGAGGTTTGGTTGAGTAATTCAATGACTGTCCAACGAAATAGAGAAAAGACGATCTTGCTTGCCATATTCTTGTGTTAGAGCCTTTCTGGTTTTGCAGACTAGTAGTGCTTGCTCCTTCTTGACACTTGATGATGCAGCATCTTTCTCATGTTTTCAGTTCTCCTGGGTTTTACACACAGGCTTGGACCGGTTGGATTTCTCTGCAGCTAACTTTTACTTTATTGGGTCTGACCGATTGTTTTGTTTACTACCACGGGAGTCCAGATGGTCTTTCCGCAGGACCAAATAGAGGTTTGCTGCCTTGGGTTCCGCAGACTGCCGATGTTCCTAGTTGTGCAACACATTTCCTTACCCAAGGAGATCTTAACAACCTCGTCCAAGACTTGAACCTATCTAAAATGCAAGCAGAACTTTTAGGCTCCAGTTTTGAGGGTTGGAATCGTCTCCACAAGGAAATTTATTTATTTTCCCTTGAAGATTAAGTTGTTTTTTGCAATGATGTTTATTCTGTCATGGAAGCACTTGGTCACGAGTACAAAACAGAGGATTGGCGTTTATTTATCGATTCTCCTAAAGTTAACTTGAAAGCTGAGCTTCTCCACAAAGGAAATGACTTTCCATCAGTGCCATTAGCTCATGCTGCCAATATTAAAGAAACTTATGAGAGCATGAAACTCACCCTTGAAAAAATCAAATATGAAGAATACAAATGGAATATCTGTGGTGACTTGAAAGTAGTTGCTCTTTTGCTTGGACTACAACTTAGTCACACAAAGTACAGCTGTTTTCTTTGTGAGTGCGACAGCTGAGATGAAAGAAATCATTACACTCAGAAACAATGGCCAAAACTAACATCACTAACTCCAAGACAGAAGAATTTTGTCAATACACCACTCGTTGAGCCACAAAAAGTGTATCTACCTCCACTCCATATAAAGCTCGGTCTTATGAAGAACTTTGTCAAAGCAATGGATCTAAGTGAATCTGGATTTAGATATTTAAGAAATTCCCAAGGATCAGTGATGCAAAGATCAAAGTGGGTATCTTTGTATGACCCCAAATAAGACAACTGATTAAAGATGAGAACTTTAATAGTCAGTTGAACCGAAAAGGCTGTATGGAAATCTTTCAAGAGTGTTTGCCAGAAATTCTTAGGGAATAATAAGGCAGACAACTGCAAACAATAGTGGATAATCTTTTGAAATCTTACAAGACCACGGGATGTAACATGTCTTTGAAAATCCATTTCTTGGATTCGCACCTGAATTCCTTCCCAGCAAATATTGGGCAAGTCAGTGATGAACATGGTGAACGATTCCACCGGGACATTTCCAAAATGGAAAAGCGGTACCAGGGCAAGTGGAGTCCATGCTTGCTTATTACTGTTGGACCCTTAAGAGGGATGTTCCTGAGAAAAAATACGGGAGGAAATCCTATACTTCTACCTTTTAGGGGAGTTAGACTTTTACTGTGTACGTATTATAAATATATGTAATACTGTAAACTTAAAATCACTGTCTCTCAAAATCCTTGCATGATAGAGAAATTATAAAAATACATTTGTATTCCGCACAAAAAATAATATAAGGTTCATCTAATTTGACTTCTGAGACAAAAAAAATAAAGTAAAATTTTGTTGACCAGTGTTATCATCTGGTTACATGTGGGTTTCAAGGGAGGCTAGGGGCAACATCAGACTAGATAGAGAAAAGCTGAGCATGAACAAATGTATTTGTAGTTTCATGAGGAAGCTTACCTGGTATATACCTATGGATAATTTGAGACTGAGTACGGGGCTTATCGGTTTCTCGATGATGGCTTCAGTATTTACTTATTGATGTATGATTTTAAAGAGACAGTGCAGTAGGCCATAGCATTTGAAGAGATGGGGAATGACATTGCATAGGTGCATCTACTCTGTGGCAGAGTGAGATAGGACTAGGTAACTGTACACACATTTTGGGTTTCTGGCTCATAGCTATACATTAGTTGGATCTTGAATGCTTATTTTGGAGATATCGTCAGGAGTCCTGCTCTTTAATGATGTGACCTCTTTTCACCACTAATTGGTGTCCTGTTTTTTTTTTGGGTTTGTGGTAAAAGGTTGTTTTGGATAGGTACTGGACCTTGCCAAACAAACTTAGGGCATGTGCTTAGTATCCCAGTTATTCTGTACTGCTTTTTTCCTTGCATTTTGCAGCGTATTGTGACTTGGAGAACTAGTTGTGGCCAACAAAGGGTCAAAGGTGAACTGGGTATTGAGAATATCACAGACTTAGAAGTTTAGTTGATTAATTATTTACATCTCCATTATTTCTAAAGTGTTAATGTTTATTTATATTCAATATGTACAGTTATTTGTGGACAGCAGAACATGCATAATTATATTGTCACATAATGGGTAACAGTGGTAATGCAGCTATATTATTGTGGGTATGCTCTTATGATGTTATCAGCATAAGAGTAACTCTACTCAAAATGGGAGCAAACATACTGAATTAAGTCCCTAGTGACAGAAGCTTAAAGCTTTAGGAAATATGCTAAAATTCAAACTTGATACCATGTATGGTATAAAAAAGCTTTTGGGCACAAATAAATTCTACAATTAGCTCCGTTTGTAGTTTTCATCATAGTGTTCCCTTAGGGAAAATCCTATTCCAGGCCTGTCCAGATATCAGATTAAACTAACCATCCATATTATACTGACAAGGGATTGTGCTACCGCATCGGTAGGCAATATGTGGACCTTGATTCAAATTCAGACCTCAAGCCCCTTTCTTCCAGACCTCTGCTACTTTATTACATTTACTATTTATCACTGATGTAGGTTTAAATTCTTCAAATAAACTATGCACTTCTCTGTCTCCCTACTAAATATAAACTAATTCCATGTAACCTTTTGAATGCGGGTCTATCCATAAAAATATATGGATTACAGACCTTGACTTCATTTTACAAATACATTTGGACCTTGGTAAATTTTGTGAAAATTGTTTGTCTCTTCTCCTAAAATATCCATATTCAAATTACAGAGATATTCTATACTGCCTTTTTTTCAGCAAAATAGTAATAGTGAGATGTCTCTCAGTGGAAATAGTCATTGCACCTTGGTGCACACACATGGGCTCCTTCCTATAACATTACATACCTTGGCAATATAGCATGCTTAAAAACACATGGAACATTATAATATTCATTTTCTATTAACAATTCACTGGAAATGTAGTTTTGCAGCATTGTTAGGAACGCCCTCTCAAAATGATTTGGCATCCAAGCCTTGTAGAGTGAATAAATGATATCTCCATACTGTTTCACAACTTGACTGTTATAGTGCCATGATGTACTCTAATTAGAGACTGTCAGAAGGAAGTCTTAAATAACAAATTAGAGACTGTCGGAATTAAGTCTTAAATAGAATGGGCAAAACTTAATACACTTGTGATTTTTTAAACTAATATACAACATTACCAGCTGTGTAAAACACTTTTATGTTAATAGGCAAAGGATTTGGTATATGTATCACATATAATAGTTGTCAAACTACGATTCGTCGTCACGCAAAGCGAGGGGCCGCATTTGCGGAAGGTGGCTGTGTTTGTCCGCAAATGCGGACCCTCGCGATGAGAGGGTCCGCATTTGCGGTGGTGGAGGCTGAAAGGCGCCTCACACGCGGTTAAAAACACACACTTAGAAAAAAACTACCTTAACGGCACAAACACCCACACGCACAACTTAACGGCCGAACCGCACGCACCTAAAAACAGTCAAAACACACCAAATACTCACAAAATATACATAAAAAGCTTACCCATAGCAAGGGGGGGGGGCATCCAGGACCTCTGAAAGTGAAGTTACACCTCCATTTAAGTCTAAATTCCTGACTTCAGACACATGAAAATCCCCTAAGCGAGAGAAAAAATGGCCGCCGAAAAAACTAAAACGATGCTCAAAGCCCAGCCACGTACAACTTACCCAAGAAGGGATCCGAGATAAGCTCGGAAACCCGCATTAACCCCACGGGATCCGAGATAAGCTCAGAGACCTGCATTAACCCCACGCGATCGGGGACCCCCGCTGCAATGAAAATTCTAAATTCCTGCATTATGGGTCCTTAAAGAAAACAAATATACACTATCACCCTGTCACTCATGGGGGATAATATAGACCCCCATAAGTCCTTCAGTAACCCTGTCACTCATGGGGGTCAATACAGACCCCCATAAGCACTTAATTAACCCCCTCACTCATGGGGGTCAATACAGACCCCCATAAGCACTTCATTAACCCTGTCACTCATGGGGGTAAATATAGACTTCCATAAGCCATTCATTAACTCTGTCACTCATGGGGGTCAATACAGACCCCCATAAGCACTTCATTAACCCCCTCACTCATGGGGGTCAATACAGAACCCCATAAACCCTTCATTAACCCTGTCATTCATTGGGGTCAATATAGACCCCCATAAGCCCTTCATTAACCCTGTCACTCATGGGGGTCAATACAGACCCCCATAAGCCCTTCATTAACTGTGTCACTCATGGGGGTCAATACAGACCCCCATAAGCCCTTCATTAACCCTGTCACTCATGGGGGTCAATACAGACCCCCATAAGCCATTCATTACCCCTGTCACTCATGGGGGTCAATACAAACCCCCATAAGCCCTTCATTAATCCTGTCACTCATGGGGGTCAATACAGACCCCCATAAGCCCTTCATTAACTGTGTCAATCATGGGGGTCAATACAGACCCCCATAAGCCCTTCATTAACCCTGTCACTCATGGGGGTCAATACAGACCCCCATAAGCCATTCATTAACCCTGTCACTCATGGGGGTCATTACAGACCCCCATAAGCCCTTCATTAATCCTGTCACTCATGGGGGTCAATACAGACCCCCATAAGCCCTTCATTAACTGTGTCACTCATGGGGGTCAATACAGACCCCCATAAGCCCTTCATTAACCCTGTCACTCATGGGGGTCAATACAGACCCCCATAAGCCATTCATTAACCCTGTCACTCATGGGGGTCAATACAGACCCCCATAAGCCCTTCATTAATCCTGTCACTCATGGGGGTCAATATAGACCCCCATAACCCCTTCATTAACCCTGTCACTCATGGGGGTGAATACAGACCCACATAAGCACTTAATTAACCCCCTCACTTATGGGGGTCAATACAGACCCCCATAAACCCCTAATTAACCCTGTCACTCATGGGGGTCAATATAGAGCCCCATAAGCCCTTTATTAACCCCCTCACTCATGGGGGTCAATATAGACCCCCCATAAGCACACCTTCACTACCTATCTACTCCCTAATAACCCCCACCACTCTAATTACAGAAAATAAAAAAAGCCTAAAGTCACACAAAAAAAATCCACATTACATAAAAAAAAAAAAAAAAATATATACATTACAGAAAATAAAAAAAACACATTACACCCCCCCCCCCCCCCGACTACAGAAAAAAAAATGACACACCTGAAAAGGAAATACATATAATACATACAATACAATTAAATACAATACAATGCAATTAAATACAATACACCCCTACCTAATATACAATACATCCTATCTATCTAATATACATCCCCCAATCTACCTAAATAAATACCATAATTTAATATACATCCTATCTATATAATATACATCACACAATCTATCTAAATAAATAACACAATCTAATATACAATACATGCTATGCTATCTATATAAAACACATACCCCTAGCTAACATACAGAAACTGCTTCATTTGTTTTGTGGTCAATTTTTTGGTCAAACACTTTATTGAATGTTTGCTCCCATTGCATTACGTCCAGCCAATATAGATAGTATGTAAACTCTTTTCCATTACTCTTTGAAGCACCTTTACTTTACCTTTGCTTTACTGTAATAATGTAATGAAAGCTACTCAAGTATTTTGTAATTGCCTCTGGGCTTAAAAAAAAAAAAAAAAAGGGCTTCCATGGCAGTGGTGATTGAGAGAGATTGATAGAATTTTACAAAATGACATCAACTAGGGGAGGATTATAAGCAGGAATACTGGTAACACGACTGCCCTGATTATAGTCCTGCAGTGACACCCCTGCTCATATGAGTCTTTGTTTCATCGCTTTGCAATTCCAAATAACTTTTAAATTCAATGTTCTTTATCGTGCAGTGTAGTGTAAGCAAATGAGAGGTTCCACCTTTCAGGCAAGGCAGTGGGGGACTTGCAGTCTATTCAATAGCAAACTGTTTGTGCTATAACATAAAAGGCTTTTGGGCACAAATACATTCTATAATTAGGTCAATTTGTAGTTCTCATCGTAATCATAACTAATCAGACAAGTAAAGAATTCTCATGTGTCATAATCTCCTACAAGATTTGTGGGGGAATAGGTAAGGTGATCCAGAATGTGTTATTAAATGTAAAATATTTTTCAGAAGGTAAACAGAGAAGGAAGGACAAGTAAACATGACGTATTATGTCTGTTTGTGGATTTTACACTTTGGCTACTGTGTTGTTAGACCCAGCTTGTGTGCTAGGGACTTTGACTCATAAACTTTGTGGAATAAGCAATAAGTAATTTTGTGCAAGAATTGCTATTGTGAAGTCTTTCCGTATCTGGAGAAAATTACTAGAATACTGTCACTTCTGTGGAGAATTTTTTTTATTTTTTTTATCATTTTTATTCTGAATAATAAAATACAAACAAATAAATATATGCATATCGAATATTATGTTATTTTCTTCTCTTTTTTTTTGCCACTCCCTTAATCTGCCACTCCCTTCATTTATTTTTTATTTTTTTTAAACATCTAATTATTTATACACAGATAATATAAAACGACTCCAAATGGAGACATATAAAAAACATAATTCAAATAATACATAATATGTATATACAGTATATGAAAAGTTTTTTTGAACCACCATTTATTTAAGGAAGCAAAGGTTCGATGTCATTGATGGCACTGAATCCCAGATCCTCCATTTTTCAATCGGTTCAGGAGCAATTCCCAGTTCTTTATCAAAACGATTTTTACTTACTTTATCTAATATCAACTGCCAAGTTGGTATGTTCTTTTTGCTTCCAATTTGTGGAGAAATCTTGAATACAGAAAGTTATGCAATCCTAATGGTATATGAGGGTTATCAGTAAACAATTACCAGTTGCTACCCTTTTTTACTTGTTTTGCTGTTGACATTTTCATTATTTTTCCCTTTAATTGCATGCGCCTCTATATATTTGTCAAAATCACAATTACTGGAGCCCTTAATGGAGCCTGTAAACGTTACTGATATTTAATTGGCTTCTTTTAGCTACCCGCAATCGATTACAGAGTCAAAATCACTGCAATTGTCAAAAACGTAACTCCGTCCTATCTCCTCCTTTGATGTTTCAAGCCCGTAAATGTTACCAGTGCTAAAGATGTAAAATACATATTTAATTGCAACAATTCAACAAGCCCACAATTGCTTTCTAACCTGTAAATGGCAAATGTGTCAAAAATTCCTGCAATACTAGATAGGACTCGCAAATATGTTAAACACCTGTTCATTATACTGCAAAAGCAAATAAACATACTATTGTACTTTAAAATACTGGGAAAGCAATGAAAGGTATTAGAATTAATTGTACAACAGTCTCAAGCTTGCAAATCTGCAATAAAAAGGTATATTTTTTTTACATTTTATTTCCATGTTCTATTGATCTCAGGAATCAAGGTGTTGATACATATCAGGCCACCCACATGGACTAGAACAGATTATTTATTTTAATATTGATTTCAAAATTTCTGGATTGCGAGTCCGATTACAAATCGTACTTCTAAACACTATTTATTTGTAATCTAAACTCTGTGTTTTACTGACGTCATGATGACGGTCTCATTTACTATTGACTCTGTTTAAA
Organism: Discoglossus pictus; assembly: GCA_027410445.1. Lineage (NCBI taxonomy): Eukaryota > Metazoa > Chordata > Amphibia > Anura > Alytidae > Discoglossus > Discoglossus pictus. The sequence continues at coordinate 103,620,041 of CM050167.1, forward strand.
TTGTAACTTACGGGCTTGCTTAATTGATCATGATCATGCCCTGAAATGCTACGTACGGTTCATGGATTGCATGCTAGAGCTGTGAGCCTGTACTTGTGCGCTTGAGCAATTAAATACATTTGTAACTGTAACACATTTCTAACCCACAGACTTACGGGCTGTATGAACTTCATTCTGGGCTTGGAATTAAATAGGGGCCATAGTGTCCATTTAAGTGTTATTTCATGATGTTTACTTGCAATTCATAACAAAGAAGATGCCATTAAAGGAGCATTAAACGTTAGAGAGCTTCTGATTTATACATATATTCAAAATATTTTATAGGAAGGTTTAAAAACAGTTTAGTTTTGCTTTACTGTGTGTCTAACACTGACTCCATTTTGAGACATCACTGCTTTTAGTCTAACACACTTATTCTACCCAGCAGTGAATACAGAGTGAGGTAATTAGAGCTAATTGTTTTTTTTTTTTTTTTTTTTAATGAAATGAATAAATATATATGTGTGTGTGTGTGCATGTATGTAAATAAATAGTACATTTGTGTCCACATTTGAACGTCTAAAATAAGTTAAAAAAATTATTACCTGCACAGAATTCGGAGAAATACAGTCATTGCTTTGCACTCTGGGAACCTGGGTAGGGACATGCAAATAAGCCCACAAAGGCTTTGCGCTTTAATCCAAATAACATTTTATACATGGCTCCTTCCTTTTAAGCATATGCCTGATGTATAACACAGCTTTAAACAAAGCTTAGGATGGATTATTCACAAGCCAGAAAACCCAAACACCCATCCACCCGCAGACACTCACTGTTTCAAAGTTAATGTCTCTCATCAGTGCAGGGTTGGTACTTGGTTTGTGCAGTAGATTTTGTGGGGAGGTAGTTTACCACAACAATCATTTAACTTATGGTAGGCAAAAGAGCGACAGAAGTCCTCCACCGTATAGTAGTACAGTAAATAAATAGTACATATATATATATATATATATATATATATATATATATATATATATATCCATTAAAGAAAACTGCATTTAATATTTATCATGTTTATCAAAAAATTTCTTTTAAGCACTGTCTTCAAAGCTGTTTAATAGAAACCTGTTTCAACATAAGCAAGGTGGAGGCGTGGGAATATTACTTTCCACCCGCTGCTCATTCACTTTCATTCCCCCAGTTCCCTCCAGTTCTCTTCTTTCGAAGTTCACACTATCCGTCTCTTTTCACCCATCTCTCTGCGAGTGGCTGTCATCTATCACCCGCCTGGACCAGCCTCTCAATTTTTGGATCATTTTTCCGCCTGGCTCCCTCACTTTCTCTCCTCTAACATACCTTCACTCGTTCTTGGTAATTTCAACATTGCCACTGACACACCCACTTTCTCTACAGCCACAAAGTTACTTGCACTTACCTCTTCCCTTGGCCTCTCACAATGGATATAATTCCCTACCCACCATTATCGACACTCTCTTGACCTCATTTTCTCCAATCACTGCTCTATCTCCAATCTTCTAATCTACACCAATCCCTCTTTCTGACCACCATCTCCTCACCTACAGCCTCACAACCCCTTCCAATCTCTGCCCTTTATAACGCCCAACTACCAGAACCCACAGAAACTGGCAGGCACTTAACTCACAACACCTTTGCAATTTACTACAACCCCTTCTCAGTCCTCTCACTACCCTCACTTACCCTGATATTGCTACCACACAATACAATTTGACTCTAAATTCCACCATGGACTCTCTGGCCCCCATATGCAGAGCCCCATGAGCCCCTAATTAACCCCATCACTTATGGGGGTCCCCCATATACAGAGCCTAATGAGCCCCTAATTAACCCTATCACTCATGGGGCTATATACAGAAGCCTCTATGTAACCCCATCACTATAAGTACCCCCCCCCCCCCCCAGGAACCTAAAATTAACAAAATCACTCATGGGGCTCTATACAGAGCCTCATGAGCCCATAATTAACCCCATCCCTTTTTGGGGTCTATACAGAACCACATAACCATCTATGTAACCCCATCACTTATGGGGGTCTATACAGACCCCCATAAGCTTCTATGAAACCCCATCACTTATGGGAGTCTTTAGAGACCCACATAACCCTCTATGTAACCCCATCACTTATGGGGGTCTATACAGACCCCCATAAGTCTCTATGAAACCCCATCACTTATGGGGGTCTGTATAGACTCCCATGAGAATAAAATTAACCCCCTCAGTTTAATAGGGGTCTATATATACCCCTATAGGACACTAATAACCTATAGGTTAACCCTACAAGTGCCATGAGGGTCCTCCAGGACCATCATGACACAAAGTCTAAGAACTACACTATTACCCTTACTATACCCTAACCATATCCCATTAACCCTAACTAAACCCTATCAACCCCAACTGTCCCCCTTTAACCCTAACTGTGCCTATGTAACCCCATCAATGCCTATTTAACCCCAACTAGCCTATCTAACCCATTTAATGCTTATTTAACCCAATCTAGCCTATTTAACCCCTTCTATGCCCATTTAACCCATTCTAGGTCTATTTACTTCCCATCTAAGCCTATTTACCCCATCTAGGCTTATTTAACCCCCATCTATCCTATCTAACCTCTTCTAGGCCTATTAAACCACACCTAGCCTATCTAACCCCTTCTAGATCTATCTAACCCCATCTAAGCCTAAGAAAATAAAAAACAGAATTATGCACCTGAAAGACAAAACATGCACATCACATTACATCAATAAATACAGTTGAAATATACCCCTTACTACAATACATTACCCCCTAACTACAATACCTAACCCACTAACTGTAATACATTACTCCCTAACTACAATACATTACCCCCTAACTACAATACCTAACCCCCTAACTATAATACATTATCCCCTAAGTATTATACATTACCCCCTAACTACAATACATAACCCACTAACTATAATACATTACCCCTATCTACAATACATTTACCCCATCAACATACATTAACCCTATCTACAATGCATTAACCCTATCTACAATACATCAACCCTATCTACAATACATTAACCCTATCTACAATGCATTAACCCTAACTACAATACATCAACCCTATCTACAACACATATAACCCTATCTACATTACATTAAACCATATCTACATACCTTAAAACCCCTAAATCTAACCTAAAATAAAATAAATAAGACCACTTAGCTTGCCTAGATGTCCCTTCAGATGACGCAGGTTGCACCCCCTAGGAACAAAATAAACATAAAATTAGTAAAAAAATAAACACCACGTGAAAAAATAAACATTCTAAATAATAAACTTACCTTTTCGCTATGTCCCCGTCCTTCTTCTTGTCTACTCCGGGTGGGCCCCTGGAAAAAAATAAACATTACATTAGTACACAAATACACAACATAAACAACAATAAACATACTATACTGTATATTAAATGTACCTTGGCGCTATGTCCCCATCCATCTTCTCTTCTGCCCCGGCTTTGCCCTTGAAAAATTTGCCTCATTAGCATCGGGGAGCTCCTTCAGAGCGGCAGATTATTTTAGGCGCCCAGCCAGAGAAGAAGAGAAGATGGACGAGGACATCACGAAAAGGAAATCGATCGGGACCCTGCAGCAAGGGTTAATGTAGGGCCACTGTGGGGGTCCCGATGGGGCCCCCCAGCATTGGGGGGGTTAATGTTAGGTGTCGTGGGGGTACTTACAGTACCTCCGCGGCTTAGGGGAACCATTTGTGTGCCACAGGTCCTTTAAGGACCCACGGTGCGAAATTTAAATGTTTGGAGTGCTGCAGGGTCCCGATCGGGTTGCAGCCCGCCGACTGCATGGTTTGCAATCAGCCTTAAGGGGGACCTCCTTGCGGCCCCGTTAGTTTGAATAGCAACGTAGCCGTAGGGCTGCGAGGGGCAGTAGCCCCATCGCAAGGAATCGCAGAGTTACGGTCATTTTACGGCCATCATTTGAATGAGGCCCTGAGACTGTTGTGCATTTAATTCTAATGTCTTTCATCACTTTCCTCGCCTTTTAAAGTGCAGTATTTTTATTTATTTTTGCTTTTACACTGCTACGAACAGGTGTTTAACCCCCTTGCGAGTCCCATCTGGTACTCGTAGGATTTTCTTCTACATTTGCCATTGACGGGTTTGAAGACAATTGCGGGCTTGAGGAATTTGCGATTTGCGATTTTATCGATTGTAACATTTGCAAGCTTGAAAGATCAAAGGCTTAGATGACTTACGATTTTGACAACACCTGGGATTTTGAGTTTCTAATCAGCAAACCGATTGCATGTAGCTATAAGACACCAATTGAATAGCAAATTATGTTACGGGCTCCATTACGGGCTCTTGTAACTACAATTTGCTCAATTGAATGGAGGCCATAGTGTATTAGATTAGATACAATCGGGTGCAGACTGAAATATCACTGCATACACACATTTCTGTGCACATACACATACTATTCCATTTCATTATACGGATATCTTCAGGCAGTTCTGCCCCCGGAAGATGTGCTGCCCTGGGTCAAGACCTTTTGGTCCGAGGCAGAACCACAACCTTATGTACATATATATATATACAGTTCTAACAAGTCTCTTGTGACCAGTTTATTTCTTGGTGACTTAAAGCAAAATTTTGTACTTATACTAAACCATTTGTAATATACTTCAGACAAAATTCTTGGCACTACAGCAGTGAAGAAACAAATGCGTAACGGTAATTTGGTAAAAACTGTTCATGTTTGTGAATAATGTAACAAACTAACATTAGCAGCTATGCAAGACAGCAACATAAAAACATTTTACAAAAAATATATTTCGTTGACCGTGATTGTGTCATGGGTGGATACATTTTAGCCTGCTGCCTGTTTTTAACTTAAGGGGGTGGGTTATCCTTCGGAGCCTTACTATGCTATTAATTACTATTGCTAAGGGACTTTTGTAGGGGATCTACAGATTCACTGTTCTTCCATTCCTCCCAGGTTTAAAAAACTGAATACAATAGTTAAAAATGAAAGGCTTTATTTATTTTAAACTGTGTAACAAGATTTTGTCCATTATCAAGTCATGTTCTTTAAAAGAGCACACTTTAAATATTTCACTACAGTGCTCCTTTAAGTAAATATGTGCTCCTAATCCAGAGACGTAGGCCCCTATTCAACTACGACCCAGGTAAGCCTTTAATCTTTCAAGCCTGTAAATGTTACAATCACAAATCGCTATTCAATTGCTCCAATTCCTCAAGCCTGCAATTGCCTTCAAACCCGTAAATGGCAAATGTGGAAGAAAATCCTACGAGTACTAGATAGGACTCGCAAGGGGGTTAAACACCTGATCATAGCACTGTAAATGCAAATTAAAAATCAATACTGCACTTTAAAGGACGGGAAAAGCGATGAAAGACATTAAAATTAATAGTTATATCAATATCGTAATCAAGGAGTTAATACATATCAGGCCGCCCACATGGACTAGAATATTTCCTTCATTCGTTTTTATTATTTTGTACATTTCCAGATTGTAAAATAAAATAAATATTTACATTTTATTTTCATGTTATATCAATCTCAGTAATCAAGGACACATGGACTATAACATTTCCTTCATTCATTTTTATTATTTTGTACATTGCCAGATTGTAAAAAAAAAAAAAAAAAAAAAATATTTTACGTTTTATTTCCATGTTACATCAATCTTGGTAATCAAGGAGTTAATACATATCAGGCCACTAGCATGAACTAGAACAGTATCAACATTCATTTTTATTATTTTGTACATTGCCGGATTGCGAGTCCGATCGCATATCAGACTTCTAAACGCTAATTGATTGACGTTTAACCTCCATGTTTTGATGATATCATGATGGCGGTCTCATTTACTATTGGCTGTTTCTAAATCGGTAGTTACTGCCTTGCTTAATTGATCATGACCATGCTCTGAGATGCTACTTACGGGTGCATGGTTTACGGTTTAGGCTTTCGGCCAGGTTGCTGCAGGCTTGATCAATTGAATCACTCAGTAACTGTAGCAAATTTGAATAGGGCCCATAGTTTGTGTTTATACTGCCCTAGGCCCATTCAATTATACTTTATGTGCTGCTTGGAATTACTTCTACTCATTTCCACTTGCTATGCCCTCATCACGATTACCTTTCAGGATCTCCAGCCACATAGCTGCTATTTGGCTTGTGCCTAATGTTCTTTAACTCAGAATCTAGGAGAGTGGCAATGGTACATGCTCCTGTTTTATTTTGACGTATGGTGTATGCATCATACACCTATTGATTACACACTGATGCACCATTCTGTTAGTGCCAGTTTTAGCACCAAGCTGTGCAGCTACTGAGCAATGGTGCTCAATTGTTTATCTCCTTAGAGTAGCTTGGTGTTCTGATTGTTTCATTAATTGATCTCTCATATGACCTTGGCTTGTTTATTTGACCCTTCCTGTTTTCTGGTAACTGACCCATGTCTTGTTTTATGGATCTTGTTTAGACTGCAGCCTGCCCTAACTGCTTGACCTATCTGACTATGAAATTGTCTAGTCCCTGGCTTTACTTTTGATTGTGTTGGGCTGCCACTGGGTTTTACCCCTGCTTGACATTACCATACATTCAAACATACACATATAGAATCATATATATAATGTCAGGACAGGTATACATACAGGCAGAAATGTCAATGCAAATAAATACTGAATATCTGCGCATATGAACACTATGGCACTGCAACATATAGTATCCTCCTTCAAATATGCTATACTACACCTGGGCCAATCTGGCTGAAAATAGAAATACATTACTAGTATGCCTATGCAGTGTATTAGCAACTTGTATTTTTTTCTGCCAATAAATGCATATAAAAGTCTGTATCTGTTATCAAGCTCTGATTGTGTGCATCTTGTACCTTTCATGACAATGACTGGACACTATACCAGAGGGTGCTTCAAAAATTAGATTTGTGACTCACATTTTGCCACTTGTCACAATGTAAGGAGCTGCGGCATACATGTATGCATTTGATTTTATTTCTGCACCAGCTAAAAATACATTGTCTCACGGTTCTGTTATATAACATTGCTACTTTCTTCGCTGTGAATATAATAGCTGACTGGTTTTTAACCAAACAATTCTCCTTTTAGCAGACCTGTCCAATTCTGTGGCACCTGCCCAGTTTTGAGGATACTGTAATTTTTTGTTTTATAAAGCTAGTGTATTTTTTACTGTGTTTGGGCATGGAAAAATGTGATTAGCTCTAATTATTAAATATATGCAAGGGATCTCAATAAATATAAATGTGGCATCTGCTCAGTTTCACCTCATTGACATGTAGCAATTGCATACTTTCAAACTGTCGCTCCTTTGGAGGGACAGGCCATCTTTTCAAGAGAAATTCCCCAGTCCCTCTTAGCTTGCCAAATGACCCTGTTTTGCAGTAAAATCACACATTTAATAGCAAAACCAATTTTTTAGTCCTGGGAAAGATAGAAGCCTGGAGTGTCAGATCAGTATATATTTCTGTATGGATCGTTGTGCACATATTAAGTGTCTTTATATCTAAAAGTTAGTTTACACATCAGACGGAATGGCGGTGACATTACCTAATACTGCATCATTTTTCAAGAATATAAGTGTTCCTCTTCGGCCATTTGAAATTTTGGGAGGTATGCACTGACATGTGGCAACTGCATACCACCCAATTGCCACTACTCTGGAGGGACAGTCCCTCTTTTCAGGAAAATTATTTCTGTCCCTTGCTAATCTGCTAAATATACGTCTGTTGAAAGAATGTCCCACATCTATAGACAAAGCAATGTTTCCCAGTCCAGACCATGTACCATTTTATTTGGTTCTTTCTGTTGTATTCTCTTAGAGTGCCAAATAGAACAACATACAGCAATTGTTTCACATATGGTGGGCTAAGAGTGATAGAAGCCCTCCACCGAACAAAGTACAGTAGTACAAATAAGGAATAGTACATTAGTGATTCTATTTGAATGTCTAAAAAATAAGTTACTAAAAAATTATTTCTGCTAAAATTTCTCAGAAATACAGTATATGCACTGCACTCTGGGAAAACTGGGCGGGACATGCAAATGATACCACATAATGCACCGTCACTCTGTCAAGCCAAACCATTTTAAACATGGCTCCTATACATATACACACATATATATATATATATATATATAAGTAAATGTTTATACATCACATATATAGTTGTGAGCGTACGAGTTGTTGCTAACGCTGCGGGCTCGCATAGCGAGTCGCGGCCCTCGCGAAGCGAGGGCAGTGGCCGAGGGTCTCAGTTACAAAATGTAAAACACAATACATACACACAGCACATACATAAAAAACTTACCTACACCAAGAGGGAGCACCCAGGACCTCAAAAATACAACTTACACCTCGATTTTACTCGAAATAAAACAGTTTAGAGACTAAAAAAAAATCGAAGCGAGAAAAAAAATGGCCGCCGAACAAAACGAAAACGAGGCTACAGCACTCTAAACTCGCAAAACACCACAAGAAACTCGCAAAACACCACAGAACACCTACGGATATTCCGATACAGACGTATACCACACATTACTCGCCATTTTACGCCAATGCGGAAGTACACGACTACGCTAACGGTTTGGTCTCGCTCACGCACAGTGTTACACTGCACACATTCAGCACGCTTACACAGCAGATCCACACCACTAATGCTGCAGCAACATCAAAACACATTCACAGCTCTTCCACACAATGCTTTAAAATAGGTAAAGTATATTCATTTATTAATGTATTATATATTTCATTATTACACACCAAACAGCATTAGCTACCTTACAATTTCATTGCCGTCATTTTTTGACGGGCAATTCGCTAGTATATAAATATACATGTATGGCTGTGTGGCACGTATAGCACATTGTGTAGCCGTGAGCACATTACTCTTAGTGTGCAACACACACAGAAGCACAATCAGAAGTGGCGAGCAGGGGCTAGTTACCATGACAACAACCAGGCAGGTTTGTAAGACTGCGACTCATACACCCCCACCCCCAGCTATTTGAGTATTTCTGTACATTGGTAATGAAAATGCTGAGCTGTGTAATAATGAAAAGTATCTCTGAACGCCGATGAGGATAAACACACTGCATTGTAGCCCCGTACAACAATAATAAAGATGATGCATTGCAAAACAATGCTGAATATCTCTGAATCTGCTACACCAAGCAGTGTGGTGAATTTGGTACTAGGGGTACCTGGTATATTTTGTAGAAAGGATACATGAAATGATTGCCCATATTATCTTTTAACCATTTTTCAATGATGACTGTACAATGAAAACAAAATATATGGAATCTATCCTGTTATGGTGTTGGGACAGGTCTGCCACTGCAGTGAGGCCTCCAGCCTCCAACCGCTAGATGCTAAGCTTAGAATGTTAGCCTAACCCTTGAACTAACCCCTTACCCTCACCCTAACCCTAACAGTTTACCTAAGCCTTGACACTATGATATGGCACTGGAATATCGGTAGCGCCATCTAGCGGATGCTCACCACCACTGCTGCTTCCTTTTGCTGCGCTACCATAAGAGGATAGGTCCAACACATGTTTGAAATGTTTCAGTCTATCTGTTTAGGCATGGAAAAGTAATAAAGACAGCTTTTAATTAGAAAAAAAATAACATTGGTGCCTTCTCTGAACGCTGAGAGCCTTCACAGTACTTTGATAAAGGTTTTGTGTTTGAAAGGAAAGTTCTCATTTCTAGAGAACAGGGCTTGCATTTATTGACGCAAGCTGCTTACCTCTAAGCATGTGAGGAGGAGGGGGCAAATTCAATGACAATCAAATATGTAACAACCAATTTTGTTAGGTTGTGTAATATTACACAAACAAGTGCAGTTTTTTCTTGCCCACGTACTCAGCTTTGTAATTTCAAAATGTGAAAGCTAATTAAGTTACCAACTAGAATTATTGTTATTTAAACAGTAAATGCACAAAATCATGTTTCAACTGTACTGTTAATCTGTATGGTAACTGTGCTGCCTTACAAAATAAAATGCAAAAATATTTTAGGATATTTCATTTATGCACTAATATATTTTTGAGGACAGGGGTGTAGGAACCAAAATAATTCTGGGGGGGGGGGGGGGGGGGGGGGGGATACAGCTCACTTGATACATAGATCACTTAACAGTTTCTATACGCATACATACACACAATGAGAAATCTGGGGGGATTTGTCCCCCCCTCCCCCAGTTCCTACACCCATGTCTGAGGACCATGGTGATTAGTCTTATGACCATATTGTAATACAGATAATAAAAAATAGGTATACTGATGTTGACCATATGGGGTAATTGTATGAAATAATTATATTTAGCTAATACAAGGTAAACACCACTTTGTGCTATTTTACTGTACAGCACTGATTCACAATGCAATGATACGTTTAATTCTGTTTGATGAATCACAGACATGGTGAAACTTAGCAACCATTGATATTTATTTCAAATTATTTGATTTGGATATTAAATGGACATGGAAATAGAATTTGTTCTTTCTTGCATGTGAAAGACGGTATTTGTAAATGTATCAGATGATGTGCTCACAGCACAATAAACTGACCCAAACATCTCAGGTGGGCTTGTTCCTGGGAACCAATGAACAGTGAATACAAATATGAGTCATATTGGTCTATTGGTGAAATCTACATGCTCAATATTTTTCAACTTTTGCAATATTAAAAAAAAAATGCCATTTTAATGCTTGACCCATAAAATAGTCTTCCATATCACTCATAATGAAGTTGAAATCGGTTTAAATAAATGCAAAAAATTCCCTTATTCCTTGGAAATTCAGTATCTTCAGAAATCCCAGACAAACAGCAATCTCACGCTGCTGTTAGAGATGGTAGAGCCTCCCTTTGTAATACACTAGAAGGCCTGATCAGCCCTGTCAAGATTATTATCATCATTTATTTATAGATGCCAACTAAATCCACAGCAACAATCAGTACTTAAAGGTGACCACAAAACACATTAACAGACAAGTTACAAATTATCAGACAAATCGATAAAATAGGTTATGAGGGCCCAGCTCATGCGATCGCACTTTCAAGAGCAAGCAGGAATGCGTCTAGCAGAGACGTAGCATGACATCTGAAGATAGAGACGTTCTGAAAGAGGCAGTCTCCAATATCTATAGAAAGAGAGTACAGCTTCTTTGTAAAGGCACTTTTTCACCATCAATTATTCTTTCAGGATTGGTCAGTCGCTATTGGTTAAGTTTAATGAAATCTGACCCCTTCTGAAGTGGGGAACACATCAGAAAATTGCTGAACTCTATACTACCAGACTTGATGTTCAAGAGACTATCCCTCTCTCCTCTCCCTCCCTCTTCTCTCCTTCTCTCTCCTCTCTGCGAGCCTTGCAATGAGCACATCCAATGCAGGCCTCGCAATGAGCGCCCTTGGAGCCCATTGTGGCCCTCCTGTCACAAATGATGGGATAATATTTGATTTTTCTCTCCCACCTTCCTGTGTTTCTTCCCCCACTCCCTCCAGTGTTTCTCTTCCCCCCTCTCCCTCCCCTGTATCTCTTTCCCCCTCTCCCTCCCGTGTCCACATCTCCCCCATGTCTCTTTCCTCCCACTCCCTCCCATGTGTCTCTTTCATCCCTTTTCCCTCCCCTGTGTCTCTTCTCCCCCCTTTCCCTCCCCCATGTCTCTTTGCCCCCTCTCCCTCGCATGTGCCTTCTCCCCCTTTCCCTCCCCTGTGTCTTTTCTCCCCCTCTCCTTCCCCTGTGTCTCTTCCCCCACTCCCTCCCATGTGTCTCTTTCATCCCCTTTTCATCCCCTGTGTCTCTTCGCCCCCTCTCCCTTGCATGTGTCTTTCCCCCTCTCCTCCTGTGTCTCTTTTCCCTCCCCTGTGTCTCTTCTCCCCCCTCTCCTTCCCCTGTGTCTCTTCCCCCCTCCCTGCCCTATGTCTGCCCCCTCTCCTTTCCCTGTGTCACTCTCTCCCCTCTCCCTTGCCTGTGTCTCTTCCCCCTTCCCTGTATCTCTTTCCACCTCCTCTCCCTTCGTCTCTTCCCCCCTCCCACTCCCCCTCTCTAGTGTCTCTTCCCCACTCTCCTGTGTCTCTTAACCCCCCCCCCCCCCCCCTTGCAGTGCTCATGCGCAACTCGCAACTTTTGGCTTACATTGCAAGCGTTACACATAAACTCACAGTACGACAACTCTATATGTGATAGTGGACAACTAATCACAAAAAGCTATACTGAGTCTATAATCTAAAAATTATACAAGGTACAGTGTATCAGCTTGTACCTCAGTGTTTCTCAACGGGATTCTAGTAACCCAGAATTCCATCAGCTTTATTAAAGGTTCACTGAAATTTAAGGACATTTAAATATTCCTTTAAAAGTCTTTGAACAAATAATTAAAATTAAATGATAATGATATACTATTTAGACACAATGGGCTTCATGCACTAAATTTAGAGCTTTCTCCCCCACTGCTAATTTATGCTGTAAAATGCTAAGTCTTCTCCAACTTGAGAAAGAGGTAAAATATATTACAACTACTTTAATTAGACACATCATTTTGTTATATTGCACTAGCTATTTAGATGCAACAAGGCAAAGACATTTTGGGGTTTCCTCAAAATTTTACAAAACGTGATATTAATTAATAAAACAAAGGTTGAGACAAACAGCATTATCAAAAATATTTTAAAATGAAACATTACTATTTCATATACAATGACTCGTTTTAGCAATCTGACCCTATCCCCCAAAGCTCACTTCACTGCATATTTATTACAATGGGACATCCATACCATTCAAGACAATGCTTTTTATTATAGACTAGCGACTTTGGCGCTCATTACAAGCTTCCCCTCCCCTCTATTTGGCGCTCATTGCGAGTCTCTCCCCTGTCTACTTCCTCCCTTGTGTCTCATTTCCCCCTTCTCCTCTCCCTCCCTATTGTCTCCTTCCCCCCGTGTCTCTAACCCCCTCCCCTGGATCTCTTTCCCCCCTGTCACCCCCTGTGTCTCTTCCCCCCTCTCCCTCCCCTGTTTTTGTTCCCCCCTCTACTGTGTCTGCCCCCCCTTTCCCTCCCGTGTCTCTTCCGCCCTCCCCTATTTATTTTCCCCCTCTCCCTCCCCTGTATTTATTCCCCCTCCCGTGTCTCTCCCCACTCCCTTCCCTGTGTCTCTCTCCCCCTCCCCCCACTCCCTCCCCTGTGTCTGTTTCCCTCCTGTGTCTCCCCCCTCCCATGTGTCTCTTTCCCCCTTCTCTCACTCCCATGTGTCTCGCGTTGTTCGCCTAAGTGTTACTGGCTTCGGCCTCATTTTGATCCGATTTGAGAAAATTTACGTTTTTTCGGCCACCATTTTTTTCCTCGCTTAGCTGATTTACGATCTCTGAAAAACGGCAATTAGGGCTCAAATTAGCTTGCAACCTCACTCACAGGCTCCCTGGCTGTACCCCTAAGTTGTGTGTGAGGTTTTTTAATTTATTTTTTTTAATTATTTTTCTTTTTTTGGCGGTCTTTTGAGTTATGTGCTTGAGTAAATATCGGCCGTTAAATTCGTAATTTACGTCCTTCGTTGCTGACTGCTTACATTGCTATGGGCGCCTTCAGTCTCTTTCCATTCTCCATTGGTAGAGCGTACTCGGGCAAATGACATCTCTGACAGGACAGAGGACCATTAGATGGAACCTGAAAGGGCACTATTGCGAAAGCTGTAATGAGCGCCTTTGGCGCTCATTGCAGCAAAGTGGTGTGAGCCTCACAATGAGCGCCTATGGCGCTCATATTGAGGTCGTCTTCAACCTCTGAATCCTGCAGGCCTCACGATGAGCGCCACGGGAGCTTATCGAGAGCCATGCAATGAGCACCTTCGGAGCTCATTGCAGCCTAAGTCCCGCGGGCCTCACGCCTTTGGCGCTCATTGCAGCCTAAGTCCCGCAGGCCTCGCGCCATCAGTGCTCATAGCAGCCTAAGTCGCATGGGCCTTGTGATGAGCGCCTACGCCATTGGCGCGCATTGCGCATGCCCGTAATTTTTAACATTGCGAGACGACAACTCGCAGTTACAACAACTATATGTGATTCTCCAGAAAAGTTATTTTGCTCTATGTTTTGCTATAATATAATTGATGTCTTTATAATATGAGTGTGGATTATTTGGCACTTTTTTATCCAGTAAATTAAATTAATATGTCTGGTTATCTAATTCCCTACATTCTAATATTGACTCACTTGAAAGGCAATGAAAAGAGACACCTTCCATGAGAAACCTTTGGAGCCACTGGCAGAGCTTTCTTTTTTTTTTTTAAAGCTGTGTGCAAGGCTCATCTACACGCCCTATGTAAAGCATACCCCTACATGAATAATAGGGTAGGTTTTATGGCCAGGAATTATGGATACCTCTACTTAATAAACTGCCTGAGGCACCTGTAGTCAGGCAGATATCCTAAAACTCTGGCCTATTTGTATGCCTTGAGGACAGGGTTTAAAACCATTACATTAGATCACTGCACTATATAGAAATATATTGTACCATGCTAGTACAGGGTCCCATTAACTTTAACAGCTCACAGTACTGACTGCTTCTTATCTTTTTTGTCCCATTGTTCTCTGTATAAAACAGTAATTTTTTAAACAATCAAGGCACACCAACTGGTCAGGTTTTGAGGATATCTCTACCTGAGCACAAGTGGCGACTTAGCAACGTCTGATCGGGTATGGGTATCCAAAAACATGGCCTTCTTGATTTTACTGGACTTACTGAACGACCTTACTCCATGTCCCGGAATCCCTCACCATGTGGTAAGTCTCAACCAAAAGAGGATTGGGCCCCTTTTTCCTGTTAATACTTTGTCAAACCATTTTGTACAGGGTTCTGCGCACTGTTTTTATTTTCACGATTTAGTCGAAAACGGAGCTTATAAGATATTATTATTTGTAATGCTTATATTTTGCAGTGGCTCATAATATGTTTCATTGATCAGAATGTGCTTCCTTTAATGAATGGGTTGTAAACCTCCACTGTATAGTTTTCATGCATTATGAAGATGAGTCTATATAACATCCTCTTGTATTTAAATACAAATGAGAAAACTGGGAGGATATTGAAATTAAAATAACCCAGTAATAACTACCGTCATTTGTCATCCAAACAGCTCGGAGACCATTAGAGATGCTTTCACCTTTTGTTTCATTCATCTCCTTTAAGTCTGCATGCTTGTGGGTTCTCAATCTAGCAAAGTGCTTTGTAGAAAATCATTAGAAAAGTCTGATTGTTTTGTTCAAATCCAGGGCCTGCAACTCATTTAACATCAGTTTGCTCAACATGTATTGTCATTCCAGAGGATTTACTGTACCCCAGGGCCACAGAATATGTAGGCGCTATACAAATAAAAAATAAATTAAAGACAATAATAATCCTGTTGATTATAAACCCAAGTAACTAGAAACCCACATACAGGAATTGGTGGAAGTTATGTCAAGCATTGTACTATTATACCGATCAAAGTACAATTATGTTACTACACACAACTAAATTAGGCCTATTTTAGGTTATTAGCCTGGATGTCCAAACATAACCTTAAGCTATTGTATAGATCTCACTTGGATGCTGTGTAATTATGGTGCAAATTAGACCTAGTCAAGTCTAGCAATGGGTGTGTCTCATAGTTTAGAAATGTGTGTGGATGTGAAAATGTTAAATGCATAAAGGGTCTAATAAAATGTATTAAAGTTGTTTAAAAGCAACTTTTAATTATATCGTACAAGCATATACAGAGACACTCTGCTGCCCCCTGGCCATTTCTCAGGAATGTCTTGAAAAGGAGAGAGATTGGAAGGAAGTGAGCAAGATTTGAAAATAACATGAAACTGGGAAGGGGAGAGGAGGGCGTGAAGTAAAACTGGGGAAGAGAGAGAGAAATGCAAAGGTGAGTGTGGAGGAGAGAAATGAGATAGAAGAGCAGCAAACATTGCAGGTGGACAAATAGTGACACACTTAAAGGGCCACTTAATTTAGCACAACTTGGAGCACACCACCATAATGATCTCATAAAAGCAAGTTGAATTTTTAAATACGTGCATTTTTCACTGAGAAATTAATAAACAAAATCCCTGTTTACAAGAGTCACTGGCAAGCCCCCAGACAGACCCATAGCAACCTGTCTGTTTAGTGGGCATAAGCAAAAAAAAAAAAAAAGTTAACCCTTCACAAATTAATCTGTGCAGAGAATGGAATGGTAGAATCACCTAAACCGGTCAATTGCGCGTTAACATCTTCTACTGCATTCCTAAGTTCAGGAAAAACTACTAGAAACCTTTGTGCTCATGGAGCCTTCACCGCACGGTTCGGCATATGTTATTAATCATGTAACAGTCAGTAGGCAGGACACTGTGTTTGTAAACAGATCTAAAACTTTAAAACATTTTTAGGTGCTATTAGTGTAATAAAAAAAAAAAATAGATAATTTTAACATACAATCATGTGCTCTCACACCAGGACGAGCACCTGGCCTTTTAAGAACAGATTTGCTTGAGCAGATTACATATTACATAGTATACGGTTTCTATAATACTTGTATGTATACAACTCTATCTATTGCCATTATACTCCAAACAGACACATTTCTTATTTCGGGATTGATAACAACAAGAGAGAAAAATCTTCTGAAACTGGTAGTTGCATTTAAAAGGCAAACAGTTTGAAATCATGAAGGGGTAATGTTTTTACAGAATAATTGCATAACCAGGGGATTACAACATAAACTGTAGGGTTCAAAGTCTTGGCAGATCGGGAAATAACAAAATATGTGGAAAAATATGTCTGTCTTTTTGGAAACAGCTCCTCCTCGGAAACCTCTATTTTCCATGATCAATTAAGCTGTGAAAAACAGAAAAAAGGGCTCACGTGAATAGTGCATAAACCCTGAACGTGCTGATATAATGGCCATTTAACAATGCTGTGCTTACTATAATGTTGTAAATTTTATTCCTCGCACCCCATTTGACGTGCTCTTGTTGCCAAACAGCCCTGCTATTGGTCAGACTCATGTGCAATATGATGGATATATTAATGTAAAGCAGCACAATAGAAGGAGCACATTTCAAGTTCTGCAACACGTTTCCTGGGTTCTTCAGAACTGCTTCTGAAAGATTGTTGAGGAACGTAAAATTATTTATATATATATATATATATATATATATATATATATTAATATTAAATAAATAGTACATTTGTGTTCACATTTGTATATCTAAAAAGAGTTAAAAAAAACCTGCTGCTCAAAATTCTGAGAAATAGTTATTACACTGCATTCTGGGAAGCTGAGCAGGGACATGAAAATATGCCCACAAATGCCTCGCTCTTCAATCCATAGCCCATTTTAAACACGGCTTCCTTTAAGCTTATGTCATCTGTATTACACACACACACATTTCATCTATACTACTGTATGCTAAAGACCTACAAAGGACTGCAGATGTCATTTAAAAGTGTATTTGGCTACTAAAATGTGTAAATCTCATTCTGTCAGAACTTCCATGTGCAAATTCAAGGTAAATACATTATGGATGTGCGCGCTCATATTTTTTTCAGTTTTTCACAGCTTCACTATAGACCAGAAACCTCAGGCATGTTGAAATATACATAATTACTACAATTTCTAAATAAATAAAAACACTGTACACATATTTTAAAACATTTAATATTTTCATAATAAAAAAAATGTTTTACTTTTTTTATAATAATTTTTAATTAAGCTCTTGTGGAACCTTGCGGTTTGTAAACGTTTGTATATTCAAGAGCATTATTGATCCAGTGGTTTCCCTTCTGCTAGGTTAATGAGATCATGAATCTAAAGAAATCATAATACAGTACCAGTTATTAATAGCCACACACAAAAAAATTATAATAACTAATTAGTTTCCTTGCAAAAAATACACACAAAAAAGCAAAAAAAAAATAACAAAAATAAAATCACTGTAGGATGAACTGCGTGCATATGAATTGCACATGTACAGAGGCTCCTGGCAGGAAATTGATAGAACAAGATTATTATTTTTTATCAATATTGCACGGTGTTTTCAAGGAACAAATATAGATTGGTGGGGATCAAACTTGTCTGTGCAACCTCTCTTAGCACACAGTGATATTAGGCAGAAGAGAGCAGTCGGAGGAAAACAAACCACTGATAGTTGATTGCGTTTAAAGACTGTATTTAAATAAAGATGAGACCCCTTATTTTTAACCATAGGAGTGACTCATACGTTATACTGCAAGCGGCAGAGCCAGATGGAGTCCCATAGATGTGTATCTAGGTATCTATTATGGCTCAGAACTGCACAGCCCCTGGAGAGATATTCAACATGGAGGGGTCAAACGGCTGCCCCTTGAATGGTGATCCTTCTGCATCCCAACCTTTCTTCAACATATCATGGACTTTCTGTGGGAGGACAAGAAAAAGAGAAGGGTGAATGTAGAACAGCAGAAAAACTGCTGGGCTCATGTTTAGCCTATTCCACTGCTGAAGGAATGGTTCAAGGGAATCGGTCACCCAAAAAGGAAGTTGATTTCATTTTAAAGATCATTGAAGTAAAAAAAAAAAAAAAAAGTGAAATATTAAGAATTGATTTTACGGCTCAGAGTGCTTAATTAGGATGGGAGAAGCGTCTATCTGTCAGATAATATTACAGGACTTTTTTGGCCACTTCAGAGACAGACAAGCAAACCGTAAACCTAATTAGCACATCAAAGTAGCTAATTAATATGCTTGAGCCACTCATTTGTATATAAATACAACAACATTCACTTTAGAAAAAAAATAGATAACATATAGCCAGTTTTTCTGTGTCTTTAAGAATAACCTACAAAAAGCAATTTGATTTTCTGGTGACAGGGTCCCTTTAAACGACCAGATCTTTTGCAAAACACGAAAAGCCTTTAGAATGTAAAAAAAAAAAAAAAATACCACCTTAAATGTATTACCTATTAAATACAATTATATTATACAAATTGCCTTGGAAGTTGCCATTTTGGTTTCTGCTGATCTATTACTATAGGTGGGAGGAGATACTGAATGCAGAGGAAACTTCTATACGCTACAATAGAAATGTGTCAGCTAATGCAAGTCATTTAGGACTCATTAGTTTACAAGTCAAAACTCAATGAAATCAGTTTAAATAAGTAGTTCAGATTAAATATAAATATTGGTGTAAATGTTTTTTTTCTCAAAACGTTTTGCACATTAACATAATGCAATTATCAATGGCTGGTGTAGCACCTCCTTTCTTCTCCTTTTCATATGATGTGTAAAGGATATAGTTATCATATACTTTTCTTTTATAACCTAAAATCTAATCAGTATGCCCCATATACCAATATGCATTTAACATATACTGGAGTCACATTATTATGACCACTGGCTACTTTTGATGTCAGCAGCACGTAGCCAGTGATATACAGCACATGGGTAAATAAGGTGACATGTAGGCATGCTGCAAACATATCAACCATCGCTGTCATGGGTAAAACGTGCAATTGGCTAAAGTGTACCGTGACTGGACAAATGACATCATCACATATAATAGTTGTCAAACTGCCATTTGTCGTAGCGCTTGCGAGCCTATGAGGCACTGAAGTCTTTCGAGATCGCAGGACTTAGGCGGCGGTCATTGCCCTGCAAGCGAGCAGTTGAGGCATTGAAGCACGCATGACTTAGGCTAAAATGAGCGCCGAAGGCGCTCCTGCGAGGTGAGCAGGTGAGGCACGCAGGACTTAGGCTGCAAGCAGTTGAGGAAAGCAGGATTAGGATTAAAAAAAACTAAACTCGAAATCTCGGGGGCAAAAAAATCCAACCTCGTAAAAATACAAAGTTAACGGCCAAACCAAGGAAAATACGAAAAACAAGAAAAATAACAATAAATAATTTAAAACACACTTACACACAGCACAGGGGGAGAGCCAGGAAGCCTGGGTGTGAGTTTGCAAGTCATTTTAAGCCTTATTTGCTGTATTTCGTCACCCGTAAATCGGCCAAGCGAGAAAAAAAAATGGACGAAAAACGTAAAAAAAGCTGAAACTGCATGAGCACGCAGGACATAGGCAATGAGCACCAAAGGAGAATGTTTTTTTAGCACTGTCTGGGTCCACTCATACCACTGGAAGGCACTCTCAAGAGATTCTTTATTTTTCCATCCTTGCAGATCCAGTACACCCATACATTTTGACTCTCTTCCCTGTAGCGGATGGGACCTTCCACGCAGGACAATGCAACATGTCATATGGCCAGAATTCCCTGGTCTCCAAATTCCCTAGACTTGAACCCCCATCGAGCACCTGTGGGACCACCTTGATCGCCATGTTCACAATATGTATCCTCCATTGCGGACTCAGCAGCAGTCTGATGCACTGCAGTCTGCAGAGCTCCAGATACCCTTGCCAACTTTCCAGCATCTTACTGCCTCATTAACACATGGTCTAGCTGCTGTCTGTGCTGCACACAGTGCTTACTAGGCTGGTGGTCATTATAATGTGACAGGACCGTGTATATTGTATTGTGAAGGTGTTTCTACAGTATGGCTGCGCAGTGCTATAGCAGTGTGAATGTATACTTGCTACAGATAGGAGAGTTATATACAGAACATGATGCCAGTGGAATCGCAGACGTTTACATACTAAACTCCAGAAGTGGAGTACCAGTCTGGAAATGCATCTACAAATCCCTGAGACGTTGCAGTTACTCACTTTTTATTATGCACAAAAATATGGTACTCACCATCTCATGGCTTTGGGGTTTTCCTTGCAGTTTTTGATGGTAGTCAAACGTTAGTCGATCCAACACTGCATGCTCCTCTTCGTCCACGGATGCCATGCTGCGTTCCTTGTGGATTTTGTCAATATCAATAGTTTCCTCCCCTTCCAAAACCGCATTCCACCAAAACTCTCCACACTTACTAAGACTAATCTGTAAGAGATATAAAAAAAAAAAATGCACGTCAAGATAATGTGGTACATCTATTCAACTACAGTGAATCAATTCTGTTAGTTGATATCTATGGACAAGAAATGCATCAAGAAACTGAATTCAGTTGTGGGTCAAATTCTTGCAGTATTGTATACTTCGGATTAAGATGGAAAAAGATACATCAGCATACTGAGCAAGCACCACCCTTTAGACAAGATTGGACACCTGTTTCCACTGAAAACTAATCCTGTCAACAACCCTGCTAGCAAACAATTTAATATTTTGCCCCACTAGATTTATACATTTTGGTATTCAACCAAATATTTCAAGGATATTTCAGATTAAAAGAATGAAGAAGAGAGTTGCGTTGCTCCACAAATATGTATCATGTTTTTTCTACTGCTACCGTGCCATGGCACATCTTGTGTCTGGTTGTGCTTATCCATAAGGTTTTCTTGGCAATGATGCTGAAGTGGGCTAGTAGTTCCTTCTACAGTGAACTGCGAATGTGTCTGATCTCTTTGCTGTGACCTGCTTATCCTGGGTGACCCAACATTGTACAGCTCACAGCTTCAATGAGATACACATGCCCCTTCACCACGACAAGGTAGCCACTCAGAAGGGTTTTTTAGCTATTTCTTCTTTAAACAGAAGAAGCTCTTCAAAGTAACTTTATTGATTTGAGGGTCACTGTGACAGTCACTGTGTTAAAAGTATAGTGCACTTAATTTTCCTCAGACAGTGAAAGATTTAAAATCATGTAACAAGAGCTCCTTCCAGTTGCTGAGGCGCTAGAAGAAGTTTTCTATATGTACTTTGTAGGAGTTGGAAGAAGGTGTTTGAAATCTACACTTCAAAAGCAATACATCATATTCAAGCTGGTTAATTCCTCCCCACATAGCATGTAGGACAAACTTTGACCCTAGTAAGAGGTTCTTGTCCTTTTACTACTATAAAGTAAGATCTTTTTTGAAGAAAGACAAATTCTAATGCTGCTATGGAGCATCATTTGGAAACAAAATGTATGTTATCAAAGCATTGTCAAGCATTAAACTGCTGGGTCATACCCAAGAGGTAGATGTTGTCGAGCAACAAACTGTACAAATCAAGAAACACACACACACACACACAAAAGGATTTTTTTTTTGCAAAAAGAACTTCAGTATGGAGCACTTTCCAACTACATCAGTCTTCTGCTGTGGATCTGGAGTGAAGATAAATAGGTGAACAGCATTTCTTTATTATGTAAGTGGAAAAACACCTAACCAGACCTAGGGTGTGCCATAATTCTTCTTGCGGATATTTCAGATTCATATAAATAAATATAGAAACATGACGCTTTCTTGCTTGAAATAGGAAGCTATTAATCGGTGGGGTTAAAATTGTAGAATAGTGTAGTGGTTCATTAACAGGAAAGGTGTGTGGTTTTTCTTTTCACTCAGACTTGATATCTTTTATTAATAAAATACTCAATGGCTTGGAATAAAAAAATAAAAAAAAACAATAGAAGAACTCCAGGAAAGTTAAACCTTTTTTTTCTGCTGTAAGAAAATATAATCACAAAAAATTAAGAAAAAAACTGGAACCAATGGATTTCCAACATGGCTAAACCTGGAATTTAAAACTAGTCTCTGTCCATGGTTTGTACCCAACTGAAAAAAATCTGAAATGTGTGAGGTTTCTGAAGTGTTTGGTTAAAAGTCATTGTTGCTCAGCCTCTAGGCCTTCACATGTAGATGTATTGAGCCTGGATGCATCTAGATTATTTTGCCTTGAGATCATGAATGACTGGAAGGATATGAGTGCTGCTGATTGACATCCGCATGAAGCAAAGAAAGAATAACTTCTAGGGCCAAAAGGCAATCACTGCTTTAATTTTTGCTTTGAAATTACTGGCACAAGCAAACATTGATCAAACACATAAGGTAACTTATGGCTAACTTAGACCATAGCAATAAATGCAGTAAAGGTTGTATAGGACAGATGTATGCTTCTTCCGGTTGTATCTGAACCACTAAATGAAGACATTTTGGTTGTGCCCAGATGCTGCATTGCTGGCAAGCCTAGATTGGTTATCCATTTCTGATGGGAAGTATATTTCCTCTGGTTGTTTAGAAATGCCTTCACATTTGAAAGCATTGTAGTGAAAGATCGGAGGGATAGCTTAAAAAATGTAACTATTTAAACTAGCTTTCTTCAGGCATCATGCATATTGTCCTTTTACCTGTGTTGATACTTGGATTTGCGGTCGGAGATTCCATTTTTTTGGTTGTAGGTTTTGAGGAATGTCATCTGTGGGAATTTCACATATCATTTTCCCCATCTTATCATGTAGATGTTGGATAATCAAGAATCCTCATGAAGTATTTGGCTGATTTAATTCTCTGCAAGATTTCGATTCTGTAGTCCTGAAATATTTAATCTCATTGATCTTGGTGGAACAGCTGTTCTTCATCTTATATTTGACATCAATATCAGATAGAAAAGTTATTGGGATCTTTAATAGCCTATATGCAGTGCAGAAGAGATGAAAATAGGCATGTACTATCATGATACAAATATACTATCGGCGAGATACACCAATAGTAATGTGCATTTATGCCTACATGAAATTAGTCTTCATAAGTCAGAAGCTTGGTGGCTAGCCTTAATAATCGAACTGAAGACATCTTGAACTTCATGTTTTCCTTCTTCATGTATGGATTATATTTTTTTAAATTCAAAAAAAGTTTATCCTCCAGAGCTCTTACTACCAAGAGAATGAAGTAGAGTATTTCCTTCGGTTTGAGGAACTAGTAGAAATCCTCTCATTCAGATTGGTGAGGACAGTGTAAATGTCGGCAAAACGTTAATGTCATCACGTTGCAATGCCACCTCATCTACAAACACAATACCTGCAATTACCAAGGGGATGGACTAAAGAATTAACTATAGTCTATTGTAACTAAGTAAGATTGATGTTAATATCATCTTTAAGGCTTTAAGACCAATCCAAAACAACAGCGTATTTAATATATGTACCTGTTTTATCCAGTGTGAGGGAAGCAGCTACTCATCATGTAATGCTGCCATGGCAACCAGAACATACCATGATGTTATATAAGGGATCGACTCAACATGCAAGTTCCTCAAGATCAGACTATAATAATGTCTTATAATAAACATGCAATTTTGTGGTACTGTAGACTAATATAATGCATTAGTTACTGTACCAAAATGTCAATTTTTCTTTAATCCCACTGCACGAATAGTATACAATAATGACAATCTTATCTTATTACATTAATAATGAATATTTTGCAAGGTTTTTCTAAACACTAGTAATTAGCACTACCCTGTATATAGATGGACGTAATTTGTAAATGGATAATGAGCATGCTGCACGATATAAAGATTTTGATTATATCTGTATAATGAATAAAAATGCTACAGGTCCTCATTAATAACAAACATGCAAATGCCATCTATTTATAAAATGCCAACACAATATAACAATGCAGAGTATTTATTGAAGAACATGCTGTACTTTATACTGCTGCAGAGAATATAAAAATCACTATAATATACCATATTTGTGGCAGCTTAGACTTGGAGACAGAGTATCGCTAGGCTCTTTAACCAAACTCTATAAATCACATTAGATTATAACTGGGTCATGTCAGAAGTACTAGGCTTTTGTAATTACCACAATGCATTTTCCAGGTTCTAGGCTCCATAGAGAAGTTTCTGCATTTATTTTGTGTGTGAAGTTTCCCTCCACAAGGACATGTTCCCCTCCTGCATCTTTCACAGCCACACGGATGCATGTACTGCGCAAATCCACCATAACCTAAAAGGGAAGTTACAAGGAAATGGTTATAATAAATGGTGTTATAATATAGAAGCTCTGTGTATTCCTTTCATTCAGATAACATTTTTGGTTCAACACTAATCTTTTATACTCATTGGGCCCTATTCTACTGTTGGATTTGTAAATGTATACACACTTAAAATCACTCTTAATATTGCTACATATTCTATTAGCTACTCGC
The DNA here is from genome assembly GCA_027410445.1 of Discoglossus pictus. Lineage (NCBI taxonomy): Eukaryota > Metazoa > Chordata > Amphibia > Anura > Alytidae > Discoglossus > Discoglossus pictus. Next base: position 103,645,079 of record CM050167.1, read on the forward strand.
AATACAATTACTAGCTACCCACCCACAATCACTGCGGGTCAGCCAAAGACGCAAATTTGGCCTTAGAACTCCATTGGTTTTAGCACAGCTCAAATATTACAAGCTCATAATAATTAAAAAGTTGCACAAAATCGATATTCTATTAGGTACATAGCTCTAGCACGCAAATAAAGTCTAACCTGCAACTGAAAAAAGTATCTGTCAAATATTACTAGAAATACTAAATAGGACTCACAAGGGCTTTTTCAAACACTTATTACTGTAACAGTAAACACACAATACTGTACTTTAAAAGCACAGGAAGGCATATAAATACATTAGAATTAATTGCAGAACAGTCTCAAACCCACAAATATGCAATTAAAAAAATATATTAAGTGTTGAGTATCATCAATACCAGGACTCACAGGCTTAATACATATCATGAAAGCCACATGGACTAAAACAGATGATCTAATGCATTTTAGAGAGAAAAAAACACCTGCAGCAAAAATGACAGGTTAGAGGCATTTGCAAGCTTCTAACAGAATAGGGCTCATTGTAATTTACTTTTTCATTTTTTATCTTGTACCTCTCCTGATAGTATATTTCAATAATTCCCATTCTACTTGCAAAATAAATCTTCTGAACATCTTCCTTATGCAAATCACTTGTTATTATCATAGCACCAACTCTTGTTTTTACTGCTGCAAATATCACATATATAGTTGTCAGTATGCCAGTAGTTGCTAACGCTTGCGGGCTCGCTATAATGCGGCCCTTGCGAAGCCTAAGGCGTTCCTTGCGCTGGTGGAGATGAGCGCCATAGTGTGGGTTTTTGAGGTGTACATCTTATGTGGTATTTAGACCATCTTTAAAGCATGTGTTTTACACTTTAACAGAAGTAATAAATACAATATTATTTGGTTTTGTTATTTTAATAAGAATCTTATTTACTGTTTGTTTAATGCACTGCTCCTGCTTCTTTAAATTGCATTCCTCTAAACAACTAAGATCATAGTTTTAGCTGATGGAATTTTCCCTAATTTAAAATATTTGTGTCACTTACAAAAAAAGCATAACTTTCAGTTCAGACCATTTGTTATATCACGAACAAGAATACTAAATATCACAAACGGAATTCATATTTACTCTGACGTTGGAACTCTTTAAAATATGAGCACAGTACTTTGTATTGATAATTATTAATTATTACTAAAATCCTTATTCAATGGTTAACAAAAAAACAGCAACATTCAGATTAACCTTACTTTGTCGATGGGGAGGTGGCTTTATTTCTTTGGCAGATCCCACATTTTCAGACACAAAGGGCCTCATTCTATTATCGGCCGTAAATCGGCCGTAAGGCTGCGATTCCTTGCGGGGGTTCAGTTAACTCGCGATTCTATTATACGGCCCCGCAAGGATCTCCTTTTACGGCCGGCCGCATATCTTGGAACCGGCCGTAATCTCAGAAATATAAAAACTCAAAAATAAATTCAAGCCTGCACTGTACAGCTCTGTAAATGCTAGGGATCATATTGGGGGACATGAGGATTAAAAGGAACCCACTCTCAAGCTTGCACATCTGCCCAAACCCGAGTTCAAATTAACTGTTTATTTTCCGGCTGCGGCGTGGGTGTGTCTGAGGTGCTCCAAGCACTCTGGACTTTTTACATGGATATTTTACGGATATTAAAAATAAAATATTTTACGGATTTGAGTATAGGATAATTATGTGCTATTTTTTCTAACACCTAAAATCCCTTTATAGTCTTCTCAAAGTGCAGGATGGCTTTATTTGAGCTATTTTATGTGCTTAATTGGTGCTAGCGAGACCTCTTTCCTGCAAGTAAGCTGCGGCTCGCTTTTAGCCTTGCAGAGAGGTTTCCCGGAGGAATTGAATTGCAAATCTCTTGCGGCCGTTTTAGATCAAAGGCTTTCCTCCGGCGCGAGCGGCCGCAAGAGATAGCAAGGCACCGGCCGAAAGCCTGCCGGAATCCCCGGCCGTAAGGGAATAGAATAGCCGAATAGCTTGCGGCCGGTCCTTGCGGCCCCGCAACGGCTGCGGCCGCTAATAGAATGAGGCCCAAAGTGTGCCAGAACAGTGACTTATATTGGTTAAAGACTTGTTGGGTTAAAGAGATATCCACTGTCAGCAAGCTTTTGCTCTGTCAATGACAGTCTATTCTCTTAACACATGTGATTGTTCTAAAACCTCCTAGACCCGTCTGTCATCCAATCCCCCCCACCCTCCTCTTAATGACCTTATCAAGGTGGAAACAAACACTCAGTTGAAGTCAGACACTGAAATAAAAGTCAAAGAAGTCTGAAGGGAATGTTTGTATATAAGCAATAACAAAATAAAGTACTAATATAGAGTGAATGAATGAATCGCATATAATGATTGTCGAACTACGAGACTGTGTTATGCTTTGCGTGGTGAGAACATCGAAGGTGCTCATCGCTTGCGAGCCTCGCATAGCAAGGCAAGCCGTTAAGGCAATAAAACTCGCGGCACTTGGCCGATAAGTGCCAAAGGTGCTCATTGCCTGCGAGGCGAGCAGGGGAGACAACGAAACATGCGGGACAATCCAAAAAACATGACACACACACACACAAAGAAAAATACAACAAAAACATCACACACAGCACGGGGGAAAAGCCAAGACGTCTGGGAGTGAGGTGGAACAAAAATGTAAGTCTATTTCGGCGAGTTTCAGCACTCGAAAATCAACTAGGCGAGAAAAAAAATGGCGGCCCAAAAAAATGAAAATGAGGCTACACAACCCTGGACCGCGCAAAACAATGCCAAAAGCGTACCACTTTCACACAGGAATCTACGAGGTACAAAAATACAGTATTACAAAGGACGGCAAATGCTCGCAAACCGCGTAGCACATAGACAAGACACGCTATTTTACAATCCTAACTTGCCACTAACAACATTACACATCTACAGTAGCGCTTCACACAAATAAACCAACAGTTTGCCCTCGTGCACGCAGCCTATTTCTAATGCACAGTTGGTAAAATTCATACAACTATCTCCTCAGGCCAGCAACAGTCCAACTGGACATTATGTGCTGCAGGACAATAAAAAGAGATTGTTACCTCTTCAGGCTATTGATTGCTACATACATTAATTAGAAAAAGGTAAACTATATTAATGTATTATTCAATTAATTCATTAATTAGTATTTAAAAAATATATAGAGACAAGACAAAGGACACGCGAGGGGAGGCTCGCAATGAGCACTAAAGGTTTTTAGAGTATAAAAAGCTTAACACTGCATGCCAAACTGCATTGCTTAAAATTTTATTGACTGTCACTTTGACAGGCAAGTTGCTAGTGTATATATATATATATATATATATATATATATATATATATATATACACATACATGCACACACGCCTGTATAACCCACAGGCAAGGTTGGTAGAATACTGCATTATTCCTATAACTGTCCTCTTCTTTCAGCTACTGCTGTATCCACTTTACAGTCAAACCTCATACAATCAGACTGTTGCTTTATCTTTGTGTCTCTGCAAAGCAGTGCTATTTTTTCTCTTTTATTAGTCTCTACCACCCTCTGCTGGGAGTCTGTGTCTAGCACTCTGTACTCTTTTTCTCTGGAATAGCTGCCCTTTTAAACCAAGGCAGCCTTCTACACTTGAATGATTAGATTACAAGCTCCCTACAGCAAGATGTGATTTATTCCATAGTAACTACAACACTGGACACATTTAGGTGCAGTAATCATAAAAACATGTTCTGGTCACCTGTCTGCCTTTAATAACTTCTTTAGGCACTGGGACTTTAATTTCAACATCTGTGTAATCCTGAGACCAAATGTAGTTCTTGCGAACAGCTCCATTGTAGCTGTCTGGGTCTTCCTGTGAGTCTTCCTGCTTCCTAAGAGAAAAATAGATGACATTGAAGGACCACTGCAGTTTTTTTTGGAAAATCTGATTTTTTTAACATAAGTATAATAATCCACTTTGTGTTTGTTACATCGCTTCCCAAGGGCTGTAACTTGAGTGTATGTGGTTCTTTATCCATCAGTAGAGGGAGGGTTGGAAAGGAAGGAACAGGGTGAGATCTGGGCGCTTTGTTAGATAATTGGATAACATTAAAATTGACACCACACTCCTTCTCCCAGAAGCAGACTAAGCACAGTTTGTAGTTATCAGTGGAGGGAGGGCTGGGAGAGGAGGAAACAGACAGAAGTCCACAGTCTTTGTTTGAAAAGAAGATAAGATTGAAATTGACACCATACCCCTTCCCCCCTCACTGGCTAAGAAGCAGACGATCTTGCACTATTTAATGCAATAAATAGCTCCCCAGAAAAGTAAACACTCCTCTCACACACAGCTTTAACCAATTTATCATGGATCCCTGCAGAGTCCCGCACAGGAATCAAAATGTATTGTTTTCAAAATTAAAGACTAGCTATATTACTTTGTTCCTATTTAAAATGCCATTTATTCACAGAAAGTGCTCTTCATGGTGTGAAATAATTTTACCATACAATTCTGTGCTCTATTTGTTAATTACATTAATAAGAATTAAAAAAATCTAATGGCCTCATTCAAATGCGATTTGGCCAATTTAATAGGGCTCTATATAAGCACAGAGCATATTTTTTACAGAAGTTTTTAGTTAGTGAAGACCTTGCTTTTGGATAGAAGTTCACCAACTAAAAACTTCTGTAAAAAAATATGCTCTGTGCATATATAGAGCCCTATTTAATAGGCCAAATCTCAATTGAATGAGGCCCTACATGTTTAAGTCTGTTTACAAACACACTTTGAGCTGCAGAGGCTGGTGAGGGAGATCAGGGAAAAACTGCACTCAAAAGTTAACCCATACCCCAATAAATACCCTAATAAACAATAATAAAGTTTTTCCAACACTCCATGATCTGCACAGATTGATCTATTGAGGGTTGACACTGTTTTCCATTTTGCTCACTACAAAGAGCAGAAGCTGTATGTCACAGAGTGGGCAGTCAGTGACTCATGCAAACATGAATTTTCCTTTACTGAATTCCCATTGGAAAATGTAATAATTTCAAAGATTTGAGAAGTATTTCAACATGTTTTTAGGATATCTTTACTGTGATGTGGTTCAAATTGTGTTGAATTAGGTGGTCCTTTAATTATGCTCCGAGTCAGACTTAGCTGCTGCTTGTCTCCACACTCTAGAAGGTCAATGTGGAGAGGGAGCTCCTTCTAGCAAGCAGTGCTAATTTATCAGGCCCAAATGTAAATTAACACATTGGCTGCAGGACCATTGTGTTTAGTTTTTTTTGTTTTCTAAGTAAAGTGTGTTTGATATGCACAGAACAACTAAATATACAGATCATATTAAACAGGTTTGGAAATAGTATGCAGCCCTACAGAACAGTCGACGGACAAATACACAGCAATATTGAGCTAGGTATGTGAACCTGAAGACAGCAAGCTGATATTAACAGGTCTTACTCACCGGTGACATCCTAAAAACGTGAAATCATTTTATTGTCTGTATTTGGTTGGCGTGCCTCAGCCTATTAAGGAGTACTAAGGACTTTGCTTTTTTTAACATCTGCACTATATAACCTACCAACAAAAAAAATAAATAAACAGTTAAACTGAGTTGTATTGGCTTCCCAAGTATATCCACGATATGTCTCAACATAAACACCATTATAGCAACAATTCTCACCAAAGGTACTCTGCGCCTTATCTATACTAATATTATGCAGTTGCCAATAGAAACTGTAATATAATTAATACTAATTTTAAATCTTTCTAACTGCATTCGTCAAGCACTACTCAAGTCAAATGAGAAATGTAATGTCATCAGCTCTCCTACTCAACCCGGCATTTGCAGCATTGTAGCAGTGTATGGCCTTAGCACTATTGACTTCCAGGTACACTGCAGTCCTTATAAAGATATGGCACAAGTCGTAGGGGAAATATCATCCTTTCACTATTGGACAGTAAAGCAAAGTCTCTCTATGGGAGTTGAAAGGAGTTCTCTCTATGCATTAGATCTAGATTATAGCTATACACCTGTACAAAAATAACACTCATGTAAATGAATATATCGACTATTTATTTTATACATACGCCTCCCCAATTTGAAAAGAGTAGGAGGATGCATTGAGTCCTAGATGAGAATGTTGGATGCCTGAATGATCAAGTATTTAATACTAAATAAAATAATATATTTTTACCTTGGACAAGGAATTTACCATGGACATTGGATTCCTAGCTCAAAGACAGGACCCTCCTTGCTTTGCTATATGTTAATTTGTATTTATCTTTGTCTGAACTTAATTTATGTACAGTGCTGCGGAATATGTCGGCACGTTATAAATGAACTATATTAATAATTTAATAGAAGGGAGTACTGAGGGAGGGGAAGACTAGCACCGTTCGTTTAGAGCAGTGGTTCTCAACCTGTGGGTCGCGACCCCGTCAGGGATCAAATGACGATTTGCCAGGGGTTGTCTGGAGCCATCGGGTATGTGTTTTTTTGTCTATTCTGGCCTGTAGCTTTGCTGTTGGGGGTCGCTTGGGAGGTTTGGTCGGGGGCTTGCGGCACTGGAAGGGTTAAGAGCCGCTGGTTTAGAGTGATACATGAAATGCTGATTTCTAACTTAATTCTTTGTGTAGTGAGTGCACATTATTAAAAAAAAAATGTTTAGAAAGGATCCCTTTGCAAAAATGCACTTGAATGTCAAACATGACAAATAGATGGTTCAGAAATGATAATTTTGGAGTATCTGAAAGTATTATGGTATGCTAAGTCACAGATTTCTCAGACAATGGAATTGTTTATGGGGAGCCTGGACGGTATAAGAACGATACAATAATTACTAAGATATATGATGTATAACATAATATTTCAAAGAACAAAAACATCAGTCAGTGATCCTGCAAGTAATTACACTGATTTTATAGTCCTACTATAAATGCTTTAAGCGTTGTAAATGAATTCCAAGTTGTCAAAACATCCACTAAAGCCAGAACTGCAGACAGCTGTAAGTAGTTTTTAGGAAGTATGATACAATATCCAAGATTTAAAAAAAAAAAAGCAGGCCCACTTAAACTGACATTGAACTCACCAAATCTATTGTGCTCCATCAGAGAGAGGACTGACAATTACGAGAAAATTACTACAACTGATGAAGTATTGGCTTAGTTACTGGAATGTTAGTACTTTCTTAGTTAAGCAAAAACTAAAATGAGAGGTGCTCAATAAGAGAACTAACCTACCTTAGTAGGTCAGTTCTATGGACATGATAACCCACGCTGAGAGCAACCTCTTATAGCAAATTTGTGTCCTGTAGTATCAGTATGGTCTCACTCAATTGATTGAATCAGCCCCCCCAAAAAGTCAACTGACCCAGCACAAGAATTGCTCAAAAAAAGAAGTTGGAGGAATTCATGGGGTAGAGGAGGGATTTGTCTAGCAAAGAGAGGCAGGGATGGAGGATGCCTCTAGTAAAAAGGTAGAGGAAGAGGGATTCCTTCAGCCAAGAGGCAGAGGAGAAGAAGGGACTCCTCCAGTGTAGAGAGAATGGGAGACATATTTCTTAGGCAAAAACGAAGAGGGATTCCTACATCAAAGATTGCCAGCACTGCATATTCTTGCATATAACCTTTAAACACATTTCTAAATTAAAGTTGTTTTATTTGTTTTGGCTTTATAAAAAATATTTTGCCCATTATAGTATTATAAATATGGAATATACGTGTCATTTCAAGGATATTACAAGCCAGCTTGGAGCTACATGACCTTACATATAGTAAAATGGACTTAAAAATAACATACAGTCACAAATAACCTCTGACTTGTAATACCCTTATTATCCTTCATATTCCAAATATTACATACATATGAGAGTACATTTCATTTGTGTAACCTTAGATCTATTACTTCCATTATATATCATAATAAATTACCAGATACAGAGTATTACATTTGGCAGTACATCTATGATATATTTTTCTTTACAATTTGATGTGTCTAATGTTACACTCAACTCAGCACTTTATATCTTATATTACTGACACATAGAAGGCTTATTGCAGGGTGAAGGCAAGAGAAAGCTTAGTAAATGAAGACAGCAGAGGCAAAGTAACATGTTGCAAGTATTTTGAAACTTAAATAGGGAGATGGGAAGATAGAGAAAAGGAAGGAAGATAAAAAATTAAGGAAAAGTAAAGAAGGAGAGAGAGAGAGCATAAGAGAGAAGAAGGAATACAGAGATGTGGATAATATAAGAGAAAAGTGCGAGACAGTGTGAAGAAAAAAATTGATGAGGATAGAGAAAGTGGCATGACCCGAAAAAGAGTAAATGCAGGAAAGAGAAATGTGTATGGTGATCTTACTTGGGTTCTGCAGATGTAGCTCCTTCAGGGTCTTTGCTGACGTTAGCTTCTTCTGCTTTTTCTACAGTCACTACTTGTTCTCTCTCTATCTCCTGTTGAGAGGATACCTCCTCTGTGGGGGCCTCAATAACCAATTCTTGAACTAGCTGTGGAATCTCCTTGCTCTCCATCACCTTCTCTTCTTCTTTCCTCTTGAGTTTCTCCTGCAGCTCTTTTGCTCTCTGCTCATGGTCCTGCTGTGCGAGCCTCTCATACATTTTGAATGTCTGGAGATATAAATGTGTAAACTGCAGATCCCCAGAAACACACACAGATACCCAGAGACACACAAAACAATAAGGCAATTACTTACCTGCAGCACCATGTTCTGTGCTACCCCTGGGGGAAAACCCAGACGTTCCTGTGGACTCATAAGCAGTCTGTAAAAGTCAGTCTTGCGATACAAGAAACCAAAGTAGATGCTAAGAAAGTCCTGGATGTTTCCAACGTGTTGCAGAATTCCTAGCAGGGCATGATCATAATGGTCAGATAGCTCTGGCTCCATCTTAGTTGTCCTGAAAGTAGATGCAAATATGAGTGTTATTAAATGACCAGAGGAATAAGCAGACATACAGAGTGCATATAAATCAAGGAAGCCTGGGAGTGGGATTGCAAGCGTTTTGGAGCCTTATTTGCGGTTTTACGTCACTCAAAAATTGGCTAAGCGACAAAAAATGGCGGACGAAAAACATAAAAAATCTGAAACAAAATGAAAACGAGGCTCTGCAACGCCAGGCACGCAGAACTTAGAAAATAAACAACTGCACAAACCGTAACACTTACACTAACCACACCAGGAAGGTAGGACTTTGAAAATACAACCAACGAGGAACAAAAGCCTCACATTGTATGACAACCAGCATTGCCAGCCTTACAATTTCATTGCAGGCACTAACAGTTAACCCAAGGCAGTAGGGCCCTAAACTACACAGGCCTATAAAGTACACTGGGGTTGAGGCTCAAAATGAGTGCCGAAGGTGCTCAGGGGGCCCATAGCCTCGCACTGTGTGGCAAACAGCATTGCCTGGCTTATAATTTGTATTTGCAATTATCCGTTACATTGTGGTTACATTTTCTTTTCTGAGAGGGTATGTAATTGGAATGCACTGGCAGATCAGCAGAAACCAAAATTGTAAATTCTACTGCTGCATACATGTTTATTTGTTCTCGTTATTGTTTAGTCGTATCCAACTCTCTGTGACCTTATGGACCGCAGCATGCCAGGCACATCTGTAAGCAACTGACCCTCAGAGCTCCCTCAAGCTATAAAAGATAACACATCAAATACTGTAATATTAGTTTGTTTTTTGTTGTTTTTTTTACTTGCTAAATATTTTGTTGCCTATTTACAAGAGTAATTATTCAAAAGTATATATTAAATTGGAGTAAATTTGCCCATTAGTTATCAATGGAACCACCATAATAAAGTACTATATTTTGTAGCATGTTAGAAAACTCTTAAAACAGTACATTATATATGCTCTTAACCAATTTCTTTGCACTCAACAATGTGATCATCGCCAATGTGAATTGTATTACTTATACTTTGTATCAGTTGGATTTAGTGATGTCTGGAGGCTAACATTTACATCTGTGCATGTAAGTTTGTATGTATATATCAAATAAACGAAAAACAGTATTTACTAGAAATATAAAAGTATCCACAGAGACAAACAGAAAATGTAAATGCTACTTTAAAAATACAAAACACTGAAGTGTCATATTTATGAAGAACTTAATTTGATAAAAACGTGGAAATTGTTTTCACATTTTTTTTAAATATGCAATTACTTCCTTCTATTTAACTACAAGTTGTCCCTGGGTTACAGACAACCCGACTTACAGACGTCCCGTACTTAAGACTTTTTGTATGAATTTGTTTTTACGTTCTATTTGTTTGAATTAACAGAAAGAGCACAATAGCTTCTGTAACGTATTATTAAAGTACATGGGTATCATTATTATTATTAATACACTGTGTTATTAACACGTATGAGCCATTATAGTATTGATATTATTCATCAGGGATCCGAGTTACATACAAATCCGTTTTAAACACGTTGTCAGGAACGTATCTCACCCTTAACCCGTGGACTGCCTGCATTGAATTTAATTTTGCTTTAGTGATAATGCACATTTTATCTTTGTTCCTAAAATAATTACAATCCTGAGATTCAGATAATTGCAGAGATCACGTTTGTTAATATGTCCTCTAGAAAATATCAATTGACAATAGAATGAGAGAAGCTTATTCAGCCTTAATATACACAATGTATCTATCACCCCCTGTACCTCATCCAAACACTATAGAATGTAAGTTTACGAGTTTTCAGTCTTGTTAGGTGCTTTAGGGAAAGCAATGTGTACGTATGATTTTAAGTTCAATAACAGGGCCCTCCATTCTTTTGCAATGTGTTCAAATTGCTTTTGACTTGAACTTAACCCCTGTATAGCACTACGGATTATGTTGGCGGGTTACAAATAAAGGATAATAATAATAATAATAATAATAATAATAATAATAGAGTAAGCACCATAGGATAATCACCCCCTAAAGCTACAGACTAGAAGCCTAAAATGCAATCTCCATGACACAATCAACTGAATATACGATTTTCTCTAAAAATGATCTTATGTTCCTGTCTTGCTTATCTGCTGCTATATACTTCATAAGCATGTGAGGTTTTATACCAAACTACAGTGGTCCTTTGAGAAATAAGCAAAACTGAGTAAAATATGAAAAAGTAACCATACCTTCTAAATATTAAGTGTAAAATCTAACATACTGATAAAAGTAAAACATAAAATATGTGCCATTTATACTAATAATGCATATAGCAGATACAGAAATATATTGATACTTATACAGAGCAAAATAACATAAAATAAAAACACATCAATATAGGTATATGTACATTGAGATTATATATATATATCGCAATAATAAGGGATTATATGGGGAAAAAATACTTGCTCTTAAATCACGTGAAAATACTATTTCACTCTCCAGAAGCTTTGCAAGAAATTACTTCCGGTTCAATAGCTTGACTGCTTGTATACCTTCCGCCGTTATTCATCCTCTTGTTCCTAATGTGGAGATATGCCCGTTTTAAAGATGGCTGCTGTAGATTGCCTAGCGAGTGTTCTGCCCAAGTTCAGTAAGGTATTGTTACCAAGGATACAAAGATGTTCAAATGTAGATACAGCTCGGGCGGAACAAAAGTCGCAATTAAAGGTTCCGTGTGAGGAAATAAAGAGCTATGATTAGATTCAATGCTTATGGGATGCCTCTAAATATATAAATATCTCTTAATTCCATGTACAATCATTTACATCTTAAAAATAGTCAAAAAGAAACAAAGAAAAAGAATAGAAATTGTGAGTTTTGTAAATAAAGTCACTAGCACAGGGGTGGTCATTTTTTCTAAATGGTCTCCCAAATTTAATAATAGGAAAACATTTTAGAAAAAAATCAATAAACAAAGCCTTTAAATTTTGTGAGCAAGTTTAATTTACTGCAGGGTCCCTGTGACTTTTTTATGAGCCAATTCATACTTTAAGTGAATTTAAGTATTTCATTTTTACTATACAATATTTGGTTCTTCATGGAAATAAAGGTTGAAAACTGTTTCTATATTGAGAATAAATACTTTTGTTTTGTGGGATTAATTTCATCATTGCTGTTTCAGACCAAACCTAAAATGATGCAAGTCCAAAATATGCCCCCAATCCAAAGCATGAAAGGGGGAGACTTTCAATATTGATCTTTTTTAATAATTTTATAATCATACTGGACATTTCAATATATAAGTAATAAGCAATAATATAGCTTATCCACTTATTCTCACTGCCAATGAGCCACTGTAGCCACAATTATCTATCATGCTTTTAAAAGAGCACATTTTTACATATTTCAAAAGGGGATGGTGTAAAAGCCGGAACGAAACTGGCCATTTATAAAATAAATCAAGTCTTGCATGCCTCGCGATGAGCGCCGAAGGACAAAGATTTGAAAAGGGGTTGGCTCTTAAATATAGATCTCAATTATATTTAACACATCCCAATGATTTTAGCATGAATTCCCTTTATAAAGTGTGCGTTCCGGACTGTTTTTGCCTGTTCCGTTTGATATTTCAGTTTTTTAAAGGGTTAATAAAGTATTATATCAAATTGATTTGGGTTCTTTTACATTGTTCTCAATATTACCCAACACAGCCCAGTGATATTGTCATTGATTTTCTTCTGTTCCATTCCGGCTTTTACCCAGTCCCTTTCAAAAGTTGTTTATTTGCCTAGATATGAATGTATGACCTAAGCAATTTCCTAGTGCTTAACACTAAATTCAAAAAAAGGGGGAAATAATTTAATAGGGAAAAAAGTCAGATCATTTAGTGTACTCCAGGATAAAGCAAGATAAGTAACTACAAAATTAAAAAGCGTCTATCCTGAAATAATGGCTGTAAGTCAAGAAAAATGGGTGTCACTGTCCCATAATACTGTGGGATTAGAAATAAGTGACCACCTTTATTATGACAGATGGAGTGGTATAATATTAAATCTCTAGAGCTTAAAAATAAGCATCATAATGGTATAATAATAATAAAATGATGCTGATATGCAAGCCTCATATGCAAAAGGTATTTGCTAATCATAGGGATGCAGCAACATATATTATAGATGAAAAGTTGGAGGAAAGGCGCTGTTTATTTGTAAAAAAGTGCACTGAACTAAGAAAAGTTTAAAAACAACAACAAAAAGGCAGGGGGTAGAGAATGGTACCTAGTATAAATATAAATATGAACGCAGTATACTATAATTTAATTTGAAGTATAGAGGGGAGGCAGATATCATCATCAATCCTTAAATAGACATATGTATCACTTATAGCATTATCAAACCACTGCATAAAGTTAGGCTTTTACTGCTTAGGTGTGAGAAAAAGGATAGGAGTATCTTAAGTCTCCCTTTTGGGACATAAAGCAATACATGTATACTTGCGTTTTTTGAAATACCACATAGGGGTATAGTTGTTCTGCTGTGGCTCACAAAGAGCATAGAATGAAGTGTACCATCTCCCCCCTGCTCCCGACGGTCCGTTTCACCACTTAATGGGGCTTACTCAAGGGCTTAGTGATACATATGTCTATTTAAGGATTGATGATGATATCTGCCTCCCCTTTATACTTAAAATTAAATTATAGTATACTGCATTCATATTTATATTTATACTAGGTACCATTCTCTACCCCCTGCCTTTTTGTTGTTGTTTTTAAACTTTTCTTAGTTCAGAGCACTTTTTTACAAATAAACAGCGCCTATCCTCAAACTTTTCATCTATAATATATGTTGCTGCATCCCTATGATTAGCAAATACCTTTTGCATATGAGGCTTGCATACCATCATCATTTTATTATTATTATACCATTATGATACTTATTTTTAAGCTCTAGAGATTTAATATTATACCACTCCATCTGTCATAATAAAGGTGGTCACTTATTTCTAATCCCACAGTATTATGGGACAGTGACACCCATTTTTCTTGACTTACAGCCATTATTTCAGGATAGACGCTTTTTAATTTTGTAGTTACTTATCTTGCCTTATCCTGGAGTACAATAAATTATCCGAATTTTCCCTATTAAATTATTTCCCCCTTGTTTATTTGCCAAAGAAAATAAACACTAAACCAACTGATAGCCACATAAAATGCCCAGCATTTGACCTACCATTTTCTTACCAATGAGTTAAGTGGGTCATGGAGAACATGTTAATTATATTTTATTATCTGATGTGCATTAAAACAAATGAGAACAAAAGCACAGTAAGTTCAGATATCCATAAGGCTCACTACTTACTTCTGGCTTCCGTGTAACTTATCAGGACAGAGGAGGAAAAAACTCCGGCCAACACTTCACATATTTAATGTAATTTTTCTACTCAAGAGGTCGATTATTTTGCAGACAAAAAAAAACTTCTTATTATGTTTAAAATATGATTTTAAAAAATGCAAGTTAAATATTTTTGGGCTACAGAGGCCCTTTAACATACAGAGTGGTCTGGACAAAGCAGGCGCAACCTAAAATGGATTTAAAGCAAACACTAGAATAGACATACATACCGGGTACTAATGTAGTAATTTGGATTCAGTATACACACTTGATATATGCTCAATGGTACTTGTACACAATTTTTACTGGATATATACACAATGTGGACTGGACAGATAATGCACATTAAATACATTCAAGTGAAGAGTACTGAGTAATCACATCTTCCTCTTTCTCCAATTTGTACAGCACATCCACACTTGAAGGCTCCCTCAATTGGAAGAATGCTATGAAAAGTGACCACAGCTCACCTTGGCGATCTGGCGAGAGGTCGAACAGTCTCGTGATTGGAGTGGGAGAAACTGCTCTTTCCAAAAGGTACTGAAAAATGTCAAACAGTCTCTCTGCCTTTACTGCTGATAGGGACGCGTGCTGCAGCCATTATTGTGTGGAATTGTGTCTTTAAATTCTATTTTCCATCTAAAGTCTTGTTTGCTGCTTTTTGCACATATATTTGTAATATTAATTAATGGTGAACTAAATAGAGGTTTAGGATCTTTCCCGTTTTCTGCCCGCTGCCAGTGGTGGCCAGTGGCCACTAGGTGGCATGGCTAAGATTTTCTTAAATTTCTTGTTAGTGTAAAGTGTATCATCTGTCTCTACCCTAATCCCTAACCCTTAAATCTAATCATAACCCCTAAATATAACCCAACCCTTTAATTTAACTCTAACCCTAATGCTAACCCTAACTATAGAAAATTGAAGAAAATCTCAGCTGCGCCACCTAGTAGCTACCGGCCACTTCTGCAGGCAGACAGAAAACAGGAAAGGTCCTAGATTTAACTCAAAATGTGCCTACACTGGCCCTTTAAAGCACAAGGTTGTTTCAGACTAGAAATTTAGAAAGGGTCATAGGCCCTCTATTTCCTGTAACCTGTCAGGACTAGGGAGGAGAAAACTAACCCCTCCCTTTCTCATTTCTTTAAATTCTTCCTTAACACTGAATAAATACAGGTTTGCCAAACCGTACATGTGGGTATAATAAACCGTGCACTGGTTCGTAGCAGTTCAAGGCAGGAACATGATCAATTAAGCAAGCCTGTAACCTCCCATTTCGAATTAGCCAATAGAAAGGAATATTAATATTAAGGCAGTAAAACATGGAGGTTACGGGGTCCGATATGCGATCAGACTCGCAAAATAAAAAAATCTGAAAATGAATGCCAATACTGTTCTAGTCCATATGGGTGTCCTGAAATGTATTAACTCATTGATACCCGAGATCGATTTACCACCAAACTGATACATAAAAATAAATATAATTTCCTGTCGATTTGCGAGCTTGAGACTGTTGTGCAATTAATTCTACAGTGCTATGAATAGATGTTTAACCCCCTTGCGGATCCTCCTTTCCTTGGGGAAATTGAGCAATTGAGTAGCGATTAGCAATTTTAGCCATCGGAACTCTTGCGAAAGTGAAAGGTCAAAGGCTTCGGAAGGCTGTAAGTTACGGGTTTAACCATCGCAATTTTTTCAAGGCTGTAACTCGTAAACCCGTTTGGATTTCAATAGCAAATAAACTTGCAACCTCACTTACAGGCTACCGGATCGCCCCAAACCTCAATTGAATGGGGGCCATTGTGTTCAAAGTATTCCACTTGGTTGTGCAATCTTGCCAATGAAAATTAATTTATTCTCAAATCATTATCTGTTTAAAGAAGATACTTTAAAATATTAGATTAAATAATTTTAACCATTGTAGCATTCATTTTTTCAGGCAAAGCTTGACAGTGGTGGGCCGCCAATAATCAAAAATGTCAATCCCGCTTCATGAACCCAGGTGGAACAATCAGAATAAAACTGAGTAACTCAGATTTGCAGAAGCAGAGAGAAAAGGAATAAAGAGAGACTGAGATCCTGCACTGTTGGCAGCACTAGTAGGATTGACTAAGTTGACCATCATTGATCTAAAGCCTTGTATTCCATCACAATCATGGTGTCAGTTGATGTCTTGGTACGATGCATGAGAGAGGCACCTACAGTGCCTTGCAAACCCATTCACCCCCCTTGACTTTTTACCTATATTGTTACATTACAGCCTTAAGTTCAATATTTTGTTAATCTGAATTTAATGTGATGTATCAGAACACAATAGTTTAAGTTGGTGAAGTGAAATGAGAAAAATATATACATAAAACATTTTTTTAGAAATAGAAAACAGAAAATTGGCATGTACATATGTAACAACTCTGTGTTCAGCTTTACATCTAATATTGATAAGGATCAAATTGAATTTCTAGATTTACACCTAACTAACGATGAAACTGGAGTAATACACACATCCGTATATCAAATGTATTACTGAATTGGTCAAGTCAACATCCCTTGGCCTTAAAGTCCAGTATTCCCTTTAGCCAATATCTGCATCTGAGGAGAAACTGTGACACATTATCAATGTCAGAAAGACAAGCAAACGAACTTAGACGCAGATTCAAAGAATGTGGTTACCCTAATAGGGTACTAAAAATCGCCTATCAACAAGCTCTTAAAGCAGATAGAACAGAACTGCTATTTGGAAAAAACTGCCAAAAAATGAAACAAACTTAAGTATATTAATGGGAAGAAGGCAAGGAAGGAAGCTATAGGAACATTACAATGTGACACAGGCCGTCTGAAAACTAGTGGCCAGGAAAAGGCAGATGAGCTAAATAGGTTCTTTTCTTCGGTATACACAAGGGAGATACCAATGGTTGGGACACTGCAACATAATGGGGCTACACTACCTTTGCCAAATAATTGGTTAACACAGGAAGTAATCCAAAAGAGGTTGGAAAAAATAAATGTTAAAAAAGCTTTGGCTCCTGATGGAATACATCCACGGGTACTGAGAGAACTGGGTTCTGTAATAGCCAAACCATTATATTTAATTTTTCAAGATTCACTTACCACAGGGTCTCTGCCAGATGGCTGGAGAAAAGCAGATGTGATACCGAGATTTAAAAAGGGAGCAAGAGCAAATCCAGGCAATTATAAACCAGTGAGCCTCACTTCTGTAGTGGGGAAGCTTTTAGAAGGGTTAATAAGGGATCATATACAAGAATATGTCTATTTGAACAGGATAAGTAGGAGTCAACATGGATTTATGAGGGATAGGTCATGTCAAACAAAACTAATTAGTTTCTATGAGGAGGTTTGTAGGAACCTGGATCAAGGCAACTCAGTGGATGTAGTCTTTTTGGATTTTGCAAAGGCTTTTGATACAGTGCCACATGGGAGACTATTGTGCAAACTAAGAGATACAGGAATTACAGTAAATAATTGCTCATGGATTGAGAGCTGGCTAAAAGACAGGAAGCAAAGGGTTGTTGTAAATGGAACATAATCCGATTGGACTAATGTGGTAAGTGGGGTTCCTCAGGGTTCAGTATTAGGTCCTCTCCTTTTTAACATATTTATTAATGACTTAGTGGTAGGATTGGAGTGTGGTGTCTCCATTTTCGCTGATGACACAAAGTTGTGCAAGGTAATTAAATCAGATAATGATGTGCTTTCCCTCCAAAGGGATTTACATAAAATTGAGGAATGGGCATCTAAATGGCAGATGAGATTTAATACGAATAAATGTAAAGTTATGCATCTGGGAAGAAAAATGGCCATGCAATTTATAATCTTAATGGAGCAAATCTAGGTGTATCAGATATTGAAAGGGATTTGGGAGTGCTTGTGGACAACCACCTAGGTAACAGTGCTCAAAGCCAAGCAGCAGCTGCAAAGGCAAATCAAATATTAGCATGTATTAAGAAGGGTATAGAAGCAAGGGAAGCAAATATAATTCTGCCACTATACAAATCTCTAGTACGCCCTCATTTGCAATATGGAGTACAATTTTTGTCACCACTCCATAAAAAGGACATTTTCCAGAGGTACAGAGAAGGGCAACAAAAGTAATAAGGGGAATGGAAGGGCTAAGTTATGAAGAAAGCCTAACCAAATTAAACTTATTTTCTCTAGAAAATAGGCGCCTAAGAGGAGATATAAATACATCCAGGGGCAGTATTAAGATTTATCAAGGGAGCTTTTTGTGCCAAGAGGTTTTCAACTGACAAGAGGACATCCCTTGCGGTTAGAAGTAAAACGATTCAACCTTAAAGAAAGAAAAGGGTTCTTCACAGTAAGGGTGGTTAATTTGTGGAATTCTTTACCAGAGGAGGTCACAGCGAATTCGATAGATAACTTTAAAAGGGGACTGGATTTATTTCTAATTAAAAAGGGAATTCAGGGTTAGCATGGACAATTAGAGACAGTATTGATCCAGGGAGAAATCCAATCGCCAGTATCTGGGGTCAGGAAGGAATGTTTTTTTTTTTCTTTGAGACGATTGGCTAAGTTTCACTTGGCTTCTTTTTCTGTTTGCCTTCCTCTGGATTAATTAATAATAAAAAATAAATAAAATAAATAAATAAAAATGTGTCTAGTAATTAATTAACAACTAATTAATTCATATTTAATCTGTATATTGCAGATCAGAGGAGATCTTAAAAGGTTGAACTTGATGGACTGAAAGTCTTTTTTCAACCTTAATTACTATGTAACTCATCGCCAGCGAGCTTCGCATAGCGAGGCGAGCCGTGAAGGCACTAACATGCACAGCACTTGGGCGATGAGCTCCATCGTCGCTCATTGCCTGCGAGGCGAGCAGTGGAGGCAATAAAACACGCGGGACTTAGCCTACAAACACTTAGGAAATGCGGGATCGCCTTACAGACTTATTAAATTGCCATTCGCCCAATTGAATAAGGCTCTATATAATCACATAGCATCTTTTTTTTAAATACGTTTTTAAGTTACTGAAGACCTTGCTTTTGCATAGAAGTTCACTAACTAAACATTTCTGTAAAAAAAATATGCTATGTGCTTATATAGAGCCCTATTTAATTGCCCCATTTGCAATTTAATAAGGCTGTTAGGCTGCAAGCTGTTGACGAACGCGCAACTTAGAAAAAATGAATATGAGGTAGGAAAAATCCGAAGTCAACGGCTGGGCATGCTCTTGTGCATTATTATTATTATTATTATTATTATTACTACTATATAATGTGTAGATGTACAAGCTGGGCATGCTCTTGTGCATTATTATTATTATTATTATTATTATTACTACTATAAAATGTGTAGATGTACCAGCTGGGCATGCTCTTGTGCATTATTATTATTATTACTATATAATGTGTAGATGTACCAGCTGGGCATGCTCTTGTGCATTATTATTATTATTATTATTATTAATATGATTACTATATAATGTGTAGATGTACCGGCTAGGCATGCTCTTGTGCATTATTATTATTATTATTATTATTATTACTACTATATAATGTGTAGATGTACCAGCTGGGCATGCTCTGGTGCATTATTATTATTATTATTATTATTATTATTATTATTATTACTACTATATAATGTGTAGATGTACCAGCTGGGCATGCTCTTGTGCATTATTATTATTATTATTATTATTATTATTATTACTACTATATAATGTGTAGATGTACCGGCTGGGCATGCTCTTGTGCATTATTATTATTATTATTATTATTATTACTACTATATCATGTGTAGATGTACCAGCTGGGCATGCTCTTGTGCATTATTATTATTATTATTATTATTACTACTATATAATGTGTAGATGTACCGACTGGGCATGCTCTTGTGCATTATTATTATTATTATTATTATTATTATTACTATATAATGTGTAGATGTACTGACTGGGCATGCTCTTGTGCATTATTATTATTATTATTATTATTATTATTATTACTACTATATAATGTGTAGATGTACCAGCTGGGCATGCTCTTGTGCATTATTATTATTATTATTATTAGTATAATACTACTACTAATAATAATAATAATAATAATGCACAAGAGCATGCCCAGCCAGTACATCTACACATTATATACTGTAGTAATAATAATAATTACCTTAGACCTTGCACTCCCCCAACTTCCATTTGAGGAAACCCCACATATACTCAATAGGGTTTAGGTCTGGGGACATGCTTGGTCAGTCCATCACCTTTACCTTCAGCTTCTTTAGCAAGGCAGTGGTCGTCTTGGAGGTATGTTTGGGGTTGTTATCATGTTGGAATATTGCCCTGCGGCCCAGTCTCCGAACGGAGGGGATCATGCTCTGCTTCAGTATGTCACATTATATGTTGGCATTCATGGTTCCCTTAATGAACTTATGCAGGCCAAGACCACGACACTCCCACCACCAAAAGTATACATCTATACTGAGGAAAAGTAGTTGAAATAATCCCTAAATGACAGATAAACGGGTAAGGCACAAAGAACACAAAAACACTGATATGAGATGAAACCCTCAGTTTGAAAGTAAACTGCTATTGAGAGAGAGTGGAGGCAGCATCTGACATCATCAGGTAAATACATATAGGGGGAATCAACACAACATATAGAAAACAAATATACACATATATACACTAGAGATGTCGCGAATAGTTCGCCGGCGGATTGTTCCCGGCGAACATAGCATGTTCGCGGCGAACAGCGAACATATGCGAGATTCGACCCGCCCCCAATACTTTATCATTGAGCAAACTTTGACCCTGCATGTCACAGTCAGCAGACACATTCCAGCCAATCAGCAGCATACACTCCCTTCCAGAGCCTTATAACTCATGGACAGCTGCCATTTTGGAATCATAACTAACTTGCAGTCTTACTGAGAGGAGGGAGAGTGTAGGTGATACTGATTGAATAGGGAAATCAATAGCTAGGCAAGTTTATTCAGTGTCCAGTGCAGTGCTGAAGGACTCTTGTGCATTATTATTATTATTATTACTACTATATAATGTGTAGATGTACCAGCTGGGCATGCTCTTGTGCATTATTATTATTATTATTATTATTATTATTATTATTATATAATGTGTAGATGTACCGGCTGGGCATGCTCTTGTGCATTATTATTATTATTATTATTACTACTATATAATGTGTAGATGTACCAGCTGGGCATGCTCTTGTGCATTATTATTATTATTATTGTTATTATTACTACTATATAATGTGTAGATGTACAAGCTGGGCATGCTCTTGTGCATTATTATTATTATTATTATTACTACTATATAATGTGTAGATGTACCAGCTGGGCATGCTCTTGTGCATTATTATTATTATTATTATTACTATATAATGTGTAGATGTACCGGCTGGGCATGCTCTTGTGCATTATTATTATTATTATTACTACTATATAATGTGTAGATGTACCAGCTGGGCATGCTCTTGTGCATTATTATTATTATTATTATGATTACTATATAATGTGTAGATGTACCGGCTAGGCATGCTCTTGTGCATTATTATTATTATTATTATTACTACTATATAATGTGTAGATGTACCAGCTGGGTATGCTCTTGTGCATTATTATTATTATTATTATTATTATTATTACTACTATATAATGTGTAGATGTACCGGCTGGGCATGCTCTTGTGAATTATTATTATTATTATTATTATTATTGTTGTTACTATGTAATGTGTAGATGTACCGTCTGGGCATGCTCTTGTGCATTATTATTATTATTATTATTATTATTATGATTATTATTATTATTACTATATAATGTGTAGATGTACTGGCTGGGCATGCTCTTGTGCATTATTATTATTATTATTATTATTATTATTATTATTACTACTATATAATCTGTAGATGTACCAGCTGGGCATGCTCTTGTGCATTATTATTATTATTATTAGTATAATACTACTACTATTACTAATAATAATAATGCACAAGAGCATGCCCAGCCAGTACATCTACACATTATATACTGTAGTAATAATAATAATAATAATAATGCACAAGAGCATGCCCAGCCGGTACATCTACACATTATATAGCAATAATAATAAGAATAATGTAGAAGAGCATGCCCAGCCGGTACATCTACACAATATATAATAATAATAATAATAATAATAATAATGCACAAGAGCATGCCCAGCCGGTACATCTACACATTATATAATAATAATAATAATAATAATGCACAAGAGCATGCCCAGCCGGTACATCTACACATTATATAGTAATAATAATAATAATAATAATAATAATGCACAAGAGCATGCCCAGCCGGTACATCTACACATTATATAGTAATAATAATAATAATAAAGCACAAGAGCATTAAGGTCTTATTATGGAGAGATCTTACATCTCATGGGTTATCGACCCCAATTTTGAGATAATTAAGCACATGAGATAAACTCGTTAGGAGAACTGGGGACTCGTTAATGTGATTTCGGCTTCAAATGCCCAACTTTTCCCAACTCATTGTGTTTATATTTATTTATATTTGTACTTTTCGTTCTTCAAGTACTGGGACCTCCAGAGTTACTGAATACTGTTGTGTTTTTATTCCTCCTCCCTTTGACAGATGTGCTTGGCGTGCTGAGGGCCATAGGGTCACGTATAGTTGGACATGACTGAACAACTAAAAAGCAGCAATTATTGCTATGTTATATTATTATATTACTGTACTGGACCCTGGTCAGACAGCGCTGCGCAGACCCTGAGTCGACAGTGATTGGTGGGACCCGGTGCAGAAACATTTAGGGCCCACTTTGCAACTTCTCTATAGACATTGGGAGCCTTTTAGGTTTAATTAAAAGTTCTAATATATAAAAGTTTAATTAAAAGTTCTAATAATGGGAGATTTTAATTACCTTGAAATAAACCGGATAAATTAGACCAGCAGATCATCTAAGGGGAGCAGGTTCTTGAGTACACTCAGGGATCATTATCTGGCCCAGGTTATACATGAACCTTCTAGAATTGGGGCCATCTTGGATTTAGTCATCACAAATAATATTGATATAGTATCAAATGTTGGAATAGGGGAACCTTTGGGAAACAATGATCACAACACAGTCTTATTTGAGATTGAATTAAAAAAACAACATTTTAAGGGGCCAACAAAAACTCTTAATTTTAAAAGGGCAGATTTTAACGGTCTAAGGGCAGCAATACAAAGTATAGACTGGGACAGAGAAAAAATGTATTCATGTCTCAGAGCATAATAAAGTGATTTTGATTTGTAACTGCTTTGAGAGTGCTATCGCTGGCAGCCAATAAGCAGTAATCCAGATATATAACTGCAGAGTAAAAAGTAAAACATTTTAGTGTAGTGTAAAGTCTACATTTTTATTTTCCATTACTAATTAATACTTATTAAATGAATGCACGATAATAACTATTGTGAATGAACAAATGTGCGAAGCGTTAATGTATGTAAAGTAACGGCAGTGTAAAATATGCTATTAAGCGTATTTTTTTTATATATTTTTTTTTAAATAATAATGAATTAATTAATTACTAAAATACTTTACCTATTTGTAATTAATATATCCAGTGATCAATATCCTGAAGAGCTAACAATCAGTTTTGATTTTCCTGCAAATTACAGTGTACATTTGGACTGTTGGTGACCTGAGGTGTAAGTGTCAGCAATGTGCGCAGTGCACGAGGGGAAACCGCTTGTATAGTCGTGTAATGCGCCATTTTAGATTTGTAATGTTATTAGTTGCAAGTTAGTGTTGTAAAATGGCGGCGATTGTATATGTGTTATGCGGCTCGCCAGCAGTTTCCATTATTTCTAATAGTGTATTTTGTACGTCGTCTGTTCCTAGGTAAAAGTCGTACATGGCTGGCGATGTTTTGCGCGGTTTGGGGTCGTGTAGCCTCATTTTAATTTTTTCCGGACGCCATTTTTTTTGTCGCTTAGCCGATTTACAAGTGCCAACTGGGGAAGACGTTGCAGATATCACATATATAGTTGTGAGCAGGCGGGTTGTTGCTAACGCTGCGGGCTTGCGAAGCGAGGGCCAGAGTTGCTGGCAAGGAGCGCCAAAGGCTCCCACGTCGGCTGCAATGAGCCGCAGGCGGGACTTACACCATCAAATTTACGGACTTACCATCCAAAAATACGGGACTTAGAAAAAAAAACATTACAAACTCACAAAAATACGACCTTAACGCCCGAACCGCGCGCACTTAAAACATTAAAAACACAATAAATACACACAACAAACAAAGAAAAAGCTTACCCACAGCAAGGCGGGCACCGAGGACCTCTGCAAGTGAAGTTACACCTCCATTTAAGTCCAAATTCATGAGTTTAGACACCCGAAAATCACCTAAGTGAGAGAAAAAATGTCCGTTGAAAAAAAGAAAACGAGGCTACAGGACCCTAAACACGCGAAACACATACGGATTTTCCTAAAAAGCCGTACGAGGTAAAGATACACTATTAACAAGGGCGCTAAATCATCCACACCCGCGTACCACATACACATTCCCCGCCATTTTACAACACTAACTTACACAATGCGGAAGTACCCAGCTACCCTAACGGCTTCCCCTCGCGCACGCAGCCTATTTACACTACACACTGCGCACATTGCTGACACTTACACAGCAGCTCCACAGCACTGAAAACCTACATTGTATGCTGCAGGAACATGAAAACAGATTGTCAGCTCTTCAGCACAATGCTTCCTGCATATATTACTTACAAATAGGTAAAGTATATTCATTTAGTAATTATTTCATTAGCATACAAAAATACATATACACAAAAAAACATTATCACATTAAACATAAAAGCCATTCACTGCGCGCCTCACAACGAGCGCCAACGCTGCTCACAAAGCCTTGCAATAAGCGCAAAAAACACATCACCGCCGACCAAAGAATAACAGCAAAAGCGCCAGAAAAAAAATACAACCAACAGCCTCGCAATGAGCGCCGAAGGATCTCCGACCGCCAACAAAATGAATGTCTCGTCCAAACACCATTACCTGCCTTACAATCTTATTGCCGCCATTTTTTGACGTGCAAGTCGCTAGTAAATATATAAAGATCAAGATAATAAAAGTATCAGGAAATGTAACACAAAGTGTCAGATGCACGCGCGTCTGAATAATACGACAAATACGGATTTTTGTCATAAATGATATGATCGCAGTTTTGGGTCATAAACCCTAAACACTGGAATCTGTTACATACAATTTACTGATGATGTCATTAATGGAATTCAAGGGGGGGGGATCTCTTTTCATACTTTTTGAGCGGTGCAAATCCAACATACGCAGAGAGGAAACGCCATGTCTGTGGGACACACACAAAGGGGTTCACTTTGGGAGAAAAAACAAACAAATATGAAATATTTAATAATCATATTTTGATGTTACCAACAGATAAGGAAACGAAACTCAGGTTATTATATCTAATAGTAGCAAGCCTGGGAGTACTGGGAGTAATAATACTGCAGCAGGAGGTCAGGACTAATGTCACCTATAGACCCCCAGACAGATAAAGGTCAGTACTAATGTTCGTCTATAGACCCCAGTCAGATAAAGGTCAGTACTAATGTCACCTATAGACCCCCAGACAGATAAAGGTCAGTACTAATGTCCATCTATAGACCCCCAGTCAGATAAAGGTCAGTACTAATGTCACTCTATAGACCCCAGACAGATAAAGGTCAGTACTAATGTCACCTATAGACCCCCAGACAGATAAAGGTCAGTACTCATGTCACTCTAAAGACCCCCAGTCAGATAAAGTTTTGAAATGTTTCTTGGATAGCATTGGGGCTAAAGGTGGTTTGGCCATCAGGTAGTCTAAAGATACTGTATATTATGCCCTCTCTTGGGGGGTAAAGACACTAATAATTCCTCCAATAAAATTCTGTTTTTTTATGTGGGCATGGTCCCTGGTTAGCCCCTTGGGTTATCTGTTAAAAAGAGTGGTGCAGAGACTGTGGGGGCTGTTAGCCTCCTTGTCCCTGTGTGACCGTTTAGAATCCCTGCTGCTGCATGTTTCAGCTTTATTAAGGTGTAATTGTACAGCGTTTGACTCAAGTAGCTGCCTGTGCTGGGTCAGTTTGGCTTAATTGCTGGGCCCTTTTCCTGCCAAGATGGCGACCGTCAGTCCATGGGCCTCTATGTCCCCTTCACTACCTTTGTCCCCGCTTGTGTGCTTATTTGGGATGGCCCCCCTTTATATCTCCGGCCCGTGGCCTTCTCAGGTCCCCCCTCAATCTCTGAGTGTGGGTATGCGGGGCTGGGGTGTTGAATCAGGCCGTACCTTCTTCTCTGTTCGCTGCAAGATCAACAATACCTAATTTTTCTGGCCTCTGGTGCTGCACTGTGCCTTCAACAACCAAACCCCCAAAAAAGGCACATAACAGGGATTAAACTGATAGGAGTAGTACTACTTAACACACAACTCATATCTGTTGTAACAGTAGTGTACATTTAAAACAACAAACATTTTTTCTACTGTAATAGATTGCATAGCAGTTAGTTGTCTGCAAGCGTGTGTGTCAGACCTACAGCGTCTACTCTGCCAACTTCTGCAAGTGCACAGTGCCACTCATATCTGTTGTCACAGTAGCTTGGACGCATAGTACCAATCTGTCAAAATCGGTAATGATGAATGAGGTTTAGAGTAGCCTGGTTCCCTTATCCTCTACAGGTTGAGACCTAATGTTTGGGTGACTCCAGACCAACACATGAGTACAAGCAGCACACAAACTCAAATCCGCCATCCTCCTCCTGGTCCAGCATCATCAGCCACATCAACCACTGCTGTCCTCCTTGCCCCCTCTCAACCATCCGCCACTGCATCTCTCGCCTTGAGCAGTTCCTGCTCATCTGCCCATAGTCAGGTGCCTGTAAAGGACATGTTTGAGCGTAAGAAGCTAATGTCTCAAAGTGCCCCAATATTGAAGTGATATGACCAACAAAGCATCTTTTTCCATCTCCCGGTTCTAAAAATCCAGGCCTTATACACTCCACCTGATAGGTGACGTAACAAGTATTAAACTGATAAGAGTAGTACTTACAAACACGCCACTCCTATCTAGTGGCACCTTTGATTGCACGTGCCGTGCCCCAAATTTGAAGTGATACGACCAACAAAGCATCTTTTTCCATCTCCTGGTTCTAAAAATCCAGGCCTTATACACGCCCACTGATATGTGCTGTAACAGGTATTAAACTGATAAGAGTAGTACTACTTAACACACCTTATAATAATGCAGAGAGAGGCAACGCAGTGAGAGGAGTCTGAAGAAGAGGAGTCAGAGGAGGAAGGTGGCTTTGAGGAGGTGGAAGACCAAACACAGCAGGCGTCCCAGGGGGCTTGTTGTCACCTTTCGGGGACCCTTGGTGTTGTAAGTGGCTGGGTGGAGGAAGAGACCTTCAAGGACATCAGTGAGGACAAGGAACGGGACATGGCTAGCTTGGTATCCAACCTTGTGCAAATGGGGAGTTTGCGGTTGTGCAAATGGACTGTTTGCGGTTGTTTGCGGTGCGTTAAACGGGGAGTTTGGTCTGTCACTGTAAAGCGGGCCTAACCCTTACACTACCTGATCGATACAACATCATACCTGATGTTTTAAAGCACGTTATTCCAAACAATTTAGGAATGTTAGGTAATTTATGCCCTTTATGGCTTAAAACCAGACTCTGCATCAACTATGTAATTTTCTGTGGGAGTTTTGCCATGGATCCCCTTTCGGCATGCCACAGTCCAGGTGTTAGTCCCGTTGAAACAACTTTCCCATCACTATTGTGGCCAGAAAGTGTCCCTGTGGGTTTTAAAATTCGCCTGCCCATTGAAGTCTATGGCGGTTTGCCGGGTTCGCCGGTTCGCGAACAATTGCGGCGGTTCGCGTTCGCGGTTCGCGAACCGAAAATGTTATGTTTGCGACATCACTAATATACACATATAGTAACATGGCAGTTTGCCATGTTACTTTTCTTTCTTTGGGGGGTTTTCTTTGTTGTTTTTTTTCTGGATAATGTTACAAACTTTTGTCCAAACTTCTTTATGCATTCTATTTATCATGTCTAGTACATTAAATCTATTCCTTACCTCCACTGAATATTCACTTGGGAAAATAATTATTGTATATCTAATTGGTCTGATGATTTCCCCCTCTTTTCTTCAGTTTAATTCTGAACTTTGCAATAAGAAGCTTATGATTTGAGCCACAGTCAGCTCCAGGTCTTGCTGTTGCTGACTGTATAGAGCTCCTCCATTGTTGGCTATATAGTCAACCTGATTTCTATATTGTTCATCTCCATGTGTAGAGTTGTCTCTGAAGCTGTTTGAAGAAGGTGTTTACCAATGAATTATGTTGACAGGATTCTACTAATCTCTGACCCACATCATTTTCTGCTCCAATGCCAAACCTGCCTGTTATTCCAGGTATCTTTTGTTTAACATTCCAATTCTTCATGCTGAGAGTAATATCTTTTCTTGATGTTATATTTTTGAGATGTTGAATATCCTAGTAGAATTGAACATTGTCGGGCTCTGCAGCATCCATGGTTAGAGCACAGACTTAGATCACTGTAATGTTGAATGGCTTGCCTTGAATTTAAATCATTCTGCCATTTATTGGGTTGTAATCTAGCACTGCTTTGGCCACCCTTTGATTATGAAGGCTACTCCATTTCTTCTGTGGGATTCTTGACCACAGTAGAAGATCTGGCAGTTGTCTGATATGAAATGTTCCATTCCAGTTCATTTGAGTTCAATCTTGTCAGTGCTTAATCCTATCAGCTCATGTTTGGTCAAATCCAGTTGCCTTGGTTCATACTTCCTAGGCTGCTACGCAGTGGCAGAGCTAGTGCATAGGGGGCCCTTGTGCAAAAAAAAAAAATGTGTCTCCCCCCTCCTCCTACTAGGATTGGGAAGGCACAATTTTTTTTGCACTTTCCTAACCCACTCCAACATCAAAATGATTGACAGGGGGAGATAATAAAGCTGTGTTCCACAAGCCCATGGGTTGACTGTGTTGTAGATTCTTCCAAAGTAGCAGGTCTCGGAGTAGGTGGTTGGTTCTAGAGAGAGAGAGTAGGTGAGTTTGCAAAGCAGGATCTTATGGGTTTTATTACCTGTCATTAATCTAAATACTATTTTACACTTACATTTTGATTACACATATGTACTGATTACACATAATACAAATACACATAGAGTACATAACACACATAGATACACTGAGAGACAGGTCAACACATACCCCCCACCCACACACACACCCTATACCCCCACCCTATACCCCAGCAGTTAGCAATTAAACATAAAACCTACATTTTTTTACATCACAAATATATACACAAATACTTTTTTTCTGTTATCCTTATTTTACTTTTGGAATGGAAATGGTGAGAGGAGAGAGGAGGGGAGAGGATGGGAGGAGAAGAGGAGGAGAGAGAGGTGGCCACGGAGAGTGTTGGAGAGGAGGAGGTGGAGGAGAGTGTAGGCGAAGAGGCAGTGGATGCAAGAGAAGAACTGCAGGAAGAGGAGGCGGTGGAGGAGGAGGAGGTTGGTTGAGGAGGAGGAGGAGGAGGTGGAGATGGTTGCGGAGGAGTAGGCGGTGGAGGCGGTAGCGGGGATGAGGGACAGGCTCCAGGGACAGTTGAGGGAGAACAGGATCCCCACCCACAGTCGGGGGGCAAGAAGGGGCAGGCATAGGGCACCAAAATCCCTCCAGGAGATGGTGGGACCCCTCCATGCCATTCGTGAGTGGCCCGCTATCATGTCAGGGGTAGGGATGTTAGGCCCGGGCCTAGGGCCCAGACATCGAAAGACATAGCGGCTGCGGTAACAGCATTGGGCATGGCTGAAAGGGATGTAAGGTCTGTGAAGAAGATGGTCTCAGCAAGTGGTGGCCCCGGAGTGACTGTCACCTACATTGAGTGGGAGAGGGACTTCAAAGACCTACTAAGCCAGGTACCAGCCGCTGGAGCTTCAGGCCTGGTGGCCCAGGAGGATCCAGCCTCCACGTCAGGTTAATATCACATACACCAACATGCCACCACTATCATCAAACACACTATACACATGTACAAGATGACCTACAAGGACACTGACATGTCAGCTTCATGAAATATACAAGGTATAGATGCATCAGTCATGCATCATTAAATCCTTGAGGCTGACAAGTCACTGTCTTCAGTGGGCACAAGAACAGTAATCAACCAATAGCCAGTCCATGTATGGATGTGCCCACTGCAGTGTATGCAGTCACAGACCGCAGCCAAATTTAAGAGAGCGATTGGAGCCAAGAACTATAAAGATCAAGAACCCAACAAAGATCACAGCTAGCAAATGATAGCTATTTAGAGTTGCAGTGAAAGGGACAGTTACCTCACTATAGGTGGAATTCATTGTGTGAAAGAGCACAAGATTCTATGTTAAAGTGATCTAGTGCCTTATTGTAATTTAAATAAGAACAGTTAAACATATGCTATCTAAGGAATGTCTACAGACACAGTGCTGATTAACAGCCTCTGCCTCAGCGAAAGTTTCACCTATTATGGTTTGAAGAATGTAATCAGCCAGCAGTTAAACACTCAATTAGCATGGAATCTTCTGTTCTGTCACACAATGAAGAGCACTAATAATGAGGTCAATGGCCATGTAAGTGATTCATCCATGTTCAAGCCTAGATGTCAGATAGTTATGAACGAACACAATAAAATGTTTTCTTCAACATCATTAACACATATCCCTTTATTTTCTTGTTTCGCTTTTTCACAGAGGTCTGGATCCACTGGTGAGCCAGAGGCGGGGGCATCGGCTCCATCGGAGCAGGAGGACACGGAGCAAGCCCCTGCCCAGCAGGATCCGGTGTAGGGGGAGGAGGGACCCGCACAAGCCACGTGCCCTGGTGAGAAGGAGGAGGACTTCACCTGGGCAGTGGGGCCACTGGCAGGACCGTATGCCACCCCTGTGGCCTTCGACCCCACTGCCACCTCCTCTCATAGCTGCAGCCATCACCAGGGCACACATATTGGAGGAATGACAGGGGCATGCCCCCACCTTCTCCTCCCCACTGGCTCCCACCACCAGGTGCAACACCCCCACCACCAGATTGGAGCCAGGCAACAGCCCCTTCCCACCAGGCCACCACCACCACCTCCGCCACCTCCTCCACAACCACCAACGGGCCCTGAGGCCAGACCTCCATCCCCACCACCACCAAGCCAGGCTGCTCAGAAGGAGAGGCTGGCTGTGTCGAGATAGATCCTGGACTGTCTGCAGGGGAACCAGGCCAGTATCTCCTCCAATCACCAAGAACAGCCTGGCCAGGCACAATTGGAAGTAGAGAAGGCTGCTCAGGATGGGGGATGGGGGTGGGCCAGAGCATGGTCCAGCAGGTGACAACTGATGTAATTCGTCGGAATCTCGTCCCCAGCCCCACCTCATCCACCCAAGAGGCGTCCCCCGTGCAGCAGCAGCAGCCCGGCCCCTCCTCCCCCCATGCCTCCACCACTGTCACCACCACCAGAAGCGCCACTGCTTGTGCCGCTGCCTCACGGGGGATGCCTCCTCCTGCACCCCCCACCCCCAGTCACTGAGGAATGCTGTTGAGAAGAGATGCTGCAGTCCCTATCTTTTTAAAGGCCTTATTTTGTAGGTGTTATGTTTTTGTTCTATTTTGTTTTAGGTACAATTCAGGTCCATGAAGGCATCTTCTGCATCTGCAAGCATTGTGAAGGAAATGCACGAGGTTTAAGGTTTTCCCAGTGCATCTTAGGTAGACATTCCTTCAATGACAGCCCCTCTTAACATGTAGCTCCCACAATTTTAAAGCTATCATGTAGCCAGATATCTAAAATTGTTGTTAGCTTAAATATAGACTAATACAGCTATGGCCGTGGTCTTGCAGAGTCTCACAATGGCATGTTGACAGCCAGCATTAATATATGCACTAGTGAAGCATGTGATCCTGACCTCAATATCAGTCTGAGAACAGATCCTTTGTGTCCTCTCTGTATTAATGGGTATTTTCCCCTATTGTTGATATCACGAGTATCCTTTAAACATGTGCTAACAGCTGTATAGCTGATGGATGTGATATCAATGTGGATGAACAATATCATATGGAGAAGGTGATAGTACACCTTGACCACTGACGGTGGTCACAGCTAAGCATATAGTGTGAGATGAAATATCATTATTAATAGTCATGGCCAGTGAGTTATCCTGAGAACTAGCTAATGGTTAGTAATGCTTGCAGATGGGAAGCAGGTGAGTTGGTATATTGTTACAGTTACAGTATTTAGCACTGTACTGTACATGCATGTTTTTTGATTTTTTTTATCCTCCTCCACCTTTTTCTTTTTGACCACTGTTTTTCAGATTTTGGTTTTGTCACCACACTGTATGTGTGAAACCGGATTGGATTACACATTCCAAGGGTAGAATCATCTGTTTCATTGAGCAGATATAGACAAGTTGTAAGTGCTATGCACATTAATGGTTTATTCAATTAAACAGAGTCATTTCTGATCCTTTTATTCATCAGAATCTGGTGCAGTGGTGTACCACATGTGACCCTGGTAGGTGCTATGCATCATGATTATTTTAGACTATCACATTACCCCCTGTAGATATCCCCTGTTTCCCCAAGAGCCTTTTGCCTTCCTGGGATCCACCCACACCACACCTATGATATTAATGCACATATGTTAGATATTAATTTCCTCATTATGAAATAATTAGCTAAGAATATCATGATTATAAAAAGTATATCAGCTTGTTTTTCCTCTTGTATATTACTAGAATGTTTAAGTGCGTCATCTGAAGAAATGTTTAGGTAAATGTTCCTTAAAACATCTGTTTCCTGTTTCCTGTCTTTTCTTTTAGCAACTAATGAGACAAAATATCCATAGGAAGCCAGGATTAGATAAAGATTGTTTTGCTGAGTTAGACAGAAAAAGACACTTGCTTAGCAAATATGTATTTAACACTGGGTTCAACTATGCTATTAGCTGTGACGTGTGTTATGCTATATAAGGTTTAGCCGCCCAAATAAACTCAGAGATTATTCTGATGACACGCTGACTTCTGTGCATTACTTTCTCTCATTATATCTTGGTACTCAGATATAATATATTCACATATCAGAATACATGATTACTCACTAATCTGATCCTATCATTTTGGTCCTTCGAGCCGTGGTTGTTTCCCTTATCATTCCTCGGATGGAGCAAAACTCCTTTTACCGTGCACGGTGGGTATGTCGCTGAAGACTCCCTTACCTTGAGAAAGACCTCAGGCCTGATATATACGATCAGTTGGACCACAGAGGCAAGGTGTTTTTCCGAGGGATGAAAAGGCACAGCTTATAACAAACTGACAGTAAGTATATGAATTTCTGCTGCATTTGCATGTGTGTGTATGTCCCCAGGTCCTTGCCTAACAGTGATATTAGGTAAAAGAGTTGTACAACTAGGTTTCTAGCCTAGTAATAGGTAGAAGGGTTGACACTTACCCACAGAGAGGTAAAAGAGTCATTATCCTGAGGAAAAGACTATAAAATAAGTTCTCCGTACGTAACGTTATTGAGAAAGCTTACCATGAAAAAGGGGTAAATGAGTCCGACTTTCAAATGAGCTCTTGCAAGAAAATATGTATGTGTGTGCATGTTAACATTTTGTATGTTGTTAAATGCCGGTACCGGGTGTATGTATGTTTGTGAGAGGTGTAACACGGATAACAGATTTATTGGTTATTGTATATACCTGTAAACATTCTGTATATTTTTGTGTACTTGTGAGTGTATGTATATATATATACATGTATTCTTTTGTGTTGTTCTCAAAATTCTTACCTGAAACTATCCACTTTTGGTAGTGAGTGGTCACGCATTACCCACCTAGTCTCCGAAGGGCTAATCCTGTGACTTGCCTGTGTTTATGGAAGACGCACAAACCAAAATTTGTGGCAGTCGAGCACGACAGGCATCTAACTGCTTGAATTTCCATCTTTCTCATTCTTTACTTGGTTATACAATGTTGAAATATTTTGTCTGAAGTGTCTGTGTATTCATAACTTCTTACTAAAATACTCTGTAAGATTGTGTGTATGAAGCCCTGGGTGGGAGCTATACTTGTAAGGGATACGTCCACAAAGGTGAAGTTGGACTTTGAGTGGTCTACCTGCTGGCCCTACAGGTTGGGTGGCAAGGTTTACACTAAAGGGAACTGCACAACAAGACTTCCCATCAGAAGCTACGGGCTTTATGGGTCCTTGATGTGCCGAGTATATTTGGTGGTGTTTGAGGTATAGCGTGCATGAGGTAGCGTGAACAACTCTCTCTCTCTATGTGAACCAGGTTTCCACACTCGGGTGTGGAGAAGGCGGATGGTCCAAGGTGTGGGAGATATACAGATTATTTCTGGAAAATGTATAAAAGGTCTGTTGGTTGTTGTATGTATATGTAATGCTATGTATATTTCCATGTACCTGTGATCTTATTTTTTGTGTACATCTATTAACTTTATTTGATCCTATAGGGGTTCAAGATATATATATATATATATAAGTGGATAGGCTCTCAAGGGCATAAATGGCACTGCCAGGTGTGTGGTTTCTAGACCCTGCAGTTTTCAAGGTTATCTCTACAGAAATGTTTAATATGCAAAGGGTTTCTGGTGTGCATCTGTAACTTATGTCTGGTAAAAACACACTTATGTGTGGGAATTGTGAACACTGTATTCTAGAATTGTTTTCTTATGTGTATTTGTGTATATATATATATAAAGTTTATGTGTGTTTGTAACTTTACTCGATGCTTTACCTTTGGGCAGGGAGGTGACTGATCTGCATTATGTGAAGATGTGCAGGGTCTGGCCAACCCCCCACATAGCAGACCACTCCCCTTGCCTACTCCCATTTTTTCCTCTGTGTGTGTGTGTGTTAGTTTTTGTGTGAAAATATGTCTGTCTGTAACCTTGAGGGAACATAGCAGAAGGGAGAAAGTGTGGTTGCTGTAAAGAGAGACAAAGGCATGTTATTACAACCCCTTTTTAAGTGATGACGATGCTCACCGCACCCACTGGATACACAGCATCTAATATACTACCTCTGCTGGAATCAGTGCCCTGTATCCACTACTTCTTGGCAATAATACTCCTTATTAAAAGGAAGATATAGGAGACGTTCAAACTTTATTAAGCTTTACTATACACAAAGAAGTATACGAAAGAAAAATTAAACGCAACGTTACTTAATTAAGGAAATAAAAATAAAAATACAAAAAAAAGTAAATACATTTTCTATACTAAAAATAAAAAATTGTTGAAGATGAAAACAAAAAGGCAAATGTGTATAACAATGACGGTGCCTACGGGGGGAGGGACATGTAATGTTAACCACCTCTCTCCTTCGGAAGGGGAAGAGGATATGTTTATGTGTACTCAGAAAAGATGTCCACGACTGACCGCCCCTCCGACTCCTGGGAATATGGTCACTTATAGTGATGATGTAGAAGACGAATTTGATGATGCCCGCAAATACCTGCTTGCTGCCACCGCTCCAAATCCACCTCCTCCAACACCACCACCTTATGAAGGATGGCCCGCCAGCACCAGGCGGGCACCAGATCATCAATACGGAGGTAAGGGAATAACATCTGTGCCATTTTATCCCTTAATTGAGGTTCCCAATCCTAGGGGGGGGGGGGAGCTTGTAGAGGGGGGAAATGTGTTGCCTCCCACAATGCTAGTATACCGAGCATGGACAGATGCAGATGTGAGGAGCGCTGTAGAAGGAGTCCCCCACCCAAATGACAATATGGGAATTTTCAGACTTAAGTTCCAGCGATTGCAGCAAAGTTTTAAATTAAATGGTGTTGAGGTTGAAAGATGTCTGAGGCAGATATTAGGGTCCGATTGGATCCTTAGTGAAGGTGACTGGAATCCACTGGACCCAAGGGGGAAGCCATTGCAATATGGATCACAAGAACTGACCCAATGAGTAGAATAGCTGACAGACACAGAGAACACTCAGACTGGACTAAGATAAACGAGTGTGTACAAAAAGATGATGAAAGTGTGGAACAATATATGGGGAGGTTGCGGGTAGTATTTGACAGCCATAGCAGGGTGGCCAGACCTAACCCATATGATGATGCTGGACCATATGCTCCGCAAATAAAAAAACGCTTTTCTCAGGGGATGTCATCCAGAAATAAATGACTTTGTGATACAGCACCAAATTACTTACAAAACATGTCCCCTTAGGGAAACCATAGAATATGCTAGACATGTAGAGGAGCAGTGTAAGAGAGCAAAAGAAAAGAAACAGAGAAAGCAAGATAGTAAACCAAAGGAGGTGTATTTGATGACTTCTGTTGATGGGAAAGCGCAACCTATAACTTCTGCTTTCTTTTCTGGTGATGGTGGAAATAATCAAAAACATGGAGGGAGAGGAGGTGGACGTGGACGAGGTCCAGGTGGAAGCAGAGGAAAATTTTATGGAAATTGTTACGTGTGTGGCAAGGCCGGCCACTTAGCACGTTACTGCAGAAACAGAAAGTACCAGGAGGAAGAGGGAGCGGATGACGATGACCACCAGACTGACAAATGACTAGAACCAGGTTGTACCCTTCCTTTACAAATATTTGCTGAACAAGAATTGCTTGAATCTGAATTGTATGAGTATGGTAATAATGATGCAAACTTGCCAGAAATAAATGATGTGTTGAATTTAGAATCATGTATAGACTTAATGGCTTTAGAAGAACAACCAGTCATGCAACTAGGTGTAGAGGGGGTAATGATAACATTTTTATGCGATACAGGAGCATGTAGGTCAGTGTTGAGTGATGATGGCACATGGACTAGTTACACGTCGTCACAAAACATACTGGTTAGGTCAGCAGCAGGACAGACAAATAGCGAACCTATATCATGCCCACTCACAGGGAGATTGTTTAACGGCCAAACATTTGAGCATCCTTTTATACTCTCCCCTAGATGTCCGATAAATCTCTTGGGTAGAGATCTGATGCTGAAATGCAACATTAAAGTGGTTCCTACAGAGTAAGGCATGAAAGCATACATGGGGGGCATACCTGTCGATGTAAATGTAATGCAGGGGATGGGTGAACAACATTACTTTTACACATTAGACATGGTGTCGAAAAGGCAAGGACAAGTATCCAGCACTTTGGTAGCCATGGCTAATGACCTAGCTCCATCTTCCAGTGTAAAACAAAGCACAGGGTCATTACACTGCACTATGAAATTTGAAAGTACACCGGGGAGGGATGTGGACTATGAAAAAACATTTTTCAAACACACCAATACAAGAATAACCTTGGATTACATACACTGGACAAAAAATGGGTATACAGGGGTGGGAGTAAAATTGAATGATCAAGACCAGCTACTCTATGCAGGACACACAGTGCCACACATATCACTGGCTATGCCAGCTGGTGGAAGGTGGATACAGGTAGGAGGTGTCACGACCCACTCTCTGGCTAGGGTCTGCTGACCGGATTTGGGTTACTCTGGACCTTGGAGTAGCTTTGAGTACAGGAACATCATGTCTCAGCCCTTGGTGTAGACTGAGCAATATTGACAGTAAGTCTGACGAATCTTACTGCAAGCATATGTCCCTGGGTAAATAATACATCTACACACCACGTCTTGATGAAAATTATGAACCACGTTTTATTTTGGAACAACATATTTAAAACATTTCACACACACACAGTGGAGGGAGTGGATCAACCTTTCCACTTTCTCTGACCAATAGGGTAACCTCTAGAGTAACCTAATTACCTCTGTCCAATGTAAGAGAGGTAGGCTATGGGAACCACCAGACCCCTCCCATGGGCCAACCCCAGGCGTGGCCACCAAGCTCATTCTGACCCAGACTGTCCCAGGGGAAACTTCCTGTTGAGCTCCTAGGCCCCCCATTGTTATCTAGGTGCCTGGCTGTCTGGCAAATCTCTTTGTTTAGGTTAACCCCATTTAGCTCAGCTCCTGCCTCAGTGTTTACCTACTGGGGGATGGTTAACTAAATACAATCAATCCCTAATACAATATACAACATAATACTAACATATAATCACCACAACCCAAACCTTTTGTTCTTCCACATGGCAACAGCATGTGGAAGATAACCCAGCCCAAAATGGCCACTGCTGCCAGTCACAAAATGGCCCCAGCATAGTTCACACCAAATCCAATATGGCCACTGGGTGATTCATGACAGGAGGGATGGTAGAAAAGGCTCAGACAGATAAAACACAATGGGAGTACTTGCCCTATGACCTCGGAGTGCAGTACTCACCGAGCACGAAAATATATAGGAAAAGCCTGAACTGGGTAACTGAGACAAAGTAAACATACACATTTTTCTCTTACACAGCTACACATCGGTGTATCTCGTAGACCAAATTGACAAGAGTATTCAACAGCAAATACAGACAGACGCACCCTCACAAGAAAACACATACTGGTTAAAGGTATGATAATATTTATGAGAGTGCAGAAAGGAAACCAGTTTTACCATAATCACTATTCAGATATGCAGCTATGTTGATCCATGGCATTAGTCATGTCTCAAGAGGGAGTATGGTAGACATGGTCAGCAGAATATTTTCAGCCTATGGATTAAACACCTATTTTAAAAATTTTGTGCAGGGTGCCTTGTTTGTGCACAACACAACCCTCAGGGTAACTATTACCCCATAAGAGGCACATTCCCAGAACCAACATATCCCTTCCAAACAATATGTATGGATTTCATTGAACTAACAAAGTGTGAAGGGAAGAAATATTGCCTAGTGATAATTGATGTATACTCTAGGTGGGTGGAAACGAAACCATGTGCACACCCTGACGCAATCACAGTGGCTAAAACCTTAGTGACACAAATAATTCCTAGGTTTGGTATACCAGAGAAAATATATAGCGATAACGGCACACATTTTGTGAACAAACTTTTTGACCACTTGAGTAAAGCATTACACATAGAGTTGAAAAACCACTGTGCGTACCACCCACAGTCAGCTGGATTAGTGGAGAGAACTAATGGTACCATTAAAAATAAATTGAGGAAAACGATGGCAGCGACAGGGAAAAATTGGCTTTACTGTTTACCATTAGTCATGCTAAACATGCACATGCTTCCAGGCAGGAAGAAGTTAACGCCATTTGAAATATTGTATGGGAGACCATTCCTACTACCAGAATTTAGACCATTTATCTTAGAAGATGAGAACATGAGTGAAAACTTAGCAGACTATATGAGAAAAATGTTAAGTAAGAAAGATATTACCTCCATCTCTCTCTCATCCACAGCAACAGCAGGAACCCTGCTTGGTACAACCAGGCCAGTGGGTCCTAATTAAAGTAATCAAGCGCAAAAATTGGGCATCTGCCAGGTGGGAAGGACCGTAGCAAGTTCTGCTGTCAACACACACTGCCTTGAAAGTTGCCGAATAAGCCACCTGGATACACCTGACTCACTGCAAGAGGGTAAAAGTGCCAGAGCTTGAGCCGGTTGATTCCTAAAACCTGCTAGCTGACTCATTGCGAGTCAGGCTGGGCTACAAAGGGGGGGAAACTCGTCTCAAACCCAGTGAAGAACCGAATGGTGCGGGTTTTGGGGTTCTCAACTGGCCCAAGAAAATGTCCTGGCACCTGTTCAAAAGACCTAACTGGTGTGGCCTAAGAATCTCACTGACATGCCTCATCTTGATAACTCTTTGCATAGTAGCACCCATAATCATATGGGAAGAAGTAACAAGACCCAGAGGCAACCAGACGCAATCTATTGGAGAGATGTGGATGCACAGAATGAAAAGAGACATGATGGAAGTCAATTTAACTGGCCAAGTGACCCTAGTGTTCAAGGAAGAGCAGATAGGAACCAACCAAATAGACCTATGTCAAGTACTAAGATGTGGACTTTCTGGAGGAAGACGTAGTGGAAGGATGAGAAAAGCGCCAGTATACTTGTGTATAGCCTCTCCGTATGGAAATGAGAGATGTCCTAGCTGGAAACTGGCCTTATGGAATACAGGAGCTGACTGGGGTTACTCCCCACCTAATCACATGAAGTGCAAAAGTACAAAGAGACGCTTAAAGCTGGCACGGGGTGTGGAGCCATCCTCCTGCAGCCAAAATCTGCTATACAAAAGTGTGATGAAGGGAGACATACTTTTGGAATCTACACCTCAGGCAGAGGTAACAACATGGAATATTTGCATATTCAGGTAATGCAAAAAGAGGAGCCCAGAGAGACTATTGATCTCACCAAGGTGAGCCCTGTGAATAGGACTGTGCCCTCACAGATCATCTATTTGGAACCTGTTCCACTGCCAGACCGTCAATGGCATTTAAACTGAACCTTGCTTTAAGACCTTTGTTTAATACATTTATAAGAGGAGGGACTGTTAGATATTAATTTCCTCATTATGAAATAATTAGCTAAGAATATCATGATTATAAAAAGTATATCAGCTTGTTTTTCCTCTTGTATATTACTAGAATGTTTAAGTGAGCCATCTGAAGAAATGTTTAGGTAAATGTTCCTTAAAACATCTGTTTCCTGTTTCCTGTCTTTTCTTTTAGCAACTAATGAGACAAAATATCCATAGGAAGCCAGGATTAGATAAAGATTGTTTTGCTGAGTTAGACAGAAAAAGACACTTGCTTAGCAAATATGTATTTAACACTGGGTTCAACTATGCTATTAGCTGTGACCTGTGTTATGCTATATAAGGTTTAGCCGCCCAAATAAACTCAGAGATTATTCTGATGACAAGCTGACTTCTGTGCATTATTTTCTCTCATTATATCTTGGTACTCAGATATAATATATTCACACATCAGAATACATGATTACTCACTAATCTGATCCTATCAACATCCTTGTTCATTTCTGATTGTGCTCTGTGTATGAAATAAAGCTTTGTTATAACATTCTCACCGTGTCAATGTGTTTTCAATGGTTGGGGTTTTGGAACATCCACATACATTTGTGTCACATTCCTATATCAGTAAACTAACAAGCACTAGTTACTATGCAATTAGTTAAGACAAAGGATAACAATAATAATAATAATAGTAATAATATCATAAGATATCATATAATAATATATATCATATCACATATAATATTTGTGGCAATTGCGAGTCTGTCAGTAATGCTATGTTAAAAGTTACGACAAACTCGCAATTACTACAACTATAACTCGGATCTTGCGAGTTTCGCATGTGCAATGCACGGCATAAGCCAAGCATGCGCATTGCGGCACGAGTCGCACAATGTAGAACCCAAAGCCCAGGAGCGGAATTGGGAGGGAGGATGAGATGAGACACAGGGAAGGGAGAAAGGAGACACATGGGAGGGAGAGGAGGGGAGAAAGGAGATGCAGGGAAGGGAGAGGGGGGAGAAAGGAGACACAGGGGAGGGAGATGGGGAAGGAGACACAGGGGAGGGAGATGGGGAAGGAGACACAGGCAAGGGGGAGGGAGAGGGGGCGGAATAGACACAGGGGAGAAAGTGGGGGTGGAAGAGACACAGGGGAGGGAGAGGGCTGGAAGAGACAGGGGAGGGAGAGGGGGGAGAGACACAGGAGGGGGGAAGAAACACAGGGGTGGGAGGCGCTCATTAGTGACATAAGTGACAAAGTTACGGACTTTCACACAGTGCCTGCCTCGGCCTGCAATGAACGGTGAAGCCTTCGGCACTCATCGCAAGGACCGTAAAGTAGAGGGGTGTGTTTAGATTGTATTTTACAGTGTTAAGAACTTGCCTGTAAACCCTTTGCGGGTCCTATTTGGAGGCCATAATATGTTTGCTCCGTTTGCCATTTACAGGTTTGAACACCAGTGCGTCCTTGGGGACTCTTAGCAATTAAATAGCGATTTGCGAATGTAACATTTACTGGTTTGACAGATC
The DNA here is from genome assembly GCA_027410445.1 of Discoglossus pictus. Lineage (NCBI taxonomy): Eukaryota > Metazoa > Chordata > Amphibia > Anura > Alytidae > Discoglossus > Discoglossus pictus. The sequence goes on from CM050167.1 coordinate 103,687,384, forward strand.
AAAGGCTTAGCTGGGTAGTTGAAAAAGGCCAATTTAATAGCCGTAAGTCTTGCAGGCTTCTTTACGGGCTACAATTTAAAAAAACGGAGCAATTTAATGGGGCTCCATGTTTGCTTACTTTGACTCAAGCACACATCAACAAGTAGGCAAGTATCATACATCCATAATGTTATGATAATGTTCTGCTCCCATTCCCATGAGACAAAGAGCACTCATGCCGAAAGCTTCTGTTCACTTTTTAACTGTCACTGTTGCCATGTCAACACCACAGCACTTCAATTCAAGATTCTCATCAAAGTTGTCACATTTTATATGAATGTTTTGACTAGTTGAATTAATTTTAATCTTAATCAATTGTATCCTCCTCAATGTAAGTGTGATGTAAAATTTACACTTATAAGCCACCAGAGTAATATATTTTTATCTTCTGGGGCCTTACCCCTTTCTTCCTGTTATCTTTCTTAGATCAGAAATGTACAATATGGCATCTCACGTGAGAGAGAATAGTAAAAAAGTGGGAGGCTCTAGAAGGTGTAAATCTGTTACTTTAAAGGCTTCTTAGAGGCAAGGAAGTAAATAATTTGCATTACATTTACATTAAGGAGGATTCAATTAATGGATTTACCTATTAAAACATGTATATACAACAGATAAAATGCCTAAGTAACTTTGAGGGTATCTAAAGCACAAGTAGACATTTACAGGAATGTAGAGGTCTGTGAATAGTTCTTCTGGGAGCCAGAGAAGATGATATCGTCTTTCCCAGATTGTTGGTTGATATATAGACTACATATGTGTCCTCTTGCTTGGAGAGGCATAAAGAAATTATGTAAGGAAGTATCCAACAGTCTTGACAAGGCAAGAGGATGCCTGAAACAATATTTGACCGTGCTCTACATGTTACATGTCTACATGTACAATGATTTTACCTAATGGCATACTTGATAATCTCAAGATTACATGACCCATTATTTATTTTTCTTTCTGTTTTATTTTTTTGTTTGAATCCCAAGACGTGGCTCATTTCTTGTTTGTGAGGTTGAACCTTGTACTGAGCTGTGCATTGTAGATGGTGTTTTAGCAACAGCTAAACGATAACATTGATGGGCTGAGGTAGGAGTGTTAAGACTAACTTGTGACCCAGGGTCTGAATCCAGGCTGGACATAACAGGATTCTTGACATGATGACAGTGACTTGACAGGATCAGACAAATTCTGAACTGGAAGTCAAGAGATTGAGGCAGGAAGTCTAGTGAACTAACAAGCAGCTACTGGACTGGAATTTGAGGACAAGAGGCAAACAGGATCAGGCACATGCAAGCAGGATACATGGACATGTTCAAATAGAATTCAGGATACAACATGCTTTGATAGGTAGGAATACATTAACAGAACACTATGCCATGATATTACCTAAAATAGGAACTAATCACCTAAACATGCTTATGGTAGAAACACTCTGGTGTAATAGGAGGGCCTTGTCTGCTGTTAGGAGGTTTGGTCCCCTCAAGGTTGTTCACCAGCTCTGAATACAGTAGGTTTAATTAACTCCACTTCTAACTTAAATCCCAGGAACATTAAATGACCACTGCATAATGAAAAATATATAGGTTTGAAAGCTTTCAGTCTGACTAAGAGCATAGTTCATCAGGGAAAGTCATATAGCTTCTTTTTAATTAGGAAAAAAAAATGTAGATGCCGCTGCAGAACCCTAGAAGCATTCGTGATACATTGGTGGAAATGGTTTATGTGAGAGATGTGTTTACATTTCTGGAGAGCTATGTTTGCATTGAATGATACATGGTGTCTGCATCTAAAACAATGAGAGGGGAGAGAAGTGGTGTCAATTTCAATCTTATCCTATTATCAAACAAAGGCTGTCTGTTCCCTTCTCCCACACTCTTCCCTCCAAACAAACACCCCATCATCCAGTTCTCATGATTTGACGTAACAAATACAAAATTGATTCCTGTACTTCAAAAATTCAGATTTTCCCAGAAATGTCCATGGCTTACACAGCTTCTAATATTGTTAGTCTGGTACTTACTTGACTCAAGTATTTTTTCTTGGACTGCAATGGTCCCCTGTTTGGCTTCAGTGGGATATCAAGCACATGTCTCCTGCTGCTATCCAATACTAATTTGTTTAGAACTCTGATGCTCTGCTTGTAACAATCTCATACAAGTTTAATCTAACGCAATCTACCAAACAGTTACCTATACTTGTCTACAAACCTATGCATCAAGATGTATTAAAATACAATAAATGTCTATAACACAAACAGTACAGCTGTGAGTTATCCATACTCTTACTGGTATCTAGTCCAGTTAGCATTTATACATCTTTATCCAAGCATTATTATTATTATTATCATCATTATTTATATTGCGTCAACATATTCTGTAGCGCTGTACAGGGGTTCAGTACATGGCAAAAAACAAACTTAACACCTTATAAAGAATGGAGGGCCCTGTTTTTGAGCTTATAATCAAATGTACATAGTGCTTCTTTCCAAGACACGGACACACGATTGAAAACTCGCAAACTTGCAATCTAAGGGTTTAGGTGTGATACAAGAGGGTGACAAATACAAAATGGCAACGTGAATGCCATTTGTTTAGTCAATTGGAGGGGTCTGTGTGTTGTACTGTAGATTGTGGGTGTAAGTGTTATAAAGCTGTGGAGTGTGCAGTTATAATGTAATTATAAAGGCTGAGGGTGATAAGATTTTTTAAACAGGTATGTTTTTAGTAATTTTTTAAAGGTTTTGAGGCAGGAAGATAATCTAATGGAGCGAGGCAAGGAGTTCCAAATAGTAGGGGCAGCACGAGAAAAGTCTTGAAGACGGGAGTGAGAGGAGGTGATGAGAGAGGAGGAAAGAAGATGGTCGTTAGCAGAACGAAGGGGGCGGTTGGGAGAGTATTTTGAAACAAGAGCAGAGATATAAGGGGGTGCATTGTTGTTGAGGGTGTGGTAACTTGTCTTCCTTGCATGGTGGTTTATCTTCCTTTCGCGACCTCCTTGGGCAGGTCTAGGTGGGAGGGCTGGGAGTCTTTGCTTCCCTCCCACAATTGCTGGAGGAAGTGATGCATGGACAGGATGTGATGTAAATCACATCATCTCAACTAAGGGTATATAACATGAGGCCAGGCAGGAAATCGCCCTGTTGCTTCCTTTTCCTTCCTTAGTGGATGTGGTGTCGAGCTTGCAGCGGTGAGCCATTGCTGGATGTGGGGGCCTGGCCGTGGGTGAGATCAAGCGTGTGGGGAAGGGGATTACTATATAGATAGATAGATTTAAAAAGGGTTGTTGCTCCGTGGGTCTGGGCTGTGTGTTTGTGATACATTTATAGTATTGTGTTGTTGCCTTTTAATAAATACCTTTTAATGTATACGAACCTTGTGTAATATATATATATTAATTTGGTGATACACCACATTTGGCGACCACGAATTTTAGACTTCTACAAAGGTTATTTATGAAGTAATATCACATTAATAGATTGTCAGATTTATTTTTTGGGGGAAGAAAAAAAAAGTACTTTGTCTAATTATCCTCTGCATGGGAAATCAAGTGCTGATTGTGTGTGGAGTCTAGTTTGGGCCTCCATTTTAATATACAAGCTTGGGCATCAGGCCTCAATTTTGAATATATTAGCAGGCCTAGTAGTTTTTCAGGCCTTCATTTTTATTTTATTGTAATAGACTACCAGCATAGGCCTCAATTATTATTTTTAATCCTTTATATCGTACTAGCTTATTTTGCTACATAAAACAAAGATATCATACAGGTTGTTTTTGTGGGTTTCAAATATCTGAGTTGAGTTTTGTTGTGCTTTTGACTATCAGAGTACAGGCCTAGCCCTGCATTTGAATACAATATAGTAGGCTCCATGCGGCTTCTTGTTGTATTTGAATGCTGATTTGATTCCTTTGTATCCTAGTTTGGGTCTCCATTTTAATATACAAGCTTGGGCATTAGGCCACAATTAGTTTTGTTGTGTGTTTCAAATACCTGAGTTTGTTAATACTATTATTTTTGTTTTGTTTTTGTTTTTTGTTTTTTTTTAAAAAAGAAAGAATTTTTTTTTTTTTTTTTCTTCTTTCTTTTTCTTTCTCTAATCCTTTATCATAGTACAGGCCTGGAGAAAAATAAATAAATCTTATATATATATATATATATATATATATATATATATATATTATTTCAGGCTTGCATTTTAATACACTATAGGCTTCCATACCTTATACTTTTTGGGTGTCTTGCATATCCTAGTTCAGGTATATCTCCTACCCTGCAGGCCTTGCTATTATATTTTAAGTTAATTAGCAAGTATTACCTTCACCATACTAAGGTAAGTATAATTTGCATTGTGGGTACTAGTCTATTTTTCTACATATTACACCTGGCCTACTGAATAGTCATCAACTATTGTTGGCTACTCAGAAGCATGCTACTTTAGTCGCAAATTGATTTGGATTCTTACTTGGGTGAGTAAAAGAGTAGGAATGTCTTTTCAAGGGGCCAAATACTTTCCCACAGAAGTGCGTGAGTACTTTAGGAAACATATTCAAAAACATGATGGTCCATATGAGCTTCCAGAGCCAGCAAACCCAGACAGTGAAAAAGAGGAGAGATTAATGGATGTTCTAACACAAATTGTAAATAACAAAAAGTATAGAACAAAGAAAAGAAAAAGTTTGGTCACACAAGCTGTTGTAGCCACAATAGGAGGCCTAATAGACTTAGTTGTAGAATTACGGCAGCATAATTTGGAAACAACAAATAAATTGGAGGAAGCAATGGACAAAAGGGATTGTTTAAAAATTGCAGCTTTGAGAACAACTACAATTGTTGGGGAACTAGAAAGGGAGTTAAGGGAAATAGAAGAGCAGAGGGATGCTTATGGAGTAAAAATAACAGAACTTCAAAACATAATAATGGACTATAAAAATAAAACAAAGTTAGAAGGGATAAAAGGAGTCAGAGACATGGCCAAAATATATCCAGATCTGGATATGTTCATGGCACAAAATAAAGAACCAGTGCAGAAAATGAACCAAGATAGAAAAGAGTTCTTATGTTATTCTGTCCCACAAGTAGATACCATACCACAAGCACCAGTTATTGTTTCAGAATTATTTAATGCAAGGCAAACACCTACAGGATTTTCTATGCAGACTCGACCGATGTCTATGGCAGATAAAGACAATTTCCAGAAATGGTGTGAAAGTATGCCAACTAACAACTTTAATATGTTTACACATTGGTTTATGAGGGGAGCAGATAGAGCTAAAAAAAGGAGGTCTTAACTTAGAGGAATGGACAGAACTGTTAGAATACGCTATGGGTCCCTTGGCTAGTAGACTATTGGGATTTAATAACAGTGTGTCTTATCAGGCAGGAAGAATTGCTGCAACTAATTTCTATCTACGTAGCATAGAGAAAGAAATAGCAAATATTACCATGAGGCCAACAGATGGTCCTAGAGAGGTAGCTCAAAGGATATTTTTTTGGTATACTCTACGACAACCTCAACAGCCTAGTGCTGGGCTCACCAGAACATATAGCAAAAGTAATGGAAGCCCTTCCCCGGGAGTGTCAAGAATTTGTCAGGCTTTTTGATCCAACACCAACAGACTTGGAAATGGTACTAACTAGAGCTGATAAGTGGTGGATCAAGCATCCTTTCACAGAACAGGCCTGCTCTGTTTCAGCTGTAAGAACATTTAAGGTCGAGTCTGGTAGAGATATAGATGGTAAATGGAGAAACCAGACGTGGTATGTACCCCAGAAGGATAGGATAGAAGAGGAAAATCACATACTTAAAAAGAAGGTAGCTGAGTCAGAGAGGAAATTGAAGGAAAGTGAGGCAAAGATGCAATATAGTGTTATAAAAGAGGGACAGAGTAGAAGTGAGTCACAATGACAAATCCCAACCCCTGCGCCTCAGCATCTCATTTACTCAGCTAATTTACCCATGGGTGAGGCAGGTCGGCCTACCATTTATACAGTCATCGCAGGGGTAGGGAAAAATATGTTGGTAGATGCAGGAGCAGCAGTTACAATGACCAACAGAGTCAAAAATGGGGATTCTTCAGTAAGTATTATGGGAGTTACTGGGAATCCACAGGAGGTTAGAGCAGGTCCAATTGATGTAGCAGTTGGAGAAAAAACAATACAAGTAGAAGCAATAGTGGGTTGGCCAGAGGAAATATTGGGAAAAGAAGCTTTAAAAAAAGGAAATTTCATTGTAGATCTTGCCAATTTTTGTTTGTGGAAGACAGAAAAGGTGAATCAGGTAAGTACAGAGTTGACGAAAGGGGTTGTGCTCCCAATGGCATATATTGTCTCTCCGATAAAAAGTCTGAAAAAAACAAACTGAAACTAGACGGACAACCAGAATGGCTGCAGAAGCTAATCCAAGACATACCTGTTTGGGCTACAGATAAATTAGACTGTGGAAGAATGAAAGGAATGGTCTTGTTGGAAGGAGGAGACCCACAATGGCAAAAGCAATATCCAGTCCCAAGAGAATCAGTGGCATCAATCACCGAGATGATAGAAATGCTGGAGAGACGTGGAATAATTAAATCTGGAAATGGGTATGCATGTAACTCACCATGTTGGCCTGTGAGAAAAGCTGTGTTAAAAGGGAATGGTGATGAAAAAGCAGCCTCATCATGGAGACTTACCATTGATTACAGGGCCGTGAACAAACTTGCAAAAATATATTTTTTATTTTTTTGTTTGTGTATGTATATGTTTCTAATGATGGAATCTAGTGTTCCCACAGAGCAAGGCTGTATAAGAATGAAGATGCGTGTCAACAGAAGATTGTGGTGGATCCTTGTTACAGGATGGATAAGTATAAGCTGTATCACAGTAGGAATGGGGAGACAGGCAATAAGGCCAGAAGATACTGCAAATAAGGGAGAGAGTTTGAAAAGATTGGAGTTACATTACGTTCAAGCAGATAGATTTATTTGGCCCAGGGAATTGGAAGTAAAAGAGGGTGGAGGGCTACAAGTAAACATTATTTTGCCACATAATAGTACCAGGGGATTAGCTCTTAGAGCTCCAATAAAAAGTATAGAGGGACATAACTGGGAATGGGTTATAAGATATGGACAGATAATGAATACAGGAAACTTTAAAGGAAGGACTAAAATAACAACAAAGGTACAAGGGAGGTTTACAAATACTACAGTAGTAGTGAGTAACTTAACATTAGAAGAAGGTGGAGAATGGGACGCTGCAGTTATAGCTGCCCAGCCTGACCTAGAGGAATTCTGCAATTGTGATACTGGAAAGGGGTGTCTTCTAACAATAGATGAAGTATTTGTCTCTGTAAAGGAGCTGCAACGTTGTAAAGATCAGAAGAAGGTACCATGGCCAATAGGCGGATTGGTAGTGGTACCAACACATGAAACAGTTGTGCAAGGGGTTGGGTGGACTTACTACCCAATAATTCTAAATTTTAATGATTTTTCTATTCCTCCAAAGTGCCCGGAGTCACAGCGGCAGTGGTTTAAGCAAAGTATACAAGAGACCATCATTGAGTGGACCGGAGCAGGGAGTCGAGAAAAACGGGACACACTTGCAGCCCTTTTAGGAGTCGGAACTGGATTGGGAGTATGGAATTCAGCAGACATCATTGGACCGAACAGCAGGATAAACTCCCTTACTGATGGCATGGGACATGCTATGAAAACAGGTGGAGTAGCTGACTCCCTTATAGTGAGTAGACTGACAGACAATGTTGATGACATACACACCATTGCCAACAACCTGCATCTAGTTGAGGAAAATATTGCTTCCATTGCTAACAGCATTAAGAATGAAATAGTGGGAACTGCCATTTTCTGTTCTATAATTGGAGGAAAGCTGTTGGCAGATTTAAAGGAAACTATTAAAGACATCCAGGAAAACAAGTGGGCAAGACAAATCAATGCAACAAGGATTATCACGTCATTGAAAAGAAAAGGAGTGGACATCACTGAGGACAATCTTAAATACAGCTATATTGAAGGCCCAGATCAATAGATGCCACATGGACTACAATCTGGGACAATAGGACTAATCCTGGCAATTCCCCGTTGGGAGGGGCAGGCAGAGCAACTGAACTTTATACATAGCATTGGCACGTTAAGTGGCAAGCAACACTTCCCATCAAAAAGACTGGCCACTATTACAGGATTGGCGATGGATGAAAGCTGTTGCAGGAAATCTCAACATCGATGGCTGTGCAGTTGTGTTTGGGAGAAAGGAGCTGAGGAGGATGGCTGGGTGCAGTTGATAAAAGAAAACCTGGTGCAAGAGGTGATCCGCATAGGGGACATTGCATGCTTCATCGGCCACTCTGAATATAGGACAGTTGATGAAATATGTTTGGTGGAAGAAGGGTCTTGTATTATGGTAACCACTACTATACATGTAGGAACTCATACACTATTTCCATCAAGAAACCTTACCACTGAAATAATCAATTTTACTGCAAATGCAGATTGGACAAATTTGACAATGAAACTTTTTCCCCCAATTCCAAAGCTTACCTTGGAACTTCATGAGTTAGTAAAACGTACCAAACAACAACTACACCCCATCAGCTTACTGCTGGAACAACAGAAAAAGGAAATAGAAATTACTACAAAAAACGTTGAGCATCCCTGGTGGGGAATTCTTACCAATGCAGAGACACATCCAGTCCTACGAACACTGTCGCTGGTACTCATGTTCATTCAAGTATTAACGACAATTATAATAATATACTTTTGTGTGGCAATGAAACAAATGAGGAAGAAACTTGCAAGGAGGATATATAATAATGTTTTGTCTTTTTCCTCTTCTTTCTCTCTCTCATACATTCTTCAATAAAGTTTTACATTGCACATACATAAACATTTATCACACACTCTCAACTAAATTCTATAAGTTCTGTTTTTGTGTAATATGTGGATTGACAGCCATAGGAAAGTACAGGTGAACTTATGTCGCTGAGGGAACTATTCCGGAGGGACGGTGGGTTGAATTTCTCCTGTATATCAGGTTTTTGCTCCCACTAGGTTCTCCTGTACTAGAGGGATAACTAGGAAACTGAGCAACATAGAAGAAGAAAAAGTGAGGGAATGTGGTAACTTGTCTTCCTTGCATGGTGGTTTATCTTCCTTTCGGGACCTCCTTGGGCAGGTCTAGGTGGGAGGGCTGGGAGTCTTTGCTTCCCTCCCACAATTGCTGGAGGAAGTGATGCATGGACAGGATGTGATGTAAATCACATCATCTCAACTAAGGGTATATAACATGAGGCCAGGCAGGAAATCGCCCTGTTGCTTCCTTTTCCTTCCTTGGTGGATGTGGTGTCGAGCTTGCAGCGGTGAGCCATTGCTGGATGTGGGGGCCTGGCCGTGGGTGAGATCAAGCGTGTGGGGAAGGGGATTACTATATAGATAGATAGATTTAAAAAGGGTTGTTGCTCCGTGGGTCTGGGCTGTATGTTTGTGATACATTTATAGTATTGTGTTGTTGCCTTTTAATAAATACCTTTTAATGTAGACGAACCTTGTGTAGTATATATATATTAATTTGGTGATACACCACAGAGGGCTTTATATGTTAGGGTCATGATTTTAAATGTGATTCGGGAAGCTATGGGAGGCCAGTGGAGTGATTGACAGAGAGGAGCTGCAGACACTGAGCGTTTGGTATTGAAGATGAGTCTAGCGGAGGCGTTCCTTATGGATTGGAGGGGAGACAGACGATAGTTGGGTAGGCCAGCAAGGAGTGAATTGGATTAGAAGATGGTGGTCAACTGAGTCGGAGGCAGCAGAGAGATCCAGGAGAATTAGAATGGAGAAGTGACCCTTTGATTTGCCGGTTAGCAAGTCATTGGTGACTTTTGTGAGGGCTGTTTCTGTTGAGTGTTGGGCACGAAAGCCAGATTGGAAGGGGTCAAGAAGGGAATTGGAGGGACGGAGGTGTGGCTAGCAGCAAACAGAGAGAAAGCAAAAGAACAGAGCTCCCTGCAAAAAAAGCCTTTAAAACAACATGAAATTACCAAGCAATTTGGATTATTTTTGATCTACAAGACCAGGTTGCAGTGACTTAACAGTCTGGATTGCTCTGGCACTGTGCAGCAACTTTTGGACTTCACTTTAACACAGATCTACTGGACTGAAAGATACTGGATGGGGCACAATCAACAACTATTGGGAAGGTGTCTGGTGAGTCTAAACCCCAAAGGGGACCCTCTTATGTCATCCTACCCCAGCTAGACCCCAGCTCACCTACCCAGGGAAGGGCCTCTTGATGGGAGATATAAAGTGGAGCACAACATAAAAATTTTCACTTCATATTTGAAGGAAAATTAACAAGAACTCTATATGGGTTACTACTGAAAGCTGACACAGGGTAGAGCTAGCAATAGCCCTGCAACTATACACAGACACTGGTGGACATAGAAAAAAAGGGATTGAAGTGCATTCAAGGAACTTCTACACCAATCTATGATCATAAGGAGCAAGTGAAGTTGTACTCCCACACCCCAGAGACTGTACCTTTACAGCATCTCATTGCTGGGACACATATGCTTGCAACCATCATTAAAAGCTCTGTTTATTAAATCCTAATTGGTGCTGGACTCTAATCAGCAAAGCAATTGAAGCAAAACTGCCACAGCCAAATGTAATGAACAAGGAATTAAGACAAGGAATTTACTTTTTTTTTCCTCAATCCCTTATCATCTTAACTTGTTTATGTTATATGAGATAAAGGGAGCGGCTCCAATTGTTGTATAAGTTTCCTGATGACTACTCCCTGTATAAAAGACAGCTCAACACTACCACCAAGTAGCAGCTTACGAAAATTACATGCTCAGGCTTAAAAATGCAAATCAGGAATGCAATATATACGGTATATCAGTGCTTCTGAAATCCACTACAATTGACAAGCCTATCAGTGCTTCTGAAATCCACTACAACTGACAAGCCTACTTAGGCCTCTACAACCCAGTGTCCTTTGATTTAGTTGCTATTGTCTACTGATGTTTGTTAAGTGTGTGACTAGAGCCTGATTTGGATTCTTATGTTCTAGTCCTATTTCAAACGACAGCCAAGCCCTGATTTTTTGTTGTCAATATTTACAGCTGTGGCAAAGAATCCAACTATCATTGCCTTGGAACTGTGACACACAACTCTGCAAGTTCTTATGCCTCACTCCCCTGTGATAGGGGGCATTTTGTGACTTGTGGTCTCTATGCTCTAACTAGGGCAGGGCTAGGCCCAGTGACTGACTGCCATTCTGAGTTCACTAATTGCATGCAGCTGCATGACACCAAAGGCAGGTGGATACAATTGTTATCTGTCAAAGTAGAAAAGGGGCACCATCTACCTTACATTGGAAGTTCACAGATTCTCATGTGCACAATAAAAGTATTTTATTCCTTCTTTGGCGGATCAAGCTATAATGTGGCTGGTGCTGAGCAGAGCACACTACAATACAGCCGCCCGATGGTCAAAGTGACAATTCCTGAAGCACTCTGGTAACTTACTATATCTTGGGGTCTAATGGGATGCACATATATTCAGTTTACTGCAATAAAGATATACAGCACTACCACCCAGAGAAATTTCAGGAATATAATATCAGTGATCTTTAAACTACATTAACTTACTACTACAAGAAATTAAGACTATCAATTACATCTGATACTTCCCTGGTCTGCCACTGCCATCTAGTGGAGGAAAGTGGTAAACCACAAAGGGACTTCCTGATAGCACAAAGCTTATGGAGCATATGTTTCACATGAGAGACTTGATATTCTCCAGGATGTAACTTCCTATTCCCATATGCCTGTTACATGGGGACACTTACAAACGCAAAAGTGACAAAATACCTTATCTTATGTCATGGCTGGAGTAGCTACGAGAAAAAGTAGCAAGAATATACAATCTTATTACTTGCCTAGAACGTCACCCCCTGCATTTCAAAAACAACAGCCTAACTCAAAAACCACGTCAGCAACAACGATGGAGCATACAGCGCCAAGCACTAAGGGTGATATCCAAGACCTCAAAGACCTGATCCTCACATTCAGGGAGGACATCAGAGCGGACATCCAAAAAGTCTCAGCAGACTTGACGTCCGAGATAAAAAGAGTGGACGCTAAAACTGACTCGCTTGAAGAGAAATATAACAAACTAAAACAATCTCATGTCAAGATTGAGGAAGAAATCTCCATGCTAAAGGAGGAGCAAGCCCGCCACTTAACATTTCAGGAAGACCTAGAAAATAGATCTCGGAGACAGAATATCAGACTGAGAAACGTACCCGAATAAGTAACTGACCTCCATCTATACATGTCAGAGCTCTGTGAGTTTCTGCTACCAAATCTGGACTCTGAGCAATATAGACTGGACCAGATCCATAGAGCTCTGGGAGGTCATTCCACCATGTCTGAACGCCCCAGAGATATCATTGCCCGCTTCCATTACTTTACAACTAAGGAAATGTTCATGAGAGCATCCAGGGGGGGTATCCCTGACATCGAAGGGCACAGACCAAGTGTCTTTGCGGACCTCGCTCAACAAACGTTATTCAAGAGGAAAATGATGAAACCACTCCTGGACAACATCCTGGCCCATGGCTGGAAATACTCTTGGGGCTTTCCATTTCGCCTACTGATTGCCTGGGACGGCAAGTTCTTTACCATCAGAACCCTAGAGGAGGGGACGGCCCTTCTAGCTACCTGGGGCATTACTTTAACAGATGCTCCTGGAGTTTCTGGCGACAGCCAACCCGTCAGGGAGTTGACAGAGGGTCCCCGAGGAAGAACAGTTAGCCTTAATTCACGTGGTAGAGGTTCCAACCTCCCCTCCAGAAGACATCAAAACAGGGCCCCTGACCAGCCAGATGTGCCATAGATCCAATAACACTGTGATGTATTGTTATATGATATGTTATAGTTGGGTTCTACCTCTTATTTTGATCTTCTAAAACTTGCGACCAAAATATGAACAGACATGACTAGTTAAACTCTTGCATAACTATCTGTCACTTTAGAAGAATATTTCTTCTTTTTTTTTTATATAGATATTGATAGTGTCTCTTAAGGGCTTCACCATATACACACCCCCCGGCGAATCCAGTCAGTATTGGAGTCTAATACTACTGGACTCACCAATTTAATTTAAAGGACAGCGCTCACTCTCCTTGAAGTAGTGTTATACTACGTTCCTAGTTTTGTTATATTCTATTAGTATAATTTTATTTTTAGAATAAAAAAAAACGTATTTTTTTGTTTGTTTTTTTGATACATTTGTGTCAACAAATTTGACGCCGGATTACTTCACAAGCAGTTTCAACCACTGTATATCGTTGTGTTCTCCTCATCCGTTCTACCCAAACATTTTACTTTACGTTTACATCATTTGCACAGTGAAGTGACACAGGTGGTTTCTGGACGGAGTCCCAGCGGGAGGCTCATCAGACTAGATACTCGAAGGCAGCTATAACCCTTAGTGCTCTACTAAGCTTGGCCTTGAGCCCCAGACAAACGGTGAGTCATGAATATTAATATCATTTCACATAATGCTCAGGGCCTGAATGAATCGATTAAGAGAGGGGTTGCCATAAAAGAGTATCAGAGACTAGGGGGAGATGTAATATTTGTGCAAGAAACACATTTTAAGAAACTAGCAGTCCCCAAATACTGGGGGAAAGCATATAAACAAACTTTCCACTCCACCGCAACAGAAAAGAAAAGAGGGGTGACACTCCTTATTCATAATAGGCTTACATTTCGCCACACCCGCACTCAGACAGACCCAGAGGGTAGATATGTGGCAGTACATGGCACCATTCATGACCAGAAAATTACCTTCCTTAACATATATGCGCCAAACACTGATCAGAAGCATTTCTTCACTAAGATTTCAGATCTGATTATGGTCTGGGAGCACTCCCTCCTGATCATAGGGGGGGACATGAACACAGTCCTAGATCCATCTACAGACAAATCAACTGCTACCAATAAACTCACACCTCCCATGGCTACCAGAGCTCTTAAACATATTCTCAGATCTAATTGCCTGATAGACAGTTGGAGGATAATGAACCCCACTGATCGAGAGTATACTTTTTACTCCCCCAGACATCTGTCACACTCCAGAATTGATTACCTGTTCATTCAACAACACCTATCACTAAACTTAGAAGCAGCTTCCATTCCACCCATTTCGCGGTCAGATCATGACCTGGTTCTGATCTCCCTGTCTGGACTTCTACCAGCGGGACGGTCCCCCTCGTGGGCACTAAATCCCTGTCTATTAAACGATTTAGTCCTAAGGGAAAAAATCAGCAGCGCAATTGTGGAATACTTCGGGATCAATAGTGGGGGTGAGGTAGACGGGGGAGGAGTGTGGGCAGCCCATAAGGCAGTGATTAGAGGAGTTTGTATTCAGCTAGGAGCAGCAGCGAAAAAAGCAGATAGAATGCAAATTAGTGAACTTAATAGCAAAATCACAGAGTTACAATCACTATTTGCAAGGAATCATGATCCTAAGATCTACAATGAAATTCTGAAATACAAACACACCTTAAACACAGTGCTCAGGAAGAAGGTGGTCTCCATGCTACAACGTACGCAGGCCAGCTTCTTTAGGAGCACCAATAAACCTGACAGTATGTTGGCCAGAAAGCTTAAAGCACAGAGGGCGGACTCATTCATCCCAAAGATATTTACTAAAGGGAAAGGCCCGGTCTCTAAACCAGACCAGATTGCTGATGTCTTTCGACAATTTTATACAGAACTGTATTCCGCCCCCTCTCACTCAGGATCCTACTCTCACAAATCACAAATTGATGAATTTCTTTCTGGGATTCAGCTGCCACAAATTGAGGAATCACAGGCAGAGACCCTAGCAGACCCCATAACTGCTGAGGAAATTAAACAGGCTATTAAGGCCACAAGATCACATGCAGCATCTGGCAAGGATGGATTCACAAATTTTTATTATAAAGAATACATCGATCTCTTGCTACCGCACCTCCAATAATTATTTAACAGTTTCCTCTCTGGTTCTTCAATCAGACCAGAATTTCTAGAGGCTAAAATTATCGTAATACCCAAAGAGGGGAAAGACCAAGCACAGTGCGGTAGTTATAAACCGATCTCTTTGATCAACACGGACCTCAAATTATATTCCAAAATAATGGCAAACAGATTGGCCCCATTGTTGCCGGACGTGATCCATCCGGACCAGGTAGGCTTCATCTCAGGTAGAGAAGCACCCGACAACACCAGGAAAATCTTTAACCTGATAGACTTGGCTACCAGAGAGGATATCCCGCTAATGCTCCTATCTTTAGACGCCGAAAAGGCATTTGATAGGATAGACTGGACTTTTATGTGGAAAATATTGGCGAAGTTTGGTCTGGGGGACGGCTTTTTGAAGGGCATTATGCCTTTATACAGCGATCCCAGAGCATGTATTATATATCAGGGATTTGTGTCCAAACAATTTAATATTACTAGGGGAACTAGACAGGGCTGCCCACTCTCCCCCTTGCTCTTCGCCCTTAGTCTTGAACCATTGGCAGCGCAGTTAGAAATTGTCCAAACATTAAAGGAGTGCAGATTGGCCCTAATGAGCATAAGCTCAACCTTTTTGCAGACGATATCATGCTGTCACTTACAGATCCAATACCAAGCCTGCCTAATTTATTCCAATTGCTCACTGACTTTGGCAGAGTGTCAGGGTTCAAAATCAACACTAACAAGAGCATAGCCCTCAACATTACACTACCCCAAACGATGAAACAGAACTTAGAAAACAGCTTTCCCATAAAATGGGCCCCCAAACAGATAACTTATTTGGGTATTCATATTCCGCGGTCTATAGCGTTTGTATACGAGGCAAATTTTCCTTTCTGTCTTTAACAGAATCAAGGCAGATATCTCCAAGTGGTCCTTCCTTAACATCTCATGGTTGGGCAGAATAAATTCCATCAAGATGAATGTGATTCCCAAATTATTATACCTATTTAGGACAATCCCAACCCCGATCAGGTTACCCGACCTTAGAGTGATGCAAAAAACACTTTTTAAGTTTGCCAGGAATAACAAGAAACCAAGAAGCAATAGAACCACAATGTGTGCGCCTAAACAGAAAGGGGGGCTAGCCTTCCCTGATCTAATCAAGTATTATAAGGCCACTAGATTAGCTCAAACCACGGCCTGGTTTAAAAAAGAGGCCATACCGGTGTGGGCAGACATAGAGAGGCAACTTCTAGAAGACAAGCATTGGGTACTATCGCAGGTTTTATGGCTTAGCTTAGGTCGGGACCTACGAACAGGAGAGTTACCGATTTGTATTAGCCACTCTTTGAAATTATGGAAAGACCTGAACAGAAGGGTGGACCTCCTGAGCGTGTGTTCTGGCTTGATTCCACTATGGCAATCTCACAAAGGTCAGCACCTCAATAAATTTACCCAGATGAAATGGTGGATAAAAAACAAAATAACAATTGTGGCAGATACCTGGGAGACCTCACGAAGCAACTAATCGTAAATTATCACTGACATAATTCAGGTGCCACATAGAGAGTGGCTTAATCTGATGGCAATTAATGAGACACTAACACACTCCACAAAAATCAACAAATATCATACCAAATCTCCCTTTGAGAAATGCTGTATCAACAATCCCAGAGGTAAGGCCAATATAGCCATCATTTACAATCAGATGGTGTCTCTCACCAACAGGGTTAAACCACATTACCAAACTGCATGGGAGGCTGACTTGCAGGTAACTCTAGACGACAGCCAATGGAATAAGATCCTCAAACAAGCCAATACCTCTTCACTAAACGTGACACTAAAAGAACAAAAATACCCTGACACATGTTTTAGGGGCTGCACAGACACTGGTACACTGATTCACATGTTGTGTGAGTGTCCAAAAATAAGACCCATATGGACAGCAACATACAACCTATTAGAAACACTTTTGGGGACAACAGTAACACAAAAGCCTGAGGAAGCTTTGCTAGGCCTTCCAATTACGGGGCTATTCAAATCAGAACAATGTTTAACAACACAGATATTTTTGGCCACGAGATGCATCATAGCTAAACACTGGAAACTTACCTCCCCTACTCACATTGAAGTACTTCACAAAATCAGGTTCATTCGGGCTATGAGCTCACTTTCAGCTGAAATTGATGAAAGATACCGTCGATGGGCCTCCTGCTGGGACTTATGGACTCTACGAGGTCCACAATAAGGTTCGTGTGAACTACTTTTATGGGTTGACCTGATGTTTGATCTATGGTTTCACCTTACTGTACCTCCTGGACACATGTCTGCTTTGAGGAATGTATATATGTTCAAGACCTTGTGTGACTTTATATATATGTTTTACATGGTCATGTGTTATTCTAACCAAAAAAGAAAAACTTTGAAAGAAACTTTTTGATATATCTTGTTGATACTTGAGAGATTTGTTATATGATTTGCTGAACTTACGATGTTATATTTGTTTATTCTTTCAATAAAAAAGTTAATTATAAAAAAAAAGAAGGGAATTGGAGGAAATAAATTGAGTGAGGCGATTGTAAACAAGCCGCTCAAGCAGTTTAGAAGCCAGGGGAGGTAGTGAGATAGGGCGGTAGTTGGAGGCAGAAGCTGGGTCAGATGAGGGCTTCTTGAGAATGAGTGTAATTATGGCGTGTTTTAAGGAGGATGGAAACCTGCCAGTGTTTAGGGAGAGGTTGAATAGATGTGTGAGAGCTTGGATAAGTGTGGCGGATAGGGGAGGGATTAGCTGTGAAGGAATAGGATCATGTGGACATTTTGTAAGGTGAGAAGTTAATAATAACGTAGATACTTCATCCTCGGTTACAGAGTCAAAGGAATCCATAGTGGAGGAGAGATTGGGGAAGGGTAAGGGTTGGGTGTTGTCGGTTTGTGGAGAGGATGGTGGGAGAGGGCCAAGCTGGGAGGAGAGCTCATTTCGGATGGTTTCAATTTTCTTTTTGAAGTGGCTGGCAAAGTCATCAGCAGTTAGACAGGAAGGGGCAGGAGGTGAGGGTGGGCAAAGGAGGGTGTTGAATGTAGCAAATAAACGTTTAGGGTTGAAGGACTGGTTTGATATTAGTGATGAGTAGTGTTGTTTGGCAAGATTGTGGGCAGACAAGTAGGAGTGCAAGGTAAACTTATATTGGAGAAAGTCTGCTGAAGTGCGAGATTTCCTCCATAGTCTCTCTGCAGTGCATGAGCATCTCTGTAGATAGCGTGTTTGTGTAGTGTGCCATGGTTGTGGATAAGAGTGAGGGCGTTTGCTTGTGATTATGGGGGCAAGAGAGTCAAGGGTGGAAGTTAGAGTAGCGTTGTACTGTGAAGTGGCGATGTCAGGACAGGCAATGATGGAGAGGGGGCTGAGAAGGGGTTTTAGTACATTTGAAAATTGTTGTGAGTGGAGTGCTTGCAGGTTTCTGCGTGTTCTGGTGGCAGGATTTGAAGAAGGGTAGTAAGCGGAAGATGAGGTGAAGTTGCAAGTTAGCAGGTGGTGGTCAGATAGGGGAAGTGAGGAGATGTCAAGGTTGGAGATAGTGCAGAGATTAGTAAAAATAAGGTCAATGGAGTGTCCACCACTGTGAGTTGCAAAATCTGTCCATTGTGAGAGGCCAAGGGAAGAGGTAAGTGCAAGTAATTTTGCAATTGTTGGGGAGGTGGGTGTGTCAGTGGCTATGTTGAAATCGCCAAGAATGAGTGAAGGTATATTGGAGGAGAGAAAGTGAGGGAGCCAGGCAGCAAAGTTGTCCAGAAATTGATCCAGGCGGGCGATAGAGGGATGGGAGAGAAGATGCGGATGTTGTGGACTTCAAAAGATGAGAATTGGAGGGAGGGAACAGGGGGTATGCAGTGAAAAATGCAGCGAGGATAGTAGTATGCCCACACCTCCACCTTGTTTGTTCCCAGGTCTAGGAGTGTGGCTGAAGTGTAGACCACCATAAGAGAGTGCAGCAGGGGAGGCAGAGTCAGATGGTGTGAGCCAGGTTTTCGTGATAGCCAGCAAATTGAGGGAAATTTAATTTATTGAAGGATAGTTATCATATGAAGCCATTTATTATCACATACTTTGTTTGGATCCTTTTAAAATCATAATGATAACAGAAATCACCCTAATGGCCCTGCTCAAAAGATTACATACCCTTGAATGTTTGACCTTGTTACAGACACACACGGTGACAAACACAGGTTAAAATGGCAATTAAAAGTTAATTTTCAACACCTGTGGCTTTTTAAATTTCAATTAGTGTCTGTGTATAAATAGTCAACAAGTTTGTTAGCTCTCACATGGATGCACTGAGCAGGCTTGATACTGAGCCATGAGGAGCAGAAAATAACTCTCAAAAGACCTGCCCAACAAGGTAATAGAACTTCATTAAGATGGAAAAGGATATACAAAGATATCCTTGAAACTGCCAGTCAGTTATGTTCAATCACTTATTAAGAAGTGGTGAATTCAGGGATCTCTTGATACCAAGCCAAGGTCAAGTAGACCAAGAACGATTTCAGCCACAAGTGAATTGTTTGGAATACAATGAAAAACCCACAGGAGAAATACAGGCTCTGGATAAAGACTGTGTTGTTGTTTCAAGGAGCATAATATGAAGATACTTGAACAAAAATGAGTTGCATGGTCCAGTTGCCAGAAAGAAGCTTTTACTGCGCCAATGCCACAAAAAAGCACGGTTACAATATGCCCGACAACACCTTGACACGCCTCACAGCTTCTGGCACACTGTAATTTGAACCACAAAAAAACTAAAATATTTAGTCTTACTGACGTTCCAGTGCTTGACACTATTAGGATACTAAATGAAATTAAAATTGGAACTGTATTTACAATTATTAAAATAACAGCTACGCCGCAAAAAGCCACAAAATCCTTGTCTTAGCTGGACTGAGTTAATACACTTGGTAAGAATTACCACTTTACAGTAACCACTTGCTTTACTATGCCACAACAACAATTTAGACCATCACTGGAAATCTATATATACAACAGCAGTTCTATGGATGTCAGTAACTGCATCAATGCATGAGACATTAAACATATAGTACAGCCCTATGTCCCATTTCAGGGACTTCCTATCTAAAGAGTTATGATGTGCCCCACAAACTGGCTGAAGTCCCTGTAAAAATCTAATAAAGTGCTAGGCAAAGCAAAACAAGTGTATCTAATCCCAGAGTACATCCGTAGAATTTGGACTGACTTAATACCCTGGGTAAGACTTACCACTTTACAGTAACGACTTACTATGCTATGCCACAGCAATTTAGACCATTACTAGGAAGCTATATACAAGACAGCAGTCCTATGATGTCAGTAACTGCATCAAAGCATGAGACAGGGAACATAAAGTACAGGCCTATGTCCCATTTCAGGGGCCTCCTGTCTGAAGGGCTATTGTGTACCCCACAAGCTGGCTGAAATCCCTGTAATAAGCTCATAAAGGGCTAGGCAAAACAAAAAAGAGTATGTCTAATCCCAGAGTAACAAAGGATAGTGGCAGTTAAAAATAAAACACATGCATACAGCTAAAAACAAAAAGGTTTTAGCCTTACTATACCCCCATTGCGGCCTTAGAATAACTAACCATGTATGAAAGGGTAAATACAAATTATACCCCCCAGTAAAGCCCAGTTGGGCCGAATATATATTGCTTAATCAGTATAAAGATAGCATGGTAGTTATAATAATAAGCAACCTGACGGGTTTTACACTCCTGTTTCACCATATACTGGCTTTGTCAAAGGCTAAATTCTCTCAAAGGCTTTTTGTGGCGTAGCTGTTATTTTAATAATTGTAAATAAAGTTCACACTGTAACTTGGAGTGACGAGACCAAAATAGAGCTTTATGGTCACAATCATAATTGCTATGTTTGGAGAGAGGAGTGTGTGAGCTCTAAAGGCACAGGGAGTCTTGTGAAAATTGATGGCAAGATGAATGCAGCATGTTACCAGAAAATAATGGCAGGCAATTTGCTTTCTTCTACACGAAGGCTGCGCATTAGACGCTCTTGGACTCTCCAGCATGACAATGACCCTAAGCACAAGGCCAAGTTGACCCTCCAGTGGTTACAGCAGAAAAAGATGAAGGTTCCGGAGTAGCCATCACAGTCTCATGACCTTAATATCATCGAGCCATTCTGGGGAGATCTCAAACGTGCGGTTTATGCAAGATGACCAAAGACTTTGCATGACCTGGAGGCATTTTGCTAAGACAAATGGGCAGCTATTCCACCTGCAAGACTTAGGGGCCTCATAGACAACTATTATAAATTACTGCACACTGTAATTGATGCTAAAGGGGGCAATACACAGTATTAAGGGTATGCAAACTTTTGAACAGGGTCATTTCATTTTTTTCTTTGTTGCCATGTTTTGTTCTATGATTGTGCCATTCTGTTATAACCTACAGTTGAATATGAAACTCATAAGAAATAAAAGAAATGTGTTTTGCCTGCTCACTCATGTGTTCTTTAAAAATGGTACATATATTACCAATTCGCCAAGGGTATGCAAACTTGTGAGCACTACTGTATACTGTATATATGTGTGTCTCTCTCTCTATAGAGAGAGAGAGATATCCTACCAACCTTTCTCTCTCTCTATCTTATATATAAAAAATATAAATATGTATATCCATATATATCACTTTCTCCTTTTCCTCTACTCCTGCTCCCCATACCTTTTCCTTGCTACTCTTCTTCCTCCTTTCTCCCTTTCCCCTGCTTGTCTCCCTCCTCCTCTTTCTCCCTTGTCCCCTTTCCCCCTCTCCTCTGCTTGTATTCTTCTCCCCCTCATTCTTGACTATGATGTGCTGAAGGAGGCTTGCTGCAACCTGTTGTCAGCACTGGGATCCATGGTACAAGTTGACTTACGCTCTTTGATAGACCAAGAACTCTATTTACGATGCCCGAGTTCGGTCCGACATAGGCTTGTTATTAATTAGAATTCATGTTCCTGAGTACAAACACACTCATCTTTATTTTCAACCAAAGCTCAAGAAAATACCACACAGCACAACAAATAGTAACATTCTTTTCCGTCACGCTCTGAATACGGACATAAAATGGGAGTGTCCGGGGAAAATACAGGACATGCAAAGTCCTGTAGATAAGATTTGCAAATATATGTATCACTATTTCATGTATATATCACTAATACAGTGTAATCTACCCAGATTAGATTAGAGTTATGTAGGGTAGACATTCATTGGTTTCCCCTCATTTTTAATGCCCATGGGACTATTGAGTTAATAACTCCAATAACACAATAACACATTTAAAAGTAAATAATAGTCCAGAGACCTCAGTTTTGTTTCATCAAATCTGCAGCACTCAAAAATGTGATATAGAATCCATGAAAAACCATGACATCTTCATAAATGTTCACTAAGCTCATAAAAAAATAAAAAAATCTGATTTTTGCATAAGGCTGCATCAAATAACACAGGTTATAATTCTGTTTGATCTACAGTCAAAACTTCTGAATATCATATTAGGAGAGATGTGAGGAAGATTTGTCATTATTTGTCTCAAATTGATAGCAAATGCTTTATTTTCATGAGTGGAGTTATGATATGTTGATATATGATAATTATGAAGAATCGACCACCACAAACCTGAGATCGTGAATCGCTTGGAAAGTTGAATTGTGAGAATTCAGTTTCCACGAATCACCAAGAAAGGTTGTTATGTCTTGATCAGAAGGTACCTGTTTTGATATTTATTTTTCCTTGAAATCTCAATACAGGTGTGACCAGAAAATATTATGATTTATTTAACCGGCTCACAACACCAGAACTAATAAATCACTCCATGGCACAAACAGGTAAGAGAACCATGTTCCTCAAACAAAGTCACAAGACACTGCTTTCGTCCCTCATGCCAGGGCTGAGTCTGGTGTTCTCGGTGATTGAACATTGGGGTGTTTCCAGGCTGATAGTCCGTCTCCTGTGTTGGGGTAGGCAAACTCCACCCACAGGAGGACTGTTAATAGCTGAGCTTGGGCCCTGAGGAGGCAAGGCTGAGACAGGCCAGAATCCTGCCCAGCGGCGAAAGAGAAACCTGCAACACCTAGGGGAGAAATGGAAACATTAATATGAAGCACACTGAAAAACAAAATATTGCTTCCTATGGAGAATTTCATCTCCCCTATTCTACTCTCTATGTAAAATGACCACAGTAGTTTGGGATAAACATGATATGTTTGTAAAGTAAGTAACAAAATAATAGCAGCTGTGTAGTCCATGAGCATAAAAGCATTTTAAGTAAAATGTTTATTTTAGCAGACAATCCTTATCCTTGATAAATCTATTTTTTCCACACTTCCTGCTGTCTTAATGCTTAATGGGGGGTTTTCTTCTAATTTTTACTATCTATTCTGGAGTTGGAGGAGGTTGAGATATTTGTTGACTAATTTGTTAAGTTTTAGCATCATACCTCTCCCACACACACCCAGTAGAAGGCATATTGCAAGTATACTTTCCAATCCTGCTGGTCCTGCTCTGCCACCAAGCCCTGGTTTGAAAGGAGGCATTAATGCCATGGTAATTTCCATGTGAGTTGAGAACTAAAATTACGTATAATCTTGGTTTACGCAGCTGCCACTATTGCTAGGTTATTGCATACTTCACAAACAGGTGATGTTTGCCCTAATGTACAGTGGCCCTTTATTACCACAAAACATATATAAACTATTCCGTTTATTTTTTAACCTTATATGCTCTTTGCTTCACTCATTAAATTAATCCACTATGCAAATCCGTACTGGCTTCCGGTTTCCACTAGAATTAATTAAGGCATAATCCATTATGATACATTTTAGCCATTATCTTGACTTACATCATCTGGTGCTTCTCGATCATCAGTGTTTCTCACTCTAATAGAGTATGAAGTTTACACTGCAGCACCCTCCTGGCCTTTTATTAAAGGCACCAATATTTTCGATAAGACAGTACACAGGTGTTAAATGCATATGATATACATCTGGCATATAATTAGAGTGGGTGATAGGATATACAGTGATGGGCAACTTGTTTAATTTGAAGGGCCATATAAGTGCTGTACAATACGATAAATGTTTTAATGGGTTCATAGAAAAAATAACTGTGGAAGTGGTTGAAGGAAATTAATGGGAGATGAGGAATAGATAATTAACAAAAGTGTTTGTTGGGTATGTTAGAGTAATATACCAATTTTATAAGAAGAAAAGGGAATATATGCTTCAGGATGACAGGATAACCTTTGAAGGATGCATATGAGTTACTTACCAACTTGGCAGCACTTTCAATCTGTCACTAGGACATTTCCCTGCTAGCTTCATCTACATTATTGAAATACTGTATCCAATTCAGATTGACGTGACTATCGAAAAATGGTGTGCCACACAAGCTGTCCTCTCATCATGTTAAACATTATGTAGATCTCCATCATGTTATAGGTAAATAAAAAGTTAATTGTTGACAATTAAGGAAATTGAGAACAACTCTAGCAAGCCTTAAGCAAGATACCAAATTGTGCCCGACATCCACAAAACACTCCATCTCCTCCATCAGAAGAGGAGACATTCTTATCTGCCTTCATAGTCTGTTTTTATGATACTAAAACCCTTTATATACATATATACACAGGGGTGATGGAGACAAGAAGATATAAATAAAATCAAACAACATAGTATTGATCCTGCTATGGATCCGAAAGAAATTTGTTGTGAAACCTTAATGTCAACAACAAGGAACTCTAAATGAATGCCTATCACAGACAGGAATACGTGCACAGCATCAGTTAGAGGAGATGCATACAGCAAAATGGCTTAATAGGACTCTAGGCTGCTAGATGGGTGATAAAGGTACTTGTGTTGGGGATGGTTAAACTACTGGACTTAAGGTCAGCTACCTCAGACAATCACCAGAGGTCCCATTATGTACATATGGTTATCAAGGGATAGAGGAAGGAGGTTACTTTGTATATCTGTACGTTGACTGAATTACCAACTGGTCAGCCATGGGTTATGAGAACAAAGCTTGGGCTGGGCCAGAATAGTGGCAATTATGTGAATTAGCAAGAAAGGTAATTTTGTGTGTTCAGTACAAAGACTAATGAAATTTAGAAAATTGAGTTGGAGGATGATGCATATTGATTTGGCCCTAATAAATAGGGTATCATGGCGTGGGCGCTCACCGTGCATGTGGTAGCCTCTCTCGGAAGCCCTCAGTGCAGCAGATGACCAGCAGGGGGCTGACACAGCTGTGTGCGTACCCCAGGCAGATAGCAGCCTGGTTGAGGTAGAATGCAGATATGGAAGGAGGTCCGGCAGAGGTTAGGTTTATCAGCTGCACAGCATGGAAGGGGGCCCAGCACAACAGAAAGGAAGCCACAATAGCCAGCGCCATGCGGGTAACCCTGCGGCTGCGTTGAGATGGCGCCCGCTGGACTCTTCTCATGACCCGAGATAGGTGGTGTAGAGTAAGCGAGTATAGCACTACAATGACCAACAGTGGCAGCAGGAAGGTTAGGATGCTGTGCACTAAAGTATACCAGTACAGAGATGGGGGGGCTCCAGGTAGATCCAGTACACACAGGGCCACACCTTCGCCCCACCTCACCCCAGAGTACAACAGAGCAGGTGTACTGAGGAGCAAAGAGCAAATCCACACACAGCCTGTCACCAACCACGTGCAACGCACACTACGTCTCTGGCCCACAGTGGCTGAGTGCACAACTGCCACATATCTACAGTGAGAGAGCAGAAAAAGAGATATTTTTAGGTTATGGATAAATAGAGCATCAATATACAGTACAGAATGTTCACAGTAGACGGTTATTCAGCATTGTTCATTACCAGAGTATAAATAAACATAATTACACAATACATAATATTCCTTATCAGTTTGCAGATATGCATCATCATGTGTACCGTGTATATGTACTCTGCATAATTATATTGTGCAGCAGACTCATCACCAATATATAGAGCAGAGTGTTTATTACGAGAGTACCGTTACTCAGCATCATTATATGGTGCAGCATGTTTATTAAAGGGACATGGAAATAATTGTTTTCTTTGTTGCATCATAAATCGGGTATTTCATAATGTGCCACAGTGTGTTTTCTTTTTCAAAATAAAGATCTAAGCGCACAAAAACATATTCAGATGTTTAACTGCATTTGAGGGCTTGCCCTCTGTCATTGAGATCTACAGACAACATTATTATCTCTGCATTTCCTGTTAGTGTAAAGGAAGTGAGTCAAGATGCATGTTTTAGGTTATTCTTGAAGAGCACATAAAACTGACTATATATTGTGTTATGCATTTTTTTCTAAAGTGAATCAATCCTGGTAAATTCCATGTTGTTGCTGTATTTATATTCAATTGAGTGAGTCACACATATTATCAATAATCAATTGTGATGTGATTATTAGGATTATAGTCTACTGGTGTGTCTCTGTAGTGGACAAAATAATGACCTGCAATGTTATCTAGCAGTAAAACCCCTCTCCCACCCTTATCAAGTGTTCTGAGTCGCACATTAGGATACTAAGCTGCACATTGGTTTACAGGAGCCGCAAAAAACAATTCTAAATATTCCAGAAATTATTTACTGTAAAGAGAAATATTGCTAGTATAACATATATCCAGGTTTTTATCATTTTGTAACAAAAAGTACAATAAATTAAACAATTTTGTTCCTTAATACAAAAGTTCTATTGTTTCTAAAATAGTTATAATTAAGAGGTAAGAGGGGAGAAGGGAGGGGAATGGGAATAAAAAGGAAGCACAATAAGCATCACATAATATACAATATAGCTTTTGTTAGTTATAGCTAGTTTGTAATGTTCTTGAAAATTAAAGCAACTTCCTACTGGGGTGACATTTAAACAGGTTTTACATAATTTATTTCATACAAAAAAACAACTTTTATAATGTAACGCCTTTAAATGCTAAAAAAAAAACTATTGTGTCCCATGTCCCTTTAACGGTGAACAGATACTCAATATCATTATAAAATGCAGCATCTTCATTTCATATATATATATATATATATATATATATATATATATATATATATAAAGAGTGAGGTAGCCGTGAGTAATCCAGATGAATAATCAGTGTTGCAGTATGTAGTGATACCTTTTTTATTCCATATATGAAAAGCTTTCGAGAGCGCACCTCTCTTTCTCCAGTCCGGAGCTATACTGTATATATAATTATATATAAAACCACAAATGTGCAGCATTGGTAATTATGCTTATGCTGATGTACTTGAAAGGAGAAATGTATGTCAAGTATGATTGTTTGAGGATTTTAGGTATCCCACCCACTATTTTGGAGTGCCTGCTAATTAGTTGTTTTGTAACTTATATAAGTCCTGTATAACTGTCTCTAATAGTATTCCTGAAGTAGGTGCAGAGCTACCAGTGGTGCAGGTGGCGCAGTGTACCGGGGCCTTCCTCCGGGGGCCCAGTGCTGTAAAAATAAAACTAAATGTTTTTTTTTTGTTTTTGCATTTCATTTTTTTCTGTAGTATAGGGGCCACCTGGGACTCCCCATCCCAGCAACAGGGCATTAGTGCGTGTCTGTCAGGGGGGATTGGTTCTGTGAGAGGCGAGCAAAGGAGATAGGTTCTATGTGAGGTGGGTGCTGAGAAGCGTTGGCTGCTGACAAGGACTTGAGATGAAACAAGTCAGATTCTATGTAGATAATATTTTTCAAGTAAGACTCTTTTGCGTGCATTAGGATATATTAATGTTTTACTACACAGTTGAGTATATAGTGTGAGCATAGTTACTATCAATGTATAGATACTCAGTATCAATATATCCTTCCATGTTTAACATTATTCATCTATCTATCTATCTATCTATCTATCTATCTATCTATCTATCTATAGGCCTCAGTCTATTAATGGCCGTAGGAGACGTGTGGCCGCAAGGGATGGCCGCAAGCTACTTAGCTATTCTATTCCCTTGCGGCCAAGAGCTCTGGCCGGCTTGCAGATGGCGCCCTGTTAGCCCTTGCGGCCACCCCCGCCACAGGTAAAGCCTTTGATCCTACGCAGCCCAAGAGATTCGGCCGCATGGAAGTACTCAACCCTATTCAAATGCTCCGGCCAGTTTTCCGCCAAGCCCGCCAAACGGTCCAGAAGGGCCGCAGCTTACTTGTACACTGGAGCAGCCGCAAGGGCTATGAAGCCCTTGCGGCTGCTTCAATTAAGAGCACCGCTGCAGGGGGCCCGATCGTGACCCCTGCAGTGTCCGCACAGTATCCCCACATCACCCCTATAATGCACAGGTGCACACATTAATCCTTTAATGCAGGGGGCCGAAAGGGACCCCTGCAGGGTGCACACATTAACCCTATTATGCAGGGGTCCGATCGGGACCCCTGCAGGCTCCCAGCATTAACCTTCCCTTGCTGCAGAGGGTCCCGATCATCGCCGATCACGACCCTCGCAGCATCTACAGAATTTCAAATTTCACGCTGTGGGAAATTGCGGGGTTTGAATTTCCCTTAAAGGGCCCGCGGCACACTAAGTGCCATGAGGGTCATCCAGGACCGTCATGACAAAGTCTAAACACTACACTATTAACCCTAACCATACTCCATTAAACACTTAACCCTAACTATACCATATTTAACCCTAACTGTGTCTATTTAACCCCATCACTTATGGGGGTATATACAGACTCCCATAAGCCTCCATCTAACCCATCACTTATGGGGGTCTATACAGATTACAAATAGGTAAAGTATATTAAAGTATTTTAATTTATTAAGTAACTAGTCTATAATAATCCCCTATCTATACATTACCACCTATTTATACATAACCCCCTATCTATACATAACCGGGGAGCACAGGTTTTTGAAGGGCCCAGTCGGGGCAGAAGATAACAAGGCCGGGGACATTGCGGACAGGTAAGTTTAATGTATTTTATGTGTAATGTTCATCATGCATTGTGTGTATTTGTGTATGTGTGTGACTAATGTTATGTATCTTTTTTCCAGGAGTCGATCCAGGGAACAGAAGAAGATGGACGGGGACATGCTGGAAAGGCGAGTTTAATACTGTATTTACAATGTGTATTTGTTATGTGTTGTGTTTTGTACTAATTAGATGTTTTTTTTTTTTTCCTAGGGGTTAACTTTTTTTCCTTAAGGGATATCTGCAAAGGTAAGTGGTCTAAATTATTCTATTTTAGCTTAGATTTAGGGTTTAATGTATTCTTGATAGGGGGTAATGTATAGATAGGTGGATATATATATATATAGATAGGGAGTAATGTATAGATAGGGGGTTATTATAGATAGGGGGTAATGTATAGATAGGGGGTTATGTATAGATAGGGGGTCATGTACAGATAGGGGGTCATGAATAGATAGGGTGTTATGTATAGATAGGGGGGTATTATAAATAGGGGGTTATGTATAGATAAGGGGTAATGTATAGATAGGGGGTAATGTACTGTAGTTAGGGCTTTATAATGTATTTTTTACTGTAATGTTATGTATGTTGCGTATGCCTTTTCTTTGCAGGTGTGTATTTTTTTTTTTTTATAGTGGGGGGGTTGTAATGTACTTTTTTATTTTTTGTGACATGTTTTTTTATTTTTGGTGACAGGTTTTTTATTTTGTTTAATTAGTGGGGTGGGGTTTAATAGGGGGTAGGTAGGTAGTGTTAGGCAGGTAGGGGTTAATAGGTTAGGGTAGAGGGGCGTTAGTTTAGATTTAGATGTTTATTGGGGGGGTATTGTAGTGTAGTGTTTGTAGTTAGTGTCATGAGGGTCCTGGAGGACCCTCATGGCACTTATGGGGTTAAATATAGGGTTCTCATTGTCCTATGAGGGTCTTCATAGACCCTCATGGGACTGATTGGGTAAAATAGAGGCTTACAGGGGTCTGTATAGACCCCCATAAGTGATGGGTTAGATGGAGGCTTATGGGGGTCTGTATAGACCCTCATAAGTGATGGGTTAGATGGAGACCCCATAAGTGATGGGGTTAGATGGAGGCTTATGGGGGTCTGTATAGACCCCCATGAGAGATGGGTTAAATAGGGCTAGAAGGGGTTAAATAGGCCCAGTTAGGGTTAGATAGGCCCAGTTAGGTTTAAATATGTACAGTTAGGGTTAAATAGGGTTTACTATGGGTTAATGGAGTATAGTTAGGATTAATAGTCTAGTGCTTAGACTTTGTCATGAGGGACCTGGAGGACCCTCGTGGTACTTATAGGGTTAACCTACGGGTTAATAGTGTCCTACAGGGATCTAAATAGACCCCCATTGAACTGAGGGGGCTACTTTTGGTCTCATGGGGGTCTACATTGACCCCCATGATTGCTGGGGTTAATTTTAGGTGTCGGGTGGTACTTATAGAAACCCCCCACTGCTGTGGTTAATTCTTTATTTCTCTCAGGGTCATTTAAGGACCTTTAAGGCCCCTTTAAGGAGCCGCAGCGGGAGATTTGAATCCAAGCCCGTACTTGGACCGCAGCTTTGCCGCCATTTTACGGCCATTAATAGAATGAGGCCCTATCTATCTTATCAGTATTATACAGCACAGCATATTCAACTGAGTTTCTGCATTGAAAAGTGCACTGTGTCCTTTTTATTATCTGTACAAAACACATCATCATTATAAAGCAAATTGTGTCTATTATCAGTATGAAAACACTGAGCGCCATTCCACAGAAAGGCTGTTTAATTATGGATAAATAGAGATACTTATGATAGCTGCCGCCATTAACACCAAGTAGAGTTACTTAACACAATTATAAAGGATAACATTGCCTATTAAAAAAAAAGAAAATCTCATCAGGATTGTACTCAGTATTGTATTAAGAGGACACTTTCATCACTATATATACAGTTCATAAAGTGACAGTGAAAATGGTTTATTTTTCCTTCTCTGTCAGTGTAATACATATACTACTAACACATAGCAGTGACAGCCTCAATTTTGCCTAATTTCAGATAATATCTAAACAGAAAAAATGACGATAAATGTTTATATTTTGATGCCAGAACCATTTTTACATTCTACTTTATGCACGCCTACTAGTTTTGCATAATCTCAGTTAATACATTTTATTAAAATTGCCAGTTTTGATTTGCAGCATTGCAGAGAAAGAGGGCTGCATTTGTGTCCTGTTAATACCAAGTAAATACACAAAAACAATCACACCAAAAAACACAAAGCTGTAAAAGAGATACAAGTAGCTGATACAATTCTGCGCTTAGTTGCATTGTTTGATGATAAAGAGACACTGTCACCCCAAAACAAGTTGATTTCATCTTAAATAGAATTAAAACTGAATATACATTGTACCACCTGTTTGCTCTACAGTAAATCATTCATCAGATATTCAGCATTGTTTGTGTGGATCTTCTATGCTAATGTTTGGCTCTGTAACAAGGAGGACCAGCTGGACCGGCCAATGAATGGATCCCCACAGCTAGGTCCTCTAGTCTGCGGATTTCTATGTATCAGTCCTATGGATTCTCCTTGGAAGAGGCGTGTATCAGGATCTGTGGAAAGAAAGAGTGGAATTCTGGAACCTAGATGCAGGATTTCTTGGTAGCTTTACTGGAGCAAGCAATTACAAAGCTCTATCCCAGCCCACAAAAATAGAGATGACATGTCTGTATACTATCAGAAGGAGTAAGGTCTCAGTAATTCAGTTAGTCTGGGTGCAGATAAACAAAAGTTAATGCAATTAAGATACCAATGCCAACTCAACACAATTAAGATAGGCTTACTTGTGTTCCAGTGCTTAAAATCAAGTACATAAAATCAAGAAAAACATATAAAAACAGGAACGTTATTAAGAATTACTTTAAAATCAATGAATCCCTTTAGAGGTGCCAATAATGACCAGGATGGGTAGACTAACACTTAAAGTCAAAGTGAACCTGATTGTAATTTATAGTGCAAGGTTTCTGTGTCCCATTTCAGATCTCCTATGTAAGGGACACAGGCTGCCCAACAAAAAGACTAATGGCCCTGCAGTAGCACAAAGGTCCTAAGAATCAATGCGCAACAATACATTTTACACAAATTATAATGCCATTTATATAGAAGGTAAGTCAATAAATGGGGAATTCCCTGTGTCTCATGCAGAGACCTCCTATCTAGGCCAACTATCCTAAACACTCAGCAGGATGCCCACTAGTGTTAGTTTCACAATGGACCTCTTATACCTGTCCCTGCAAACAATAATTGAATCACAATATATGAATTACCAATCTACACAAAACTACATATAAAAAATAAACAGCTAGCCACACAATGCTACAAATACACAGACACAAGGGGTGTTCACTTGGGATGAGAGTATCCATACCCTAGACTGCCGAATCAGGGGAAACCATGGTTATCACAGGGGTAGTCCTTGGCTGGAACCAACAAAGCCCAGGGTTTTCAAGTCTACCCTGTAATAGCCCAAAGAAGGCATTTCCTTTGAGAACACTGGACTAGGCTCATTTGGGAAAGCTAAACAAGTTGGTACCATAGTACTTTATTACAGGCTTCTCCACCATCAGGGCTGTCATGGGCTGTCATTCTACACCTCTAGTCACCAGGCAATTAAAGACCCCAAATGGGTTGTTGGCTACTAGAGATCTAAAGTGTTTAATTGCCTGGAGAGACCATCACCATTCTGATGAGCTCTCTTCTGCGTGCATCGGATAGTACAGTTATGATTTTGCAGGGCTAAACTCCATTGTCCCTGGCCAATCTGCTGAGCCAGCAGAACGAGTTGTGACCTGTGACAAGCACAAACTCTCACTCAAAAAAGTCAGGATGTAGATTGACTGCCAGGAACTCCTTCTCAATAGCTGACCTCTTGAGGCAACAGCTTGCAGCTCTGGTAAGTAATGGAGTGCTTCTTACACTGGGCATCCACATGGCTCAGAACAGCCCTGTACCATGAGTGGAGACATCCATCTGGACCAAGAAGGGGCGAGAGTAAGTGGCAACTAGAATCATCTGGGATGTTATGGCAGCCTTTAGATCCTGGAAGGCTCTCTCACACTCAAGGGTCCTCAGTACCATCCAGGTCGTCTTCTTTCTGATGAGGTTCATCAATGGCTTAGCCAGGTTACTGTTTGGGAAACAAACTGTCAGTAATACCCTGGTACCCACAAATGCCAACATCGGTCTTTTAGTCACTGGATGGGCCACTGCGATATCAAAGCTACCTTTGCTGGCTCTGACCAGACCGTCCCACTCCCTACTCTGTCTCTTAGATACTGCACCTCCACCCTAGCAAACAGGTAGTTGTCAGAGCAAATGGCAGCGTCATCCAGGTACTCCAGGTACTCCCTGTCAAACTCCTTGTACCCATGTAGTTGGTGGTCAAAAAACCATTAGAACATGATAGGGACATTCTTTATCCCAAAAGGCATAACCGCAAATTGGTATAGCTCAATTGGAGTGATGAATGCTTACTTCTCTCAAGCAATCTCAGCAAGTGGGATCAGTTAGTAGCTCTTAAACCAATTCTGAGTGGTCAAGTAGATTGCCCATCGTAGTATTTCTAGCAGTTCATCTACCCTGGACACAGTGCTCATCTTGTAATTTAGCCATCTATAGACCAAACTAAATGGGGTGGACGTGTCCTTCTTAGGGACCAACACAACAGGGGACCCCCAGGGACTATAAGATGGCTTGATGTATCCTAGCTCTAACATCTGATTCAGCTTTATCTTTATATTCTCCTTCACAGTCTTTGGGGCTCAATAAGAGGGCTGCTTCATTTTGGAAGTGTCAGAAGGTAAGAGGCAAATAGGTTCGTCCTACCAGGTCAGGTCGAGAAGTAGCCTGGGTGGTGACTTAGCACCCCATCAAGCTGCTGTTGCTGGTCAAGGAACAAGTAGGTCGACATAAGCGAAACAGGGGACAAGTCAGCAGGGACATATATGTCTAGAAGTACCCCATCCTCAGAATTGTCTCCTTCTGCTAAACCTTTGGGATTACGACTGTGGTATGGCTTTAGAATAATCACATGGATCACCTTCTGAATCTGCTGTTGCTCATCCAGGGTACAGAGGTTGTGTTAGCTAGTTTCTGGACAATTTGCTTTTTCTGGGGCTTGGGTATTAATATTAATCCTACATGGAACTCCCTAGCCTGGGCTTTCTTATCATAAAGGCATTTCTGCTTGCCTTGGGCTTCAAGCAGATGCTCCTTGGCTAGCCCAGTCAGTCGGTCCAGCATATCTCTAAGCTGCAAGGCACTATGGGAAGTTCCTCCCCTTGGTGGTCCCATTCTCAAAACTCCTGTAAAAGGTCCAATGACCCCCTCACCCGCCATCCATATAAGAGTTAAAATGGGTGGAATCCCATGGACTCTTGAGGGACCTCTCTGTAGGCAAACAGTAGCTAGGGAAGCAACTTGTCCTAATCCTTATCTCGTTTTACAAAATGCTCTAATTGTCAGTGTACCATTGAACCTCTCACACAAGCCATTGGCCCGGGGATGATAGTGGGGTTGACCTCAGTTGGGCAAGTCCACATTTCTGCCACAACTGCTAGGTCTGCTCAGCCTTAAATGGACTACCCTGATCTGACAAAATTTCTCTCAGGAACCCAATCCAGGTGAAAATGGCTACCAATTTATCAGCCTCTGTTCCTGCAGTAATATAGCCAAAAGCTACAGCCTCCAGAGACCAGGGGTCATAATCCATCACAATGGAGATGTATCTTTTGCCTGAGTTAATAGGCTTGGCAAGAGGGGCAAATATGTGTACAGTGAAATAGGATCTCTCTAACAGCATGGGCTGCAGGGGAGTCCGGCCACCAATGCGCTGCCAAGTTTCACACAAGGCACATATACTAAATCTAAATCTTGTAAATCTTGTAATTCTCTGAGCCAAAAAAAGCCAGAATCAGGTGTTAGCAAAATTGTCTTGGTTCCCTGCTAAGGGGATGTCATGGACAAGGGCTAGAAGGGTTGCCCGGTCCTGTCTCACCAGTAAGTGCCCTGGCCCTAACCCCCTCTAAAGCAGAAGCTGCTTCTCCCCCTGCTTAAATTCAGTCGGTTCTGCCCATTGCCTTAACTTTACCCCAGTAGGCATTTCACTTACTGCACATTGGGCTTGCTCCAGCTGTTTGTGTGTCCCTAGCAGTTACCAGTTTGTCTTTGCTCACAATGGCCTCACAAAGCCACTCCATTGGCCCCAAGTCGTTCACCAACAATACATCCGCAGAGAGCCATGACTCCCACTTTTTATACCCATGCCTCAGTCGATGTGGATCCAGGCTAAGGGAATAGACAGCTGCTGGCCCCAAGCTACCACTTCTTCAGAACTGGATGGACTCATCAGGCCTGGGTGTATTAGGGTCAGACAAGAACCATTGACCCTAAACCCCTCTGCAGGTTTGCTGTCCAAAGTAATAGACTGGCATTGTCCCATGAGGGCAACTAAACAGGGGCTGCAAGATGCTGCTCCTTGGGCGAGACTCCATCCTCAGAGCAATCAAATGACTGGTCTGCCACCACACGCAGGACAGGGTGACGTGAAACCACTGAAAAGGGGGACTGTGGTCGGTGTCACCCTACTGGTCCATGATGGGCTATAGGGCTAGGGAGTGCTGGACTAGGTGGTCCAGCGTGGCAGAGACCACTGGATGGGGAAGGCACACTAAATTCTCCTTGGATCTCCCTGTATGGCAACCTGCCTCGCCTGCAGTGGTGTGTCATTGGCCTTTGCTCCAGCAAAACAACCTTGGCATGGGTCTGGACGTGGGTCCCTTCCACCACCATAACAAGCTTCCACACCAGCTCCACATTTGAGTCCTGGGCATCCCCTGGACACGTCTCAGCATTGCTTCCTGTAATGACCAGCTCCCCCACAATTGCATTCAAGATCCAGGGGTCTAGCATAGCCACAGACCCCTGCTGCTGATCAGCTAAGTCCGACCATGCTGAATTCATCATACTGGGCCATCTTAACTGCTGCTTCTCTGGTCTGTGTTGCTTGGGTTTTCTCCTTGATAAAACCATTCCTGCCGCTTCCATATGTTGGTTACAAGATAATGAGTGGATCCCACATGTTAGGTCCTCTCCTCTGCGGGTTTATATGTCTAGGTACTAGAGATTCCCCTGGAGGGAAGCTTGCCTCCGTATCTGTGGAAAGCAGCCATGCAGTTCTGGAACAAAGATGCAGGATTTCTTGGTAGCTAGACTGGGCCAAGTGATCAAAAAGCTCTACACCTCCTTAGAAAAACAGCCAACACACTTCTTTACTTTCAACAGAGTTAATGCACTTTATTGAGAGACACAGACTAATATAAATGGTAGGACATAAAGGTCTCTGTAATTCAGTTAGTCTGGGTGCAGAGTAACAAAAGGTAACATAATTAAGATTTGAAGGCCAGCTAACCTAATCACTCAGCAGTATGCCCCAATGTGTTAATTTGCAAACAATAATTGTATCCTTTTAAGTATGACTCCTTT
This sequence comes from Discoglossus pictus, assembly GCA_027410445.1. NCBI lineage: Eukaryota > Metazoa > Chordata > Amphibia > Anura > Alytidae > Discoglossus > Discoglossus pictus. Next base: position 103,723,914 of record CM050167.1, read on the forward strand.
TAAGTATGTTGTGAAAGAATGTATTTACATTAATATTCAGAAATATTATAAAAGCACAAAGCGGCTGCAATATAGGGCAATGGATACTTAGGATAGAAATAAACTTTATATTTAATATTGACTTTCCCTTTAGTCAAAATTGTCAGTTTTACTTTTCCAAACTCTAGTGAAAGAGGATTAAATATCCACATTTATGTGTTTGAATTATTTTTTTACCATGAATATCAAGCTAAACAAACTGGTAAAGGGCAAAACATCTAGCGAAGTAGCTTTAGACATTCATTTTAATGTTCCACACAGGCACACTGTCGGGAAATATTACAATTTAACTCATACATAACCGGGAGATCTGTACTTCCAAGCGCTACAGAATTTGTTGGGGATTACAAATAAAAGTTAGTAATAATAATAATAATAATACTTGACATTCAGGGTAAATGTATCCTCTGTCTTGGGTGCTTCAATCATGGATACTAGTCTACCTGTATCCTGGTTATCCTACTGAGGCTTGCTCTGCTTTATACTTGTAATGTGACCAGGGAATTCAACGTATCAGTCTGTCAACAAAACTGCTATATAAATCATCAAAGGTTTCTCACACCTCCCAAGCATTGAATCATCTGAGGAACAAATGCAAAAGGTTTGCTGCCATTAAATGCAGTACAATAGTCATTAAAGGCTATATTTATTTATTTTTAGTTTTCTAAAAACACATTACCTACCATACAGATGATCTGTAGCAATATAAGGCAAACACTAAAGCATTTACATGTATATTTGAACATCTATAAAGGAACTATTTCAAGTCAGAGCAACTGTCCCCTTTAATATACTATTGATTTAGTTGTAAGGCACCATCATATTTCATTGGATTATAAAGTGGTACTTTAAGGGAATTTTTTGGTTTTACATAAATGTTTTAACTAAGATTATTACTTAATGTTATCCTTCTAAATGTAATTGCTATATACAATTTACATCTTACAAACTTTAGGAAGCCCCTAAAGGTACTGATTCTCACCTTCTGCAACCTTCCCTGAGCTTCCTATTTTACCTTATGAGAGGTGCCATCGTGCACAGCTGTAACCTAAAGCCACATCCACAGCAGTGGGGCTTTACAATATCAATGCTTCTCAAACACACAGCATGTCAATGGCTGCTAGTCAGCAGAATGAGACTTTAATGGTGTGCAGCCCCTCCTGTGTAAATATTGATTTTGGTCACAGATGTGCCCAAAGGCCCCCAAATTTGAGAGAGAAAAGCAAGAGGCTCCAGATACTGAAAAACTGCTACTCTGGGGGCTTCTTAAAAGTAAGTGAAGTGTACATTTTATATCATAATTAAATTGAGGAAGATACAATTAATTAAGCTCGTTAATATATTTATTTAAATCAATAGAATGCTTACAGAGTCCCTTTAAATACAAGAGAATGTGAAAATACATATTTAATAGTACTAACATCAAAGGCAGGTAATTTCCCATAAAATCTTTACTGGAAGATTTTAGCTGAAATTCACATTTCATAAAAAGCCATCTTCTCGTGCTCAGGATATATTTTGGTAAATTACATACCTAGCAGTATTATTATTTAATGCATTGTACTGGCACTACAGGGGGCAGAGATGTATCTGTCTTTATAAGACAAGTTTTATGTGAAAACTATTTCCCTTCAACCACAGAGCGGGTGAAATACACCCTCAGTCTGATTTAATTAATAGTCTCAAGAGGTAACCGATAATTTTTTAACATGTATTGCTGGCATATATATTTTTTATACATATTACTGGCATCTTCACCGCAGCAACTTGGGTCATCCCCTTACTCCTCAAAGTTCACAAACAAAAATCTATTTGCTTACATGATGTTGACTTTTGTTATGCACTAGGAATCACCAATAGATCCTGATTACTAATAATGCACTGTAATCACCAGTACATCCAGATTTCTGGTTTTGCACTGGGCAGCACCAGTAGATCCAGATCCCTAGTTATTCACTAGGACTCACCACTTCATCCACATTTCTAGTTATTCCCAAGGAATCACCAGTACATGTAGATTTCCACCTATGCTTTAGGAACATCATTTAGGTACAAATCATCATTAGGTCAGATTTCTAGTTCTGTATTAGGAATCACAGGAAGATCCAGATTTCTGGTTATGTCATAAGCATCGCCAGTAAATCCAGATCTCTAGAATCACCAATATATCGTTATATCTTGTTCCTCAAACATGACAGGAAAATCCATGAAAAGTACTTTGTAGTTCACCAGCCATCCAGAAAATCCAGATTTACCCCCTACTGTTATAAATACCACCTGTATCCAAACATCACCAAAAGATACACAAGCACACCAAAAGAGGCCAATATGGCCATGGTTAGAGATATCTACAGTGCAGTAATACAGGTAATTGACTTAGGCCCCTATTCAATTCCAAACCCGCAGTGGCCGTCATACAGCCCGTATGTCTGCGGGCTTGAAATTTGCTGAATTTACAGAGCTATTAAATTAGAAAAGCCTGCAAGGACATGGCCGGAATACAAATCTGTAAACCATGCTGCATTTTCGAGCGTGAACATGATAAATTATTCAAACCCGTAGTTTTGGGTTTAGATGGAGCCAACAGTAAAAGAGATCGTCATCATTACGTCACTAAAACATGGAGGTTAATTTTCAATTACCTACGGTGCGATCAAACCCGCATTCCAGGAATAATGCAATGTGAAATAATCAATAAATATAATATTCTGGTCAATGTGAGTTCTATTATATGTATTAACACATTGTTTGCCAGGATCAATATAAGGCAAGGACCACCAAGGTAGTATTTTCTGAGATACTACCAGTGCCAGTTAATTCGTGGCTGATAAAGTGGTGCACTAAGGAGGGGTTTGGGTTTTTAGAGCACTGGGCTGACTTCTCACTTTGGTACAATCTCTATAGCAGGGATGGATTGCACCTTAATGAAGAGGAAGCTGCTGAGCTAGCAAAAAGGATGGTAGAGTTTTTAAACTATTAGATGGGGGGGGGAAGGGACTAGATAGAAGTAATGGGGTAGTAAGTGTACAGGGGATAAGGAATTAATTAACTAGTCATGTTGGAGGAGATGGGGGAGGGTCGGTATAGTCAATAGGGAGGTACTGCTAAGTAACTCAAGTATAGTGGCAGGCACTTCAGAACTGCCGACTCATAACATAAAGTGTATGCTCGCTAATGCCAGAAGCTTGCCAGGAAAAATGGAAGATTTAGAATTATTAGCAGTTAATGAGAGATGTGATTTAATAGGCATTACCGAAACATGGTGGGATGACTCTCATGACTGGACTGTTAATCTGGATGGTTATAACCTATTTAGGAAAGATAGGGTGAATAGTAAAAAGGGGAGGAAGGATTTGTCTGTATGTTAAGCCTGAATTTAAGCCTATAGTCAGAGAAGATATAGTCAGAGAAGATATTTATGCTGGAACTAGCAGTAATGTTGAATGTTTGTGGGTAGAGTTAAATAGTAGAGCAGCAAATTTCAAAAGAATATTAGTAGGAGTATGCTATAAACCCCCAAATATAATTGAAAGTGAGGAAATGTAATGATTATTAAAGATTGGAAATGCAGCTAAGCATGGGCAAGTTCTAATAATGGGAGATTTTAACTCTCCTGAAACAAACTGGATGAGTGAAACCAGCAGTACGGGTAAAGAGAGCAGGTTCTTGAGTACACTCAGGGATCATTATCTGGCCCAGGTTATACAAGAGCCTACTAGAAATGTAGCTATCTTGGATTTAGTCATCACAAATAATATTGATATGGTATCAAATGTTGAAATAGGGCAACCTTTGGAAAACAGTGATCACAACACAGTCTCACTGGAGATTAAATTAAAAAACAAAACTGTAAATGGCCAACAAACACTCTTAATTTTAAAAGGGCAGATTTTAATGGTCTAAGGGCAGCAATACAACGTATAGACTGGGACAAAAAACTGGCAGGTAAAAATATTGAACATAAATAGACAACATTTAAATCCTTACTAAATATATATACACATCGGCATATACCATGTGGAAATAAAAGTAAAAGGAGTATATTACATCCAACGTAGCTTAACAATGATTTAACGATCAAGATGCAGAGTAAAAAACAGGCATTTAAATTATACAAACAAGAGGGAATACAGACTGCTTTACGTGAGTACAAGGAAACTAACAAGGCTTGCAAAAGGGCTATTAGACTGTCTAAAACAGAAAATGAAAAATGAGTTGCAATGGAGAGTAAGACTAACCCTAAAATATTTTTTTACATATATTAATGGGAAGAAGGCCAGAAAGGAAGCTATGGGAACATTACAATGTGACACAGGCCGTCTGATAATTAGTGACCAGGAAAAAGCGGATGAGCTAAATAGGTTCTTTTCTTCGGTATACACAAGGGAGGTACCAGTGGTTGGGACACTGCAACATAATGTGGCTACACTACCTTCACCAAATAATTGGTTGACGCAGGAAGAAATCCAAAAGAGGTTGGAAAAAATAAATGCTAATGAAGCCCCAGGCTATTATGGAATACATTCAAGGGTTTTGAGGGAACTGGGCTCTGTAATAGCCAAACCATTATATTTAATTTTTCAAGATTCACTCAACACCAGATGACTGGAGAAAAGCAGAGGTGATACCTATATTTAAGAAGGGAGCAAGAGCAAACCCGGGGAATTATAACACTTCTGTAGTGGGAAAGCTTTTAGAAGGGTTAATAAGACATAATATGTCTATTCAAACAGGATTATAGGTAGGAGCCAACATGGTTTATGAGGGATAGGTCATGTCAAACAAATCTAATTAGTTTCTATGAAGAGGTTAGTAGGAACTTGGATCAAGGCAACTCAGTGGATGTAGTCTAGATTTTGCAAAGGCTTTTAATACAGTGCCACATGGGAGACTATTGTGCAAACTAAGGGATACAGGAATTTCAGTAAATATATGCACATGGATTGAGAGCTGGCTAAAAGACACGAAGCAAAGTGTTGTTGTAAATGGAACATACTCAGATTGGACTAATGTGGTAAGTGGGGTTCCTCAGGGTTCAGTATAAGGTCCTCTCCTTTTTAACATATTTAAGGACTGGAAAGTATTGTCTCCATTTTTTCTGATGACACTAAGTTGTGCAAGTTAATTAAATCAGAAAATGATGAACTGGAAAAAGTACAGAGAATGACAACATAAATAATAAGGGGAATGAAGGGGCTAAGTTATAAAGAAAAACTAACCAAATTAAACGTATTTTCTCTAGAAAAAAGGTGTCTGAGAGGAGATATGATTACCTTATATAAATACATCCAGGGTCAGTATAAAGATAATTCAAGGGAGCTTTTTGTGCCAAGAGTTTTTTAACTGACAAGAGGACATCCTTTGAGGTTAAAAATAAAAAAGATACTACCTTAAAGAAAGAAAAGTGTTCTTCACAGCAAGGGTAGTTAATCTGTGGAATGTTTTTTTTTTCCTTGAGTCAATTGGCAAAGTTTAACTACTAACCTATGGATCAATTAACAACTAATCTGCATATTGCAGATCAGAGGAGATCTTAAGAGTTTGAACTTGATGGGCTAAAAGTATTCTTTCAACCTCAATTACTATGTAACTATGTAATTATGATATAACATGGAAATTAAATATAAAAAAAAGTATTTTTTATTGCAGATTTGCAAGCTTCATAATGGTGTGTTATTAATTTTAATACCTTTCCTTGCTTTCCCTATAATTTAAAATACATTATTGTGTTTATATTTGCTTTTTCAGTGCTACAGACAGAAGTTTAACCCCCTCGCGGGATTGAAAGAGCAAAGGCTTAACTGGGTCGGAGTTGAGATTTTGACAGCCCGTAGAGTTTTTCCGCCTGTAACCTGTAGATCGTTTGCAGGTTGCTAAAAGAGGCCAATTTAATAGCTGTAACTTTTGCGGGCTCCTTTAAAACTGCTTCAGAAATCGAAATCTACAGATTTAATAGGGACCTAAGTTTCAATTCCTATTGTTCCTTCACATGACAAAACAAGCAAATTCCTAAATCTGAATAGAAAATGACTAACAGATGAAGGCCCTTTTGCGTTGTTTTTCTAAATCTAAAACATTGTGCTCATCGTCAATGCGATTTTTTCTAAACAGCATACAGTAAATAGAATTGAAGGGCCTCTTTAATGAAATGTTTTCTGTACGGTATTTTGAATAGCTGAAATTGCTAATGGCCAAAACGTTTTTGGAAAGCTAAAATATAAACGCCACCTTTGCATTTTAAACTTGTTAGTGCATATAAAAGGTGATAACTTAAGGCCTTTTTTACATTAAAAGGAAGATGTTGCCTGTTTTCATATGTAGATTTCAGAAGATTAATTTTAAATATGGCTCTACAGTGACCCTTTAAAGGAAACCAATGGCCAAAATGTTTAAATTGTCTCTTTTGAAGAACGACCTTTGAAAATGAATAACACATTTTTAGAATGTAAAATAAATAATAAGGTCTCTAATTTATGACTTTTATATGCCATTTTGTTGCTCTGGTATCTACCATTTATTTTTCAGTTATCTACTTCCTGAGGTGCCAACAGATTTTGAATATCCATGAAGTTTATATCTGCACAGTGGAAATTGACATATACATCTGCCAATTGATTTATTAGATTGAAATGAAAGCTCATTAGTTTAGAAGGACATGCCAGCTGAGACAGAAACTACAAGAAATAAGCTCAGTAAAGAGAGTTTATTCCTACAGTAAAGAATAATTTCATATAAAAGTGAAAAGACAAAGGCAGTGTTTATTTTATGTAAGTTGGCACACCCCATAATAAGCATTTTTCCTTTTGTATTAACCAGCTTGCCATCAAAATGCGGTTATATAGAATATCTTAGAATATAGAATATCTATTACTGCTGTAAGGGTTGTGTAGGAGCCACGTTGTGATGCTTTTAAATGTACTATATGTATTGCCTTTGTTTTATTTTTTGTAATAAAAAGCTTAACTCAAGATTGTTCATTTTAACAGAATGGGAGTTGGGAATTCTGGTTGTAATTTCAGAAAATTTATAGTAGACAAGAAAATCATGCCCTGGGCAAATGTATGTTTTGTAGATCATAAAACCACTCTAATCATTGCATATCAATAGGAAAACAAAAGGTGCAAGATGTGTTATAAATTTAAAATAATGGTAAAAAAATTTTTTTTTGCAATTGCTTGATGTTAAAAAAATCATTGTGTACCTTTAATGTGATTTTTTTTCTATTAAAAGCAATGCTTACTTTTATCATTATTTTAAATTTATGGCACAATTGTTGCCTTGTATATATATAGATATATATATATATCTGTATGGGGGACATATTAAAGTGATATAGAAGGTTTCTGGTTTTCAATAGGAATATAATATATGGTTTTATTTACTTTTATATACTTTATTTCATGAATTAGTTGTTTTTTTCTAGCTAAAATCTCTGCAGCTCATGAAGACACAGACTCTGCTGTACTGGCTATACAGTGTCTCAAACTAACAAATCAGTGACCATGTCTCAGTAACAATCTGCAACATGCAACTGAGAGATGGTCACTCATTGGCTAATTTGAAATACTGAGTCTGTGCTTTCATGAGCTGCATGAAATGCATAGGGCAGAACCAAGCAGGTTCTAGTTGGAGGATTTTAGGCAGAAAAAAATATATAACTTTTAAGCAATTCTTAATAAAATAAAGTACATAAAAGCAAATAGATTCATTTTAATAAGTGCTACATACAGAGATATATACTGTAGAACTGACACTCCAGACTTCTCGTCTTTCTCCTGGAATTTAAAATAAAGCAATAGGAGGAACCAAATGAAGTGAATTATGGTCAAGGCTAGAAAGCAGGGATTTTTCCTTAAGTGTGTAGTTTCTCTTCAAAATAGTGACATTTGGTAGGCTAAGAGTGATAGGGATATTTCCCCTGAAAAGAGTGAATTTGTCTCCAAAAGAAGGATGGGGATAAAGCAAGAGGTAAGGTAGGGGAATAATTATGTAGGGGAACACAAATATGTGATTTTGCTTTTGTTTTGAGGCCTTCCATTCATTGATTCCACCACTGCCACATGCATACTACATTAGGCAGTTGGGATTAGCGGGAAGTAAGGAGAGAAAGTTGTGTTTCCTCAAATTCTGTGTTCTAGGGTTCCCTAAGCAAAGCAAAATTTTAAAGGAACTAAAACATGAGGTGAAATTACTTCCACTTACTTTACGACAAATTCTCAAGGTAAGTTCAAGGCCAACAAAGCCATGGCCTAGGGTGACAGGAAGTGAAAGAGCAGAGCATTTGTGTATTTAGGTTGTACGCTGCCCAGAGCCCTGTATGCAGCTCCTCCTTTCCCCTTTATATATATAATCAAATCATACATTCATGCGAGATACTATATATATATATATATATATATATATATATATATATATATATATATAGTATGTCAGACAGTATCAAGTAAACTTACAGACAGAAATATCACTGCAGCCTGCTGCTCCCTGAAAATGTGCTGCACTAGGCCTGGGCATCATGGGCCTACACAGGAACACAAGATTGGAGCAAAGGGAAAAAGGCTTCAACCTCTTTTACATACCCAACATTTCAAGTGGATAAAGTATAACACATACTACTGAATATAGACACACTACTTGCTAGTATTGGCGCTCTGCACTTAAGTTGACAGCAGCTTTAACAATATGTTTGACTAAATTTAGAGATATACATGTGAAAAAATGAAAAAAAGGCAATACACATACAGCTCTATTAAATTGGAAGTCCGTAGGAGCATCGGCACACCTGCAAAGACTGCGGGCTTGAAATTCAGCTGCGTTACAGAGCTATTAAATTAAAGCATACCGCAAGTTACGGGCCGGAGACGCTAACCCGTAAACTATTCTTGCGCATGTTGGATGTGGTTACGGGTTTAGACGGAGCCAATGGTAAAAGGGATCGTCATCATTACGTCATTGAAAAATGAAGGTCAGATTTCGACATCCCGTAGTTTTTTTCCGCCCTTAACCAGCAAGTCGTTAGCAGGTTGCTTTACGGGTCCAATTTAATAGCCATAAGTCTTGCGGGCTACGTTATGGGCTAGGGTTTTACATGTCGAGAGAATTCAATAGGGCTGATAGAGGGGCAGGCTTTTTATAAGAACTTGACATAATAACAAATAACATATTTAAAAAAAACAAAAAAAAATTCTTGATTATTACCATGTGGCCTCCTCTTTCCAGGAGAAGTGGAGTCATGTTGTTGTTCCAAAACTTTTAATCTTGCATAGATTTCCTCAAGGCTTTCTTGAGGAAGTGTGCGCTAAACAAAACATGTTCAGGGTGGAATTATCTGGTATTCCGAGACTAGATCACTCTTTTGAGTCCAGACTATATATATATATATACTAGCGACTTGCCCGTAAAAAATGACGGGGCAATTCGATTTGAAGCCATGGGAATGCTGTTTGAGACATAATTGAAACCGTTTTCCACTGTGAGGACCTTCAGCGCTCATTGAGAGGCTTGCGCTGAGCGTCTTCAGCGCTCATCACATGCCTCACAATGAGCGCCTTCGGCGCTCATTGCGAGCCTCTCCTGTCGTGTACTTTTGGTCCTCTGAGAGAGATCTATATTTCTATGTATATGCAGTAATAATTAATGATTTATTCAATAAATTAATTAAGTAATAATTAATGATTTATTCAATAAATTAATATACGTTATATGTAAAGTGCTACTCGTTCTGCAGTGTTTTGCGCGGTCCGGAGTCGTGTAGCCTAGTTTTCATTTTTTGCAGCGGAAATTTTTTTCTTTGTTTAGGCGATTTCCGTGTGGCGATAATCGTCTAAATCTAGTTAAATTCACGTTCCTGATCACTCACAGACGTCCTGGCTGTTGCCCCATGCTGTCTATGATGTTTTTTTTAGGTGTAGTTATTGTGTTTTTCGAGTTTTTGATTCGGCTGCTAATCTTGTCATTTTTTGCGTGCTCCGAGGCTCACCGGCAATGAGCGCCTTTGGCGCTCATTGCCTAAGTGCTCTGAGTTTAACGGCTCGCCTCACTACGCAAGGCTCGCTGGCGATGAGCGCCTGTGGCGCTCATTGCTAAGTTGTACGCACCACGCAAACAGAGTGACGATGTCTTGTAGTTGGACAATTATAATATGTGATATTTATATATATATATATATATATATATATATATATATATATATAAATGTAAGTATTTTGGTTTATTTGGGGCAATACAATCATTTATTACATTTATTAAACTATACTATTGAAATCCTTTGCTCTCCTGTTGATTTTTTAGATATCTTGTATTGTCCATATTGAATTGAAGCATTGTACTTGTCATTTCTTATTAATCTGAGCATTATTATTGGTTCACATAAATTCCCCACTCTTCCACTCAGAGGCTGCAGAAGCACAGCAAAAGCCATTTGTGACCAGGGAGCTCCTCATAGGCAGAGCTCTGTTAGATTTCAGTATTTGTTTTTTAGAGCTATGGGATTTTTAGGTGGAGGGCCATTTCCGAGGCCGGGAAGATAATGACACACTTGGCTTCAATCAAGAAAGAAGAGCAAGTGATTCATCTATTGACAAGTATAGCCAGCCTGATCCAGTGCAGAAAAGTGTGGACCTGGGCTTCGCTGATCATTGCTGGATTGCCATTAGGATAGGTATATAGGATAGGATATTTTATTTTACAGAATAAAATAATTTCTTTTTTGTGTGATCTTAATTTTCTGGTACTGTAGTTTTTTTTTTGTGATATAGGGGGTTTCATTTGTGTAATTTAGGGGGTTTATTATTTATGTAGTTTTTAGATTTTATTTTATTTTATTTTACATAATGTATTTTTTGTGTAGGTGCTTTTTTTTTTAACTTAAGGTACCATCAGGTCCTTGAGGACCCCATGGTACATAGTGGGTTGAGTTTGGTTTACAATGGGAGTCTATATAGACTCCCAGTGTACTTAGGGATTAACTTAAAATACCACAGGGGTCCTTTAAGGAGCCTTATGTTATGGTATTAAGTTTTACATGCCACTGAGGGGCGTACAAGACCTCCATTGCAAGAGTTAATTAATTAAGCCACAGAGCACCTCGGTGGCATGGGAGACATTTAGATTTTTCATTTTAGATGCCATGGAAACTTAATTTCAGATGCTTGGTAAGCAAAGGCATCCTGTGGTAGGGTTTAATATTTATGTGTCAAAGAGGTCCTTTAAGGATCTCCGTGGCACGGGGGGTTCATGTTTAGGTGCAATGGGGTCTCAATAGACCCCCCATAGTTATACATTTTATTAGGGATCGGGTGAGCGAGGGAGGGAATCCCCGGGGGTTCCCTAGAGTGTGTGAGAGGAGAGAATCCCTGGGGTTCCCTGGGCTTATAGGAGTGATCAGCAGTGTCTTAAACCCCCTGCCAAACTCTTACAGTTTTAACTTATCTGCCATGGGAAGGAGTTTGTGAAGATTGATGGGGGAGGAGGGTGTTTAAAAGGTGCAGCGATGAAACAGCCCTGATGTGTGGTCCCCATTAAATGGTGGGGTTTGTAAGACTTTGGATTGTGATTGGTAGCATCTTGGTTAAAAGTTACACATGTTTTGCACAGATTCATTAGGGGTTATGATGGGGTCCAAAATGTCTGTCAACATTAAAGCAAAACTGAATACAGTTTTAATGGCTGTAATAATTTATTTTAAACTGTGTAAAAACATTTTGTACATTATCAAGTCAAGTTCTTCAAAAATACTACAAATATGACTCTTCAGTGCTCCTTTAAGAAAGTTTCTGGATTTCAAATTCTGCTTTCATGAACATTAGAAGGTAACCAACCTGTCCCAAGATCAAACAGAGCCACTGTAGAACAGCAAATCTAGATTCTATTGCAGTAGGATATCACCAGAATTCCCACAAAAAATCCCCAATGGTAATTATGTGAAGGAAAACTGGTGATAAGCTTTCCCATTGCATTAGAATCACGTATCACCTTTTCTTTGTCCTGGCTCTCTTTACAACACCAAATATGAACAGCAACCCTCCCTCCTGTTTCTAAGGTTACCTAAAGTCACAGTCTTTTCATCAGTTACTTAAAGTAGCGTTTATGCAGCTCTTCACACAAATGCCAACTCCTCCCATCCTATTCTGTCTTTTTCTAAACACAGTGTAACCCAGTATAGCTATGTCTACTGCACGTCACTGTACCATGACTCAATAATAACCTCAATTATCGCTCATCATTATTGTAATTATCCGGGAAACACTTTTCCTATAATATTACTATTTCTCCAACGTGGAAAACTTCACTTTACCATCAGTCAAAATCACAGTTTTCATTAGTGATCTCATAAGTAGATCCAGAACCAAAGACATTGCCAGTAGATCCAGAATCCATCTGCTCCTCAGGCATTAAGACAAGATTGTATTAGCAAACTGAAATCTTTTAAAATTTCAAATAGACGGCTTGCAACCATAACTGTAAAACACTGATCCTCCATAAATGTAAAAGCCCCTCTCTCACACACAACCTTCACCAAAGTATCACATATGCCTCCATTGACTTTTTTTTCAAATTAATAACTAATTTCCCCATCTAATTAGTCTGGCTCAAAACATATATTTTGTTATTGTACAGGGGTGCTTTAACGAAATACTGTCACCCATAAAATACATTAGATTAGAAACATTTAAAAAGCATTAAGAACTACAAGCATTCTTCTAAACCAAATCATTTCTGAGGTATTGTAAGACCAATATATACATTGTGTTGGATTGTTGTTGTGTATATGGTATATGTCTTTTTATATATGTGTATCATTTTCATAGTTTACGGTGGAAGGGAGATCTGAGTCTCGGAGCAGTTGAGGATAAACATTTTGTCTGTGACGCTATATGCTAATTTGTGGCACTACATTCTAATTTGTGGCTCAGCATGCTAATTTCACATATGATTTAATTAGCATAGAGTTCCACAAATTAGCACAGGGCACTGCTCATTAGTATATTGAGCTGCAAACAGATAACATTATATATATAAAGAATTATTTTGCTTACAACAAAAAGGCTAGTTCAATGTATAGTCAATTTTAAATGTTCATTAAAGAGTCAAACTTTGTATACTCTTTAGTTGCAGGTATCACTAGTAGATTACAGCTCTGACTCATAGACATTACTTGTGGTAAATCTCCCACTAGTCCACAGAGACCACTAGTACATCAATATACTGTATATTGCTGCCATAAAAAATATCATGACCTAGTTTATTTTCCAATATTTCAGTACAGACAGGTACCAGTTCCTGCCCACCACACATTACCTGTCCACACAGAGCGCTGTAATGATGCCAACACCGGTGATTTGGTTGTTCAGGTCCAAGGCAGTGACAGCACGGCACAATATGTCCCCAAACACCCATCCTCTGTCATGGAGCAGTTGGTGGATGAGAAGTGGCATCCCAAGCAGAGAGAGCAGGTCTGCCAGTGCCAAGTTCACCACATACAAATCAGATACCAGAGTGTGGCGGCAGCTGAGCAGCACCGTCAGAACCAGCCCATTACACAGGACCCCACAACCACAGATCACCCCATACACTACTCCCCACCCTGGGCCTCGAAGAGACACCATGCCCAAGGTGGGAGGCAGGGTGGAGGGTGCCCAGGGAGGGGAGGGAGTCATAATGTCTGAAGAAGAGTTTGGGAGCAGGTTGGAAGAGGGAGCTTAAAATCGATGCACCTTTTCTTACAATTTCCTTCAGCCTGCCCACATTTCAATTAGATTGCCAGCTCTTTGGGGTAGGAACGCCTTTCTCATTATACGATGTGGTTGCATTTATCCCATATAAATTATCTAATTTTGTATTATGCTAATTGCTTGCTACTGTGTAGCCTGTGTCTACATGTGTAATGATACATACATACAAAGAGACCCCCTCATTCTTACTCCCCTCCCCTTTACATCTCACTGAATCTTAATAGTAGAGTATGCTACATTATTCCTCCCCCTCTCTCTGTTCCTTTCACTCTCTCTATTATTGTCTCTTTTATACCCTATTTTTATTACTCTTGCAATCCTGCCTATTCCTCCCCTCTATATCCTATTTCTTATCTTACACTTCTCCCCCCAAAGTGCTCTTCATCTCCCTTTTTCCCTCTCAACCTTCCCCAGACACTTCAATTTGGTCTTCCTCTCCAGGTGACAGTGGCTGCTCCTCCGGTCCCTAAGGATGTGCAACCAAAACCTGGCACAGAAATGAAAGAGAGAGGGTTAAACCCATAGCACAACTGTGCATAATTGCCCATTATACCCAACTGTGCAGACACATACAACACTTTAAAACACACACAAATACAAAAGTTATATGTGCATAATACATTAAATAAACACAATAACCATCTACACTATACTATCATTAATATAACACAAGTATACACACCTACACCTCAAAACAAACCATACTATAGTATAAGATATATAGATAGATAGATAGATAGATACATGCTTTGTACACTGCACAGATGTAAAACCTTCCATCACACATCATATTCACACTAAATACAAAGATTGCATATGTATTGTCAATATGTACACACAGGTTACTGTTCATTTCCAATTTGGTACACTTCAGATACATTGCATTGATAGGTATAAAAGATGCCACAAGACACAGACTGCATAAAACAATATACAATATACTGTCTGTCATAGCTGACTATAACACAAGACAATTAATATAAGACATAACAAGGCACAGTGCAAATAGCCCTACTGGACATTGCATACAACACATATTATAATATACTAAAGCAAAGACATATACTGCAAAGACACAGTTATACTACAGACATATACAGCACTCAACCCCACTGGATATTGTATACAATACGTATTACACTAAAAGACACAGGTATACCACAGACATATACTGTACACAGCCACCTAGACAATTTATACAATACATTTAACAAATACTAAAGCACAAGCACACACTGCACACAGCCCCACTGGACATGGCATACAATACATATTACAATATACTAAAGCACAGACATATACTGCACACAGCCCCCTAGACATTGTATACCATACGTATTACACTAAGAGACACAGGTATACCACAGACATATACTGCATACAACCCACTAGACATTGTATACCATATGTATTACAATATACTAAAGCACAGACATATACCGCACACAGCCCCCTAGACATTGTATACCATACATATTACACTAAGAGACACAGGTATACCACAGACATATACTGCATACAACCCCCTAGACATTATATACAATACGTATTACACTAAGAGACATAGGTATACCACAAACATATACTGCATACAACCCAATAGACATTGCATACAATACATGCTAAAATATACTAAAGCACAGACATATACTGCATACAGCCCCCTAGACATTGTATACCATATGTATTACACTAAGAGACACAGGTATACCACAGACATATACAGCATACAACCCACTAGGCATTGTATAAAATACATATTACAATATACTAGAGCACACAGACACACACTGCACAAAGCTCCACTGGACATAGCATACAATGGACATTATATAGCTCATACAGACACTACAACCTCACTGACACACACACTTATCACAATTCACACATTAGACACCTCTATCCAGCTGCTCACCTCCCCAGCTGTGTGTTTCTGCATGTGTGTGTGTGTATGTATGTGCTTGTCTTGAAGCAGCCTCCGTCCTTCTACCTTTGACTTGTTGATTGAAAGTAAAAAAATCAGAGAGAGAAGAGAAGGATTGAGACAGCAGAGGGATACCGTAGGTAAGAATATGTTCTCATTAGATGTGTTTCAGTCCACTTATTTCTAGCCCTCTGTCTCCTCCCTCCCTCTTTTAGTAATCCCCTTTCTCTTTCTCTCTCGCTCTATCTCTTTCATTTTCACTCGTCCGTTCTCTCTCTGTCTCTCTGGTCTTCCCTTCCTCCTGCATTCATCCCCCATCACTTTCAGTCTCTCTATCTCCGCTTCATCCCTTTGTTTGCATTTCCCACACACTTCATGTCATTTATCACAGAGTCAATACGAGTTATAGGGAGCAGGTATGTCTATCATGAAGTAATTACTTGCAGTGTTTTATGGAAGGAGTTATAGGCAGAGGTTACATAGTACAATAAGAGGAGTCATTCCGAGAGGTTACACGGATCGATAAAAGGATTTATTATATGAGGTTATATGGAGCAACAGAAGGAGTTATATGGCCGTTATATGGAACAATATGAGGAGTTATAGGGAACAGCTATATGGTGCATTATGAGGCAATAGGATAGATTATAGATGGATATGCAGCATTATTAGGAACAGTTATACACAACAATATGAGGAGTTATATGGCACAGTTATATGAGGCATTATAAAAATATCAAAAATAGGCATGGTTATAGAGAGCAGTTATATAGAGCATTACGACTGATTGTAGGGAACAGATATATGGTGCATTCTGAGGCAATAGGATGGTATGGAAGAGTATCTGCCATGGGGACTGTCCTGATAGGGATGTGTATCTGTTGTTGTGATAGCATTGCTTATTTGCCTTCTTCCCTGTAGTGGCTATTGCAGTCAAACCTACATTATAAGGAACAATTATATATAACAATAGGAGAAGTTATATGGAACAGTTATATGGAACAAACTAAGGCATTATAAAGATCAGTTATATGCAACAAAATGAAGGGTTATAGAGAGAAGTTATATGGAACATTATGACTGATTACAAGGGACAGATATATGGAGGAAGAATTAGGGTGTATGGAATTGTTATAGGGAAGAATAGAAGAGATATAGGGATCAGTCATCTGGAGGAAAAAAGGATATTAACAGTATATGTAAGTTTCCAGGGTTTCAAATGTTTCCTAATAAACAGATAATGATTAGTAGAAAAAAAAATAGTCAGCAACTGCCAGATTGTGATACAAATGTTTCAGTCTTTACTTCCTCCTGATTGGCCAAACATTTTTTCAAATTGTATACCAGTTTAGCCTGGGTTTGGAGGGTGTTGACCCTAAGTTTCAACTGACAGAAATTAAAATATATTTTGCTTACTTCAAGGTAAGTGTTTAAATGCTTATTTTGGTATTTTTTCATGCAAACGTTGCAGATGCGGCCCTATGGCATGACAAAGCCGTAACGGGAGCAACGTTCTTGGTCCACAACTATATATGTGATATAATGAGTTGTATGGAGAGGTTACATAGAGTAAATAGTATGAGTGTATATATAGAAACATATGAGAAATTAATGAGCATAGTTATAATGAGCAATATGACAAATTATAAGGAGCAGCTATATGCAGACTAAGGAAGAGTTATCGGCAGTGGTAATATGGAGCGATATGAGGGGTAATATGGATATGTTATATGTAGTAAGGGTGAAGCTATCACATATATAGTTGTGAGAACTAAGGGTTGTCAAAAGTTGTTGCTAACGCTGAGGCCCTCAGTTGCTGGCATGGAGAGCCGAAGTTACTCCTTGCCAGCAACTGCGGACCTCGCAACATTTACGGACTTACGACACACAAATACGAGACGTGGGACTTAGAAAAAAAAACATTACGACCTCGCAAAAATATGACTTTAACGGCCGACCAGCGCAAACCTCAAAACATTCAAAACACAATAAATACACACAAAAAAAACACATAAAAAGCTTTCCCACAGCAAGAGGGGGCACCCAGGACCACTGCAAGTGAAGTTACACCTCCATTTAAGTCCAAATTCCAGAGTTTAGACACCCGAAAATCACCTAAGCGAGAGAAAAAATGTCCGCCAAAAAAAACGAAAACGAGGCTACAGGACCCTAAACACCCAAAACACCACCTAACACCTACGGATTTTCAGAAAAAGCCGGACGAGGTCCAAGAACAAGGACGCTAAATCACCATCAGCAGCGTACCACACATGAGGCGCCATTTTCCAACACTAACTTACATAATGCGGAAGTACACAGCTACCCTAACGGATTTTCCTTGCGCACGCAGCCTATTTACACTACACACTGCACACATTGCTGACACTTACACAGCAGCTCCATAGCACTCAAAACACACATTGTATGCTGCAGCAACATAAAAACAGATTGTCAGCTCTTCAGCATAATGCTTCCTGCATTTATTACTTCCAAATAGGTAAAGTATATTCCTTTATTAATGTATTATTTAGTCCATTACCATACACCAAACAGCATTAGCTCACTTACAATTTCATTCCCGTCATTTTTTGACAGGTAATATTCTAGTACTTAATATGTGTTATAGAGAATGTTAAAGGACCATGGTAGTACCCTAACAACATGAACTAGTTGTTTTAATTAGGCATTGATCATTATTAAAATCCATATAAAGCAACATTCTGAATGACGCGGAGGCTGCACAGGCTCCCTGGGTCAGCCCATAGCGTTGCGTGACCCAGCGGAGCCTGTGAGGGTTTCAGCCAATCAGGTGCGTCGGGGGGCGTGTCGGAAGCCCGTTTCGCGCCGTTGATCACAGCAGCGCGGTCTCCCGACTGAAACGGACGGAGGTCTGAGGTCCTGCAGCCAAAACTAAAGTAGGAAGGTTTAAATACTGAGAATTCCACCCCAGCTTACCAGCACATAAGGGGATATACTTGTTGAGGCTATTCTTGCTTGTTTTTGTATTTCTTCCTCCGTTTTGTGTCTTTGTGTGTTTTGTCTGCGTTGTGAGTGTGTTTGTCTGTGTGTGTCCCTGTGGCTGTGTGTGCCTGGTGCTGCTGCTGGTTGTCCCCCCTGTTTGTCACCCTGGTAGACTTAGTATGGATCCAGAAGGCTTAGAGGCTTTGCTGGCTGAAGTTAGGACCCGTGCCCTAAGCCAAGGGGTCAGGTGGGTGCAGGACAGGCTGGGACCTCCCATGCCTTCTGCGCTTGGAGCTCAGCACATTGAACAGGAACAGCCTGCGGTGGCTGGTGTCCTAGCCAATTCCAGGGAAATTTTTTCCCATCCCACCACTGTAGGGCTACCAGACCCCCGTCCATCAGGCAGCAGAGACACAAGAGATGGGGGGTTACAGGTCAGGGCGGCCGGGACCCCATACCCCCCAGGCAGGCGAGCGCCAGGTCCACGGGCGGTGGGGGTGAGGGCCTAGCACTCCGGCCACCACCAGCCAACTTGCCTAAAGGTCCTAGGCCGCGACAAAGGTCGAGAAACACCCCTCTAACACCCCATAGGGGGGGTGCAGGGGGTAAGAGTCCTAAAAAGGCTCCTACAGGCCCTCACGGTGCCAAGCAGACGGTCCCTGGGGTTTCCCTCAATAACAGTGCTTCTGGTACTTTACAGGGACGCCCAATTGGCGGTGATAGGAGCATGGCGACGACGAGAGAAAGAAGAGATGGAGTGATCAGAGAAATCAATAGCCAAGACAGCATGGTCATGATTGATGACATGCCAGTGACAGCGGCAGTGGCGAGGCTAGGACGCCCCACTCGAGCTAAGAAGGCTACGAGCAGGTACAGTCCGCTACTATTCACGCACACACCGCTAAGACGTAGCAGAGTAGAGACTGAGGGCGAGACGGTTAGGCCACAGCGCAAAGGGTCTAAGACCGACCAACATCTGGATATTCCAATGCCCGAGGAAGTCTCAGGGGAACCCCTACAGGGGGCGGCGGAGGCAGTGCTAGCCTACTCCAGCCGCGCAGGCTTAGGTGACCAGGACCGTTCCTCAGATGAGGAAAGGGCGGTATGGGCACGGGCATGCAGGTTGCGGAGAGCTAGTGACTGTTCTTCTTGTACCCACAGATCCAGAAGGAGATCCAGGTCGAGAAGCAGGAGATCTTGTCGGTGCAGCTGTGCATGCACTGGATCTGAGAGGAGGAGCCCGCTGAGGGCCAGACGGTCAGAGTCCCCGGAGCGTCAGGAGAGACGCAGGGATACTCCATTGGCCGTATCCACTCCAAAGCTTCCAGAAGCAGGTGAGCGCTCAGATTTGAGCTGCGCGGCAGACAAGGGAGGGTTTATCGGGTCATTGAAGACTCTACTAGCTGCGCACAACATAGCGGTTAGCGAGCACGAAATGGGAGCTTGGATAGGGGGGCTAGCGAAGGGTGCATGGTCCCAGCCAGCAGCTGCAGTGGCGCCAGCGAGCGCAAGCGAGGCGTTACCTAGCATGCGCGCGCCCGAGCCGGTAGGCAATGCGATTGCAGCAATAGGTAGTATTAATGCAGGAGTTACTGACGCAGCCATGAGACCTATAGTCTTATGCTCGTTGGATAACTTAGGGGCACACCTTACCCAGGAGGTTAAGGAAAAGATCTGGAGGAGGGAGTTTATAGAGTTGTTCTCCCTTCTCCCTATGTCTAGGCAAACAGATTTGGCCGAGAGGGGCCCCAGGGAGGGGGAAGAGCGGCGGAAATCTTTTGCTAGGCTACCTAGGACGTTTGATACATGGCTGCAAGCATTTTCAATCTGGGCTTGCGTACTGTGTGAGCGGCACCCCGAACAGAGTTCGGGATTATTCGTTTACATAGACGAAATTCGGAATGCTCACAAGGTCTACGGGGGTACAGCCTGGTGGCGGTACGATGAGGAATTCCGGCAATACTTGGCCTAAAGGCCAAGCATGGCGTGGAGTGACAAAGCGGTGGCGTATTGGCTATACATCATGACACCCATGAGAGTCACGACGCCCTTTCGGAGCGGGGCCGGTGGAGCTAAGGGCCCAACCCACGCCTCAGGAGCAGGCCTTAAGACCTGTTTTGCGTATAACGAGGGGTCTGTAGATGGGCCCCTAACTGCAGGTTTAAGCACGCATGCTCGAATTGTGGAGGTGAACACCCCCTGTCTAGATGCGGTAGACCGAAAGAGGGAGGCAGGGGCGAACCTCCTGCAAAGGGGCAGGACGCCCATACGCCTCCCCGCCATGCTGCCGTGGCTAAAACGCTACGGTAAATTGGCAGGCACCGCCGAAGCGGCGCGCCTGTTGGAAGACGGTTTCCGAGAAGGATTCCGGATTCCATCCGGGGTCGACATTCAAGGTTTTCTTGTTCCAAACCTGAAGTCGGCCAGGGATTTCCCAGGGGTAGCTCAAGCTAAGGTGCTCAATGAGGTAAAATTGGGGAGGATGGCAGGGCCATTTGCGGCCCCGCCCATCCTGGGTTTAGTCGTGTCTCCACTTGGGGTGGTCCCCAAGAAGGAGAAGGGTAAATTTAGATTGATCCAACATCTCTCCTACCCCAGAGGTCGTTCGGTAAACGATGGTATCTCAAAAGACCAGGCTACTGTGTCTTATGAGTCATTTGACCGGGCGGTCGACCTGGTGAGGAGGGACGGCCATGGGGCCCTCATGGCAAAAGTGGACATCGAGGCAGCATTCAGATTGCTCCCCGTACACCCGTCAAGCCATCGGCTGCTAGGGTGCTTCGTAGGCGGAAGTTACTTCGTTGATCTATGTTTACCCATGGGGTGCTCGATATCCTGTGCTTACTTCGAGGCCTTCAGCAAATTTTTACAATGGGTCGTGAGCATCGAGGCGGGGTACAAGAGTATTACCCATTACCTGGATGATTTCCTTTTTGTTGGCCCAGCAGGAAACGACGCTTGCCGTTTCATGCTGGACGTGTTCACCGAAATCTGTACAGAATTCGGGGTACCGCTGGCCCATGACAAGACGGAGGGCCCTACTGAACAATTGACTTTTCTAGGGATTCGGATTGACTCCTACAAAATGGAGTGCAGTCTTCCCTTAGAGAAGGTGGTGGACATGCAAGCGGAGATTAAGGCGCTACTGGGCGCACGGAGGGTAACTCTGCGGCGGTTGCAATCAATATTGGGGAAGTTGAACTTCGCATGCAGAATTATCCCCATGGGGCGGATATTCTGTAGAAGGATGTCACTGGCTACTATAGGGATTGCGAAGCTGCATCATTTCCTAACAGTCTCTAGGGTTATGCGTGATGATGCGAGGGTGTGGGCGGTGTTCCTCGCCGATTTTAATGGGCGGGTGCTCCTTCAAAAGGAGGGCGCCACCAGCGCAGAGCTAGATCTCCACACCGATGGGTCCGGACCGATTGGCTGTGGGGCTTATCTCCAAGGGAGATGGTGCGCTGCGGCGTGGCCGGAGGAATGGGAAGAGGCGGGTTTAATGCAGAACCCTACATTCCTTGAGCTGTTCCCTATGGTGGTAGCAGTGCACTTATGGGGTGCCTGTTTCAGGGACAGGCGAGTCATTTTCCATTCGGCTAATAAAGGGTTGGTGGAGGCCGTGAACAACATCACGGCAGCATCCGTACCGGTAATAAGATTGCTCCGGCATCTTGTGCTATGTTGTCTTCGCTTGAACATATGGTTTCAGGCAAGACATGTGACTGTAGTGGAAAACGGAATTGCTTACGCCCTCTCTCGGTTTCAGGAGGACCGCTTAAGGGAGCTGGCTCCTTATGCGAACGCCCTGGGGGAGCACATCCCCGAGGAGCTTTGGGAGATTGGAGCTGTCAGGTAACGAGACTCGTGAGACAGTCTGTTGAACCAGCGACTTGGACCGCTTATAGACGCGTGTGGGCAAAATGGGATAGTCTAGTGGCACTGGCAGGTGGTGCCACGACGGAAGAGAAGAGCATAGGGATCCTGCTTTGGTACCTGCTGCGGTGCGCCGAGCAAGGCGAATCAAGAACCGTAGTAGGGAGACAGGTCACGGCTCTTGCTTTTATGTTTAAGCTTGCTGGGCAGAGGGACCTTACAAAGGAGTTTCTAGTGCGCAAGGTGGTGCGCGGAATGTTCAGCGGGTCGCAAAGGCCGGATAGTAGGCGGCCAATAACATTTGCGCTGTTGCTGAGATTGGCTCAGGAGTTGGTGGTGGTTTGCAGGAACCCCTTTGAATCCCTACTTTTCCGAACGGCTTTTTCCCTGGCGTTCTTCGGAGCGTTTAGGATAGGGGAGTTAGTCGCGAACAGTAGACACGGTTTCGGGGGGACTGCAATTGGTGGATACCTGCCTCAGGGAAGGTATTGTGGTATTGTGGTTGCGGAGGTCAAAGACCGACCAAGTGGGAAAAGGAAGAGAAGTTGTTCTGCATCAGGTTGGCACGGAGTGTTGCCCATATGCATGTGTAAAGGAGTACCTTAAGCAGCGACCGGCGGGACGGTGTTCGCTGCTGGTACACGCCGATGGAACGGCACTGTCAAAAAGCGCACTGCATCGGCTCGGTTTTAAGCAGTCCGACTTCGGAACACACTCTTTTCGGATTGGAGCTGCCACAGAAGCGGCTATGTTGGGGTTGCCCGACGCGACAGTGAAGCGCATCAGGAGGTGGGACTCAGAGCGTTTTCGGTCCTACGTAAGGCCAAATGCAGTGGTATAATGGTGTTGCTTTCTACTTTCAGGGGAACAGAAGCAACTATGGATTGTGGGCCATTCATACGTGTACTGGGCCCACAGGTTAGCCGCAGTTACCGAAGAAAAGGCACAACTGGGCTTTCCTGTTACAGACTTGCGAGTACGGGGGTCTGCGATGGGCGCAGCTCGACGGTCTTCTGGAAACTTACGCGCAGCGTTACGGTCAGCCCAGAGTGATAATAATTCATGCCGGCGGGAATGATTTGGGGACAGTTCCCATGAGACGGATGCTGAAAGTAATGAGACGAGACATTGAGAAGTGGGTGAAGAAGTTCCCTGGCACGTTCCTTATCTGGTCCGAGATGATTAAGAGAAGATCGTGGCGTTAGGCACGCGACCCAGTATGTTTGGACAAGGCTAGACAGAAGATCAACCAGCAGATTGCGAGTTTTGTGAGGAAACAGGGTTTCGTTGCCATCCGGTATAAAGAGTTCGCACCGGTCGGTTGCTGATGATTTTTTCGCGAAAGATAAGGTTCATCTTACGGAAATAGGGTACGAGTTGATGATGTTGGAGTTTAGGGAGAGTGTTTTGCGGGCTTTGGCTTTAATGTCCAGCAGGGGGGGATCGCAGCCTCGGGAGGCGTCCCTCGCATGCTCCGTGGCCGGAGGTGAGTTGCCCGGCCCACTGGCCTAAAGGGGCGATGGCCCCACCTCACAGGGCGTGCTTAAAGATAAGCATTGGGGCTTTGGGCAGGGCTCAAAGCGTGAGGTCACTGTTCGTGGCCGGGCTCCTCCCCCGGAAGGAAAGGACTAAATTAGTCATTTAAATAAGTTATGGTTGTTGTTTACATTGTTTCAAAATAAAGCTGTGGCCCGTTGTTTCTCCCAACTCCAGTTGTCGTGTCAGTTATTCCATTACCTAGCCTAAATGGATCATGCATGGGTCATGAATGACGCGGAGGCTGCACAGGCTCCCTGGGTCAGCCCGTAGCGTCGCGTGACCCAGCGGAGCCTGTGAGGCTATCAGCCAATCAGGTGCGTCGGGGGGCGTGTCGGAAGCCCGTTTCGCACCGTTGATCACAGCAGCGCGGTCTCCCGACTGAAATCCCACCCACCCACCCTGTATCTTGTTGTTAACAGATGTATATGGAGTATTCTTTTTAAAAAAAAATATATATATATATAATATAAATAAGAAATATTGAAATTAATATATATTTTGGTTAAAGAATTCGGAGAAGTGGCTATTGTATGTTGTGTAATGTTAATTTATGACTTGGCAGCGGGAGGTGAGTTGCCCGGCCCACTGGCCTAAGGGGGCGATGGCCCCACCTCACAGGGCGTGCTTAAAGATAAGCATTGGGGCTTTGGGCAGGGCTCAAAGTGTGAGGTCACTGTTCGTGGCCGGGCTCCTCCCCCGGAAGGAAAGGACTAAATTAGTCATTTAAATAAGTTATGGTTGTTGTATACATTGTTTCAAAATAAAGCTGTGGCCCGTTGTTTCTCCAAACTCCAGTTGTCGTGTCAGTTATTCCATTACCTAGCCTAAATGGATCATGCATGGGTCAAGTATTAAACTTACTGTCATAGATCAAACTCAGCGGCTGGTATACACCCACTATAAGGCCAATGCAGGGGAGTGGCTTTGTCTACCAGGAAGGACATTTTCAAACACAAAGTGTACCAACACTATAATATTTATTGGCTAAAGACTTCTATTAAAGGAGTATTCCCTTGACTTCAAGCTTTTGCTGTTGGGGCAGGATTGTTTGTTTTTTTATCAAATTTCACTATTCTTAAAACTCTTTAGACCTGTGTTAAAACCTCCACATTCACCTTAATGACCTTATCATTGCGGAGACAAACACTCAGCTAAGGCAGATACCTTAATCTATGAAAATGAATATTCAAAAATAAAAAGAATTTGGAATAATACAAATATATTGCTATCAAGGATTTTCCATCTGCCAACTAAGCTAACTGATTGGAGTGCTGTAGTAAATCTATGTATGGTTGGTTTAACTATGAGAGAAATCAATATATATATATATATCACATATATAGTTGTGAGCAGGCGGGTTGTTGCTAACGCTGCAGGCTCGCGAAGCGAGGGCCGCAGTTGCTGGCATGGAGCGCCGATGGCTTAAGACAGAAAAAAACGAGACGCTTTACGACCCATTACGACCTTGCAAAAATACGACCTTACCGCCCGAAACCCGCACACATGAGAACATGAAAAACACAATAAATACACACAACAAATACATAAAAAGCTTACCTACAGCAAGGGGGGGCACCCAGGACCTCGAAAACTGAAGTTACACCTCAATTTAACTCGAAATAAAAGAGTTTAGACACCCGAAAATCCCCTAAGCAAGAGAAAAAATGGCCGCCAAAAAAACGAAAACGAGGCTACAGGACTCTAAAGACGCAAAACACCACCAAACACCTATGGATTTTCCGAAAAAGACGGGGGAGATCCGAAAACAAGGACGCAACCTGCGGGACCCAAAAAACATTAGAAACACAATAAATACACACAACAAACACATAAAAAGCTTACCCACAGCAAGGGGGGCACCCAGGACCTCTGCAAGTGAAGTTTTGCAAGGTCGTAATGTCCCGCGTCTCGTATTTCTGTGTCGTAAGTCTGTAAATGTTGCGAGGGCTGCAGCGCTAGCAACATCTTTGGACAACCCGCAGTTATGACAACTATATATGTGATATATATATATATATATATATATATATATATACACAGTCAACCCGCAGTTATGACAACTATATATGTGATATATATATATATATATATATATATATATATATATATATATATATATATATATATATACAGTATCTCGTATCTCACATTTTTGTACATATTTTATTATATCTTTTCATGTGACAACACTGAAGAAATGACACTCTGCTACAATGTAAAGTAGTAAGTGTACAGCCTGTATAACAGTGTGAATTTGCTGTCCCCTCAAAATAACGCAACACACAGCCATTAATGTCTCAACAAAAGTGAGTACACCCCTAAGTGGAAATGTTCTAATTGGGCCCAAAGTGTCAATATTTTGTGTGGCTACCATAATTTTCCAGCACTGCCTTAACCCTCATGGGCATGGAGTACACAGTTATTACACTGCACTCTGGGAACCTTGGCAGGGATATGCAAATGTACCCACAAAGGCTTTGCTCTTGCAATTCATTAAGATTTTACACATGGCTTTCTTTAGGCATATACCTGCTGTATGCAAAGCTTAGATTGCATTATACACAAGCTAGGAATCCCACCCATGTACAGTTGTTTCAAGGTTACTGGCTATCACCAGCATGGAGAGGGATCTCAGCTTGTGTTGTGGACCTTATGAGTAGGTATTTCACCACAACAATCATTTATAATATGGTGGGCAAAAGAACAATTGAAGCTCTCCACCGTACAGTAGTACAGTAAATAAATAGTACATTTGAGTTCACATTTGAACGTCTAAAACAAGTGAAAAAACTTGTTTCATCCCAGAATTCTGAGAAATACAGTTATTACACTGCATTCTGGGTACCTGGGCAGGAACATGCAAATGTGCCCACAAAGGCTTCCCTCTTGCAATCCATTAGCATGTCAAACATATATCTATATATACAGTATATATTCATTAACAGCATTTTGCTAAATGAAAGGCCATCTAGAATTGCAAATAACAAATATGAAACATACATATTAATTTGGTTGCCATGGCTGGAAAGTCTATATATGTTAAATATCTAAGAGGAAACCATATAATTACCAACCTGACCTTACACATACACACACCATTCTCCCACCCCATCCTTTCTTTTGTTTCCTATAAATTACTTATTTTATTCACTTGTGAAATTATTAAATGTTTATATATGAATTGTATAAAACCAAATAAATGTATAGTGTACAAAATGGTTATCTATATGTGAATATGCTGTTGCACATATTGTTCTGAAAACTACAACTATATCTCTATAAATAGCATCACAATCTTGATCCATATTACTTAGTGTGACAAGGAATACTTATTTCATAATTACAAATCTTACCATATTTGCATTGTCTCTGAGGATTGCAGCAAGGAGCTCACTGAAACACAGATAGGTAATGTTTACATGAGCAAACCAGGACCTTACTAAACATGGTTGTGTCTAGGTGACACGATATAAGAAGTAAAAGGTCCACTGTAGTGCACATACAATAAAGTTTTGTTTATTTAATTATTGATTAACAAAAAAATAAACATTTGAAGAAAATTAATTCATTTTTGTGTTTTAGAAGATATGCTGCTCTCCACTCCTTATTATGTCTTCGGTGACAACGTCACCAACCAAATAGGTACATGTGTGAGTTCATTGCCTCTAGGCAGCTGCCTATTTTGCCTAAAAGACTTGAGTCGGACTAACAGCATAAATAGGTGAAGGGCAAATTAATAATTTTTTATCTCTAGAGGCATCTCCAATACTTTGGTGAACGTGATGTGTGTATGAGAGAGAGGCGTAGGAACTGGGGGAGATAGGGGGGACACCCCCCCCCCCCATATTTTATGAATAGGGGACACAAAAAATAGCAAAATCAAACTTAATCATGCATTACCAGATTTGGCCACTAGGAGCAGTATGTCTTTCCCATGAACGCTTTGACCCATAAGTTATCTATCTATCTACAAAATCTATTGCACAAACCAGAATCTACCTCATACTGATGATAGCCTAAAGCTTGAAATAGGCCTGTATATGAGTGATTCTTGGTTTGTGTAAAATCCAACCCGATGCTTTGCTTAAAAGCTGTTTAATACAGCGGGCATATGCTTTAAGGGAGCAATGTATAAAGTTGCTATTTTTGGATTAAAAGGGTGAGGTACATTGTATTCTCATTTGCATGTCCCCGCCTTTTAGACATGCAAATGGGCTTATTAATGTATTATTCGTTTTCTATATATATATATAAATATACATAATAAGTTAGCATATCAACATGCATATTATATATATAATATATCACATATTATAATAGTTGAACTATGAGACGTTGTCACGCTTTGCGTGGTGCGTATGACTTAGGCGATGAGCACCGAAGGCGCTCATCGCCTGCGAGCCTTGCATAGCGAGGCGAGCCGTTAAGGCACTGAAAATCGCGGCACTTCAGCGCTCATCGCCTTCGAGCCTTGCATAGCAAGGCAAGCCATTAACTCACAGCACTAAAACTCGCAGCACTTGGGCAATGAGCACCAAAGGCGCTCATTGCCCGCAAGCCTAGCAAAGAGAGGCAAGCAGTGGAGGCAATGAAACACGCAGGACTTAGCCTCCAAACACTTAGGAAATGCGGCATCGCCTTAGGCTGCAAGCACTTGACAAACGTGGGACTTAGAAAAAAAAATTACGAACGCGGGACTTAGAAAAAAAAACATCACACACTGCACAGGGGGTCTGGGACTGAGGTGGAACGCGAATTTAAGTCAATTTCGTCAAGTTTCGACAGACAAAATCGCCTAAGCGAGAAAAAAAAAAGGCGGCTAAAAAAATTGAAAACAAGGCTACACGGCCCTGGACCGCGCAAAACAATTCCAAACGCGTAACACTTTCAACCTACGAGGTACAAAATACAGTATTACAAAGGGCGGCAAATGCTCACAAACCGCGTAGCACATAGACAAAATAACATGTACAGGAAGATCCTTACAGGCTCTTCCTGTACATGTTATTTTTAAATATGCCTAATGCTTTAACCAGATCTTCTTAATCCAACCCTTTGCACAAAACTGGATATTTGTATGAAGCTTATACAAATCTTAGGTAAGTAGTGGTATGTTTCTCAGTTTTATGCAGTGTTTTTTTCCTTCCTAGACCAAAAACAGCCAAGGGAGCAGGTGGCCTTAAGTGGCTGGTGTTGTGCACTTCCACAGAAAGGTCTATTTGATATTTCTGGTGAGATGTAACATTGTGTATGTTATATATATACGTTTTCAGCCCCAATACATGGGTTATACATGGAAATATCTACAATTATATTTAAACATATACATTTTACAATAGGGACATAGCAAGGAGAAGGAAAAATAGTAACTTAAGGGAAATACAAATCTGAATGCTTCACATTTATGCATGTTGGTTAGGGCAGTGGTTCCAAAACCTCTCCTCAAGGCTCCCCAGACAGGTCAAGTTTTCGATTTAACAGTATAATCACATGTGGGAAAATTAGAGGCTCCTCTCCTATTAAATACTAATTGCCTCAGCTTTGTTCTCACACTGTTAGATCAAAAACCTGACCAGTCTGGGGAGCCTGGAGGAGAGGTTTGAGAACCACTGGGAAAGGGGAACCATTTGATTTTACAAGACCTGCAAGCATAGTTGTGTTTATTTGTGTCAATCACCTCAGGCAGCCTTCATATTGCTTATACACATACACTTTCCTCTAAGCAAACAGGTTGTGTTTTTTTTATACATTTTAAAAGATTAAAAACACTGTGATAACCTAAATACAGTACAGTATAGTAGATGCCAATAAGTGGCTGAGTAAGTGAGTACAAAATAACTTGTGCCCCCCCCCCCCCAAAAAAAAAAACACTTCTCTATCCATGTCATGAAGGTCAATAAAAAAAAAGCTTAAAATACATGTAGATGGTCAGTTCTATAAAGTAATTATCTGCCATCCTCATCTAATAAATTAAGATGAATCGTTTTTAGCAGCAGCAGCAGAGGACCCCTACCACTGGCCCGAGATCTAGCTCAAACTGTAGGAGTTCAATGAGCATCTATCTTCAGAACTCCTACAAAACATCTGATTGGCTGGCCTCAGAATTATGTCATTAGATCAATGAGAATTCTGGGAGATGTGGTTGTTTTGTCTATCATTGATTTATCAATTAATTGAAACCAGGACTACACATTCTAAAATTCCAGCTAGAGAATATGTTTGAACTTGAAAATTCCTGCTCCCTAGGCACTCACTACTCAGTAATAGCAGTAACCCTATTTTACAGTTTTATTTGTTTTCTTTTTTAAATAGTACTTTAAATATGAAATATCCATGTCCTTTCAATATAGTTTAGCATGTCAGTCAAAAAACAGACACATGTCTAACGCCTTTAGACTACCAGTTATGGATTTCATCAGTGGTATATTTCTCCCGAGGCCTAGGGCAGCACATGTTCAAAGGGCAACAGACAGACTCAAATTGCTCACACAATTCTATTGAACAGTGGGTCCAAATGCAAATACATTAAACATTTGTATCAAACTATGGGGTTCCTGGTTGTTCTGCAAGGCAGCCTGGGATATGTATTTTCAAATATGAGTCTCTCTGTGCAGCACGTTTGCACTTGATTACCACCCCTGCAGATTGTCCAATCCCTGCATCAAATACTGCTGCTGGTGTTTTTTCCCTTCCTATCTCTGTTTGGCAGAGCTATGCAGCAGCTGAGCCTACTTGTTTCATTACCAGCCCTGCAGCATGTTTTTCTTTCCTCTCTCTCTCACTCAAACTCTCACTCACCTCTCACACTCTCTCTGTTGACAGCTACAGATCTCACAAACACACAGCAGCACTGTCTGTGCTGATCTCTGGAGAGGGGCAGGGTCCTCTGATGAGGGGCACAGCAGATACAGGAAGCAGGCGATAGAAGGGAGAAGAGGAAGACAAGGGAGCAATAGATGCATAAAAGATACATAAGGGTTTAATGCTGCTAGACATGTCCCAATATCACCCTTGTAATTATATACATATAAATATAAATAAAACCTTATGCAAAGCAGTTAGAAAACTGATTCAGTGAAAACCCAGAAATGTGCAGTACCTGCTGTAGTAATTGATGGCTTGGAATCTACTGTCTTCCTCCCTCCTCACTATTATATGACTGCATAACACAGGCGTCCTCTCACCTCACTATCATATGACTCCATAACACAGGCTTCCTCTCACCTCACTATTATATGACTGCATAACACAGGCTTCCTCTCACCACACTATCATATGACTGCATATCACAGGCTTTCTCCCACCTCACTATCATATGACTGCATTTCACAGGCTTCCTCTCACCTCACTATTATATGACTGCATAACACAGGCTTCCTCTCACCACACTATTATATGACTGCATAACACAGGCTACCTCTCACCACACTATCATATGACTGCATATCACAGGCTTCCTCCCACAACACTATTATATCACTACATAATACAGACTTCCTATCACCTTACTAACATGTCACTGTATAACACAAGCTTCTTCCCAGATCACTATCATATCACTACATGACAGACTACCTCCCTCCTTCCCTCCAGTTTTAATCACTCCATGATACTTTCCCAGGGGAATAGTTAGTGTGCTGTTAGGTGGGATATGGGTGATGATGGAGAAGAAATGGAAGGGAAAAGGAATTATGGAAAAGCAGGAAGCAGAAGGCAGAGAGAGGAGGAAGAAAGGGAAAAGGGGAAAATAAAATATGTAAAAAAACATGAAAGAATGGAAACTATTGCAAGAGTTAGTCAATAAACAAATGCCAAAGTCAGGTGTTTTGCCTGAAAATGTATACTAGCAATTTTTTATTCAAATGTTGTGTATACCTTTTTGCAAACACTGTTTCTGCTGTTTGTGGCCAGGTACCCTTCTGAGTCCTGACTGCCCATGTAGGTGGATCAGAGCAGCACATAAAAAGAATTAGCTACCCCACTCCCCTAATAACATTCCTTTACTCTTCCAATGCTCACTGATGTTTTGAACCAGCAGCTCCAGCAGTAGCTCCATCCCAGGCACAGACCGTGTTTGAAAACTAGGCTGTCAATGTCCCCTCTCAAGCGGCATGTTGCAGGATGATGCCACTGATTGGTTACTATAAGACACTGCACGTCCTGTACTTAAAAGTACACTGTCTTCATGAGCTGCAGAGGAAGAAACCTATCAAGAACTATTTGTAATATTTTAGACAGAAACAATAGAGTTTTAAGCACTTTTCAGTAAAAGAAAATATGTATATTATATTCCTAGTGAAATCCAGAAAACTTCCATGTCATATAATCATCTGTGACAATGAAGGGTTAATATAAGAGTTACCATTGTTGTTTATCCTGGTGATTTAATGGAGATAATTGTGAGAGGTGCTCATTGGGGTATATTTGAGTGGTTTTAAGACTGGGATTTGCATCTGTGAGTAAGCACAATAGTCTAAAACGCGTAAGATCATTTTCTGGTAACGTTTCTGACATTGGCACATATGTTTTTTACATTCTCAATAAAAACATTTTTTAAAGCATTTGTGAATTTCTACTACCTGCAGAGTGGCAGAGAAAATCTTTTTGTACTAAAAAGGCAGACAGTCTGTCAAAATGTGCAGGCGTATGTGGTTGGGAAGTCATGGGTAGTTTAAGTAGATAGAATCATGTTGTCTGCATAGGCAGCAATTATATACTTTTTTTTGGTCACTCTGAAGACAATGAATGGACAAGTTGATTTTAACAATGTCGAAAATCAGGTCCAGTGACAAGGCAAAAAATAGTAAGGAAAGTAGGCAGCCTAGCTTGAGACAATTCTTGAGGCGTTTCATATTATTATTATTATTATTTATTACTAGCGAATTGCCCGTCAAAAAATGACGGCAATAAAATTGTAAGTGAGCTAATGCTGTTTGGTGTATGGTAATCATATAAATAATACATTAATAAATTAATATACTTTACCTATTTTGAAGTAATAGGCGAGCCCGCAAGCATTAGCAACAGCTTGCATGCTCACAACTATATATGTTATGATTAGCTAATGGTGTTCTGCCTCTGAGTCTTACTCATCAAACCTCATATATAGGTAATTTTGAAATATGTGTGTGTTTATATTCCTTACCTTGATGTTATTTTCACAAAGGATTCTGTGTCTTGATTTTGTATCAAATAATTACCAGCTTCTGTCAAAAACCCTATGGGCCTCATTCAATTGCGATTTGGCCAATTGAATAGGGGTCTAAATAAGCACATAACATATTTTTTTAAATACGTTTTTAGTTAGTGAAAACCTTGCTTTTGAATACATTTTTACTAACTAAAAACTTCTTTAAAAAAAATATGTTATGTGCTTATTTAGACCCCTATTCAATTGGCCAAATTGCAATTGAATGAGGGCCTATGTGAGTACACTTGGGTGAGCCTGTGTGAGGTGACTGAATGAGGTGTCTAGGGGCCTGTGTGCGGTGACTGAATGAGGTGTCTAGGGGCCTGTGTGAGGTGACTGAATGAGGTGTCTAGGGGCCTGTGTGCGGTGAC
This sequence comes from Discoglossus pictus, assembly GCA_027410445.1. Taxonomy (NCBI): domain Eukaryota; kingdom Metazoa; phylum Chordata; class Amphibia; order Anura; family Alytidae; genus Discoglossus; species Discoglossus pictus. The sequence goes on from CM050167.1 coordinate 103,757,547, forward strand.
TGAATGAGGTGTCTAGGGGCCTGTGTGAGGTGACTGAATGAGGTGTCAAGGGGCCCGTGTGAGGTGACGGTATGAGGTGTCTAGGGGCCGGTGTGAGGTGACGGAATGAAATGTCTAGGGGCCTGTGAGAGGTGACTGAATGAGATGTCATAGGGCCTGTGTGAGGTGACTGAATGAGATGTCATAGGGCCTGTGTGAGGTGACTGAATGAGATGTCTAGGAGCCCGTGTGAGGTGACTGAATGAGATGTCATAGGGCCTGTGTGAGGTGACTGAATGAGATGTCATAGGGCCTGTGTGAGGTGACTGAATGAGATGTCTAGGAGCCCGTGTGAGGTGACTGAATGAGATGTCATAAGGCCTGTGTGAGGTGACTGAATGAGATGTCTAGGAGCCCGTGTGAGGTGACTGAATGAGGTGTCTAGGAGGCCGTGTGAGGTGACTGAATGAGATGTCTAGGAGCCCGTGTGAGGTGACTGAATGAGGTGTCTATGAGGCCTGTGTGAGGTGACTGAATGAGGTGTCTAGGAGCCCGTGTGAGGTGACTGAATGAGGAGTCTAGGAGCCCGTGTGAGGTGACCGAATGAAATGTCCAGGGGCCCGTGTGAGGTGACGGAATTAAATGTCCAGGGGCCTGTGTGAGGTGACGGAATTAAATGTCCAGGGGCCCGTGTGAGGTGACCGAATTAAATGTCTAGGAGCCTGTGTGAGGTGACTGAATGGCCGTGTGAGGTGACTGAATGAGATGTCTAGGGGCCTGTGTGAGGTGACTAAATGAGATGTCTAGGGGCCTGTGTGAGGTGACTGAATGAGGTGTCTGGGGGCCCGTGTGAGGTGAGTGAATTAGGTGTCTCAGGGCCCCTGTGAGGTGACTGAATGAGGTGTCTAGGAGCCCGTGTGAGGTGACTGAATGAGATGTCTAGGGGCCCCTGTGAGGTGACTGAATGAGATGTCTAAGGGCCCCTGTGAGGTGACTGAATGAGATGTCTAGAGCCTATGTGAGGTGACTGAATGAGATGTCTAGGGCCTATATGAGGTGACTGAATGAGATGTCTAGGGCGTCTAGTGACTCGCACTTGTCAGGTAATAGTTGAGTTTGAGTCAGGTATCTGTCAGAGAAGTTTGTACATGGACTGGGTTCCAGACATTTTGTCCAGTCATATGATGAGGTGATCTAGGGTTCCTCTGGGACTCTCTCAGAGATACTGGTACAATATCCTAACACACACACCACCTGAGCCCGCACTGGAGGCCGGTTCTCAAGTCCCCGTGCCCGGCTCCAGCCGGATGACTGGCTCGGGGGGGAAGTGTGGGAGGCTGTCCGGGCCGGGCCTGGGAGGAGCCATCGAGCCGCAGCCTCCAGCGGACGGTTTGTTTCCTCTGCAGGGCTCCAGAGCAGTGAGCTGGTCCTCCCTTGTCTCTTTCTCGGCTGTTCCCTGGCCCTCTGCCTGGGTGTCCCCCTCATCCCCGGGCACCATGGCTCTGCGGGCCCGAGCAATCTATGACTTCCGAGCCCATGCCAGCAACTACGGGCTCGCTATGCAAGGGCCGCAGTTGCTGCCAAGGAGCCCCTTTGGCGTTCCTTGCCAGCAACTGCGGCCCTCGCTTCGCGAGCCGCGGCCCTCGCTTCGTGAGCCGCGGCCCTCGCTTCGTGAGGGCCGCAGGCTCGCTATACGAGCCCACAAGCGTTAGCAACGGGTCAATCGGGCTCGCATGCTCACAACTATATATGTGATTATTATCTTTATTTATATTGCGCTAACATATTCCGTAGCGCTGTACAGGGGTTGAGTACATGGGGAAAAAAACGTAACACCTTGTAAAGAATAGAGGGCCCCGTTTAGAGATGTTCTCTGGTGGTCCAGTGGTTAGAATCTGATACTTTCACCTCTGGGACCTGGGTTTGATTCCAGTCAGGGAACCAAGAGGTCACACCACACTGAAGCCATGCAGAGTTTGGCCTGAGTATTTGGATGCAAAACCATCTAGGAGTACCAGGAGCTGTATGATGTGACCCATATCTTTGCCATTAAACCCATATGGATAGCCAGAAACACTGACAGATATGCCTGGTGTGATGTGTCCATAGGGTCACTGAGAGTCAGACACAGCTGAAGGACTGAACAACAAGTTAGATATCTACATACAGCACTTACTAACACACGCTCAAAAGCAGGCAGGTTTGAACAATAAATTCCAATAAACAACTGCAACAATAAAGCCCTGCTCCTGCAGAAATACATTTGCCGCTCTCACACTCCTTCACCAAAGTATCATGGATGCCTCCAATTTGTCAGCAGAAATATACAGCCTTTTTCAATTGCGATTCGGTAAATTTAGAAGGGCTCTATTTAAGCACACAGCATATTTTATTTACAGAAGTTTACAGTTAGTGAAGACCTTGCTTTTGGATAGAAGTTCATTAACTAAAAACTTCTGTAAACAAATATGCTGTGTGCTTATATAGAGCCCTTTAAAATCTACCGAATCGCAATTTAATAAGGCTGTATGTTCTTAGTCAGACATATTTGTCAAACACTTTTTATTGCAGCAGAATGTAGTTCTCTAAAAGCTTCCTCAAAACTTTTAGCAAATATGAATTTTAAACACATTAAACAAACAATGAAATGGACAGGTACAAGACATCTAACCTCAGAAATGACATTTGTAATAGAGCTTCTTATGTATTACCTTTTATATGCAATTATGCCTCTGTGGAGTCTATTATTTTAGCTTTGGTATATCAACTTCCTAAAGCGGGAGGTGACTTTGAAAAAACAGGTAGTATCTGTCAGCACAGTGGGAATGCGGTAGTTACATCTGTCAGTGTTGTCAGCAAGACTAAACAAAACTTTATTAGTTTACAAGAACACATGAACCAGAGAAAGTAACCAGCAGCAAACATGGAGCCAAGCAATAAAGAATAATTCCATCTAAAAATGGCAAAATATAAATGTGTTTATTTATGCATTTAATATTTGTTTCAAATATATTTTGCCTGTTATAAGGTTTAGTTATTAAAAAAAAAACTATAATCTTTTTGATCACAGGAGAGAGGGGAGTGGACGAGCGAGTGGTAGGGAGGATTTGTGAGATAACTGATTGTGACTCATACCCCAATCACCTCATCCACCTCACAGGCCTGGAAGGCTCTGCAAACACGTAAATGTCTGTAAGTGCCTCGTACATCTCCTACCAATAGAAAAATTCAGCCTCATTAAATTCGGGCTACGTTTTAATACGTAGCCCATATCTAAAAAAGTAGGACTGAACATTATTAAATTAGCCTTGTAAACCTCCCCGCAGACGACTTGCGGGATAAAATGCAGGAAGGACGAAAAATGCATATAGGACGCGTAACGTGGAACTTCGCAGCCCGCAACCCTCTGATCTCTCAAGCCGTACCTGCTACGTTACAATCCTGCTATTAAATTGCAACGAAGTCCCCTGTAAGCTAGTCCGTAACACGCAAATGGAGGCCAAAGCCCAACGAGTGCTGGGGAGAACTTGCAAAGTCTTTAAAAGCTCTTAAGTTGGCTGCAGGAGCAGCCAAACAGACCCCCGCTCCGGCCCCCAAACCTCCTTCCGGCCCCTAAAGCTCCCCTCTGTTTCCCAAACTAATCCCCATGCAGGCCCCTACAGGCTACCAATATTAACCCTTGCTGTTAACCCCTGCCACAGGGGTACTTCAAGTACCCCGCGGCACTTAAAATTAACCCCCTGTATAGGACTTGCTCTAAGTAAAAAATTAACCCCTGCTGTGGGGGTACACCCCCCTGCACCTAAAATTAACCCCATCCCTCATGGGGGTCTACGCCTTCTGATTGGCTGATGTAACTGTCAATCAGATTGCAGCCAATCAAAAGGCGCAGATGCTTGGAGACAATCAGAAAGGGATATGGGGGTGTATCCCAGTTTGATTGGCTCACAAATTTGCTCTGATTGGCTGAAATACGATTGACAGCAATTTCAGCCAATCAGAAAGGGCCATTTCTATTTTTTGAGCGGAGCATGTGCGAGAACCTTCATTTTTGGCGTTTTTTTTCCATTAGTTTTTTAATTTTTTTTAGAGCGTGGTGATATGTTTTTTTGAGGGCTCCTGTCTGCGACGCCTAGATGAAGACCGGGGCATTCCTGGAGGGGCATTTTGGACAGGTAAGTGACATATTTAGAATTTATTGTAATACATGTTGTATGTGTTTTTGTATTACCTATAATGTTCCTTGGTTTTGTAGGTGTGAGCAGACCTGTGGACATTTATGGAGGGCCCTGTCTGGGACAAAGAACTGAAGACCAGGGCATCGTTGGAGGGGCATTTTGATAAGGTGGTCTTATTTACCCTTTCCTATTTTTGTGAGGCTGTTTTTATTTTATGTACTGTGGTTTTTATAAGGTAGGGGTTAATAGGGTAGGGTTTTTGTTTGGGTACTGTTAGGGGTGTATAGGTATAGTTATGGTTAATTGGGTATAGTTAGGGGTGTACATGTATAGTTATGGTTAATGGGGTATAGTTATGTTTAATGGGGTATAGTTAGGGTTAATTGTGTATAGTTAGGGTTAATGGATTAATGGGTATAGTTAGGGTTAATAGGGTATAGTTAGGGTGTATTAGGTATAGTTAGGGTTAATGGGGTTAATGTGGTATAGTTAGGGTTAATAAGGTATAGTTAAGGTTAATGGGTTAATGGGGTATAATTAGGGTTCATTGGGTATAGTTAGGGTTAATGGGTTAATGGAGTATAGTTAGGATTAATTGGGTATAGTTAGGGCTAATGGGGAATAGTTAGGGTTAATGGGTTGGTGGGGTATAGTTAGGGTTAATATTGTAGTGTAGTGCTTAGACTTTGTGACATGAGGGGTTAATAGTGTCCTATAGGGTCTATATAGACACCTATTGGACTAATTGGAATAATTATAGTCTCATGAGGGTCTATATAGACCCCCATGAGTGATGGGGTTAATTTTTGGGTGCCGGAGGTACTTATTGTACCCCTGCGGCAAGGGTTAATTTCGTATTGAGTGCGTGTCCTTTAAGAACCTTTAAGGTCCTTTTAGGACCCGCATGGCAGCAAATTCACATTTAAAATGCAGAGGGGGCCCCAATCGGGACCCCCGATGCAAGGGTTGATGTAGGGACACTGTGGGGGTCCCAATGGGGACCCCCAGCATTGGGGGTGTTAATGTTAGGTGCCGAGGGGGGTACTTGGAGGACCACCGCAGCAAGGGCTAATGTCGGGAGCCTGCGGGAGTTCTCACAGGCTTTCATTAGCCATGCTGGCAATCTCTATTGCCATCGGCTACGTCTACAACGCTACAACGGGTTAGACTAATTGATCCTGTTCACAGCCGCACACATCCAACATGCAACAGACTTCATTGCGGTTTTGCGTCTCCAGCCTGTAGCTCACAGCCCCTTCCAATTTAATAGCCTGTAACACAGGGGAATTTCAAGCCCTTACCCGCTACGGGCCTCACGTTGGAGTTACTGGCCTCCAATTTAATGAGACTGATGGTATACATGACGTGTGGGGCTCATCTTTGCAGGGACTATTCAGAAGGTCTCACAGAGTAAAAACAGAGCTTTTAAGCACATGTTAAGCACTTAAAAACAGGGAATCTTCCCTGTACCTTTAAACCAAAGTATCATGGATACCTCCAGGGTACATCAGAGGCATCAAAATCTATTATTTCTTTTTAATAAAGATAACTTTAAGACTTTTTTCCTGACTAATTATGCTCTGAGTTGTCAGATGAACACATATTGCTTTCATTGTACAGTGGCCGTTAAAAGGGGCATTGGATTCATAAATGTTCTATCTTGCAGTTAAAATGTAAATAACTTTTTCAACTTATATGTGGTGTTTGAAGCAGTAATAAAACATTAATTAAAAATGTAAATATGACACTGAAGATTTAATGCATTTAATATTTTTAACAAAAAAAGGATTAACAAAAAAGTACTGGATGGTACTCCATTTCCAGATCAAGCAGTGAAGGCGAAAATAACTTTAATATCAAGAGATAACAAATACCAAACCAGCCCTCTAGCAAGCACATGATATCATGTTTAATAGTGAGATCAAACAGTATGCTAGGATACAATCCAACAGAATAAACAATGCTCTCCCCATGTTAATCCATCGGGATCAGTTGGGATTTATTATGAAAACTAAGCTCTAGATAACAGACAATGTTGAGTGAATGTTATGTAGGACTCACAACACAGGATTATTCTCTAAATGATTCTCTCAACAGCAGACAGTTTTCTATAGGGTGGAGCTAATGATTGGAGGGCCCTGTTTCAAATCATTTTGGGGCACCTATCTACAAGTTAGGTACCCCTGAGGGGGTCAATAAAAAGGCTAAACAATAAATGTAGGACTCAGGTCTGATTACCCCAGGATGATCAGATCACCTTTTTATAAAAATAATTATCTGCACCTCTCCCCTAATAAATTAAGATTTCCCTTTACACTAGACTGCAACTGATAGCAGTGGGCCCTGGTGCTATGTACCTGCTGCACCATCAGTAGCTCCTTCACTGGAGTACCTACACTAATGCTTTTGAACCTCTATTTAGTTGAGGAACCCTATAAGAAATATTGCAGTATATCTTTTAGGGATCCTCAACTAAATGGAGAATTATCCTGTGAGTCCTACATAGCATTTGCTCAACATTGTCTGTTATCTAAAGCCGGGTTTGGGGAATAAATCCCAACTGATCCGGATGGATTAACATTGGGAGTGCCTTGTTTATTCTGTTGGATTGTATCCTACCATATTGTTTGATCTCAATATTAAACATGATATCAAGTGTTTGCCAAATGGCTGGTTTGGGTATTTGTTATCTCTTGATATTAATGTTATTGTCGGCGCTGATAAATCCTGGAGGCATCCATGATATTTTGGTTTAAGTGTCGGCAGATCCTTCTGGGCCAGTGAGGTGGAAAAGGGCGTTGTAGTCATATTCATCTATCTCGCAAATCTTTCTCACCACTCTCTCCTGCCTCCCACCCCACGCCCCTCCCTCCTCACATGATAACATACCCCTCATGCAACAAAGATAGGATGTATTACACTACTCATAAACATAGGCATCAAAAATTCAGATTTTCTCTAAAAATGATTTCATGTCCTATGTGAATAACCTGAACAACTGCTAATGTTGTTCATTTGCTACATACTTCACAAACAAGTGCCATTTTTTTTAACTACAGTGGTCCTTTAATTACTTATTTCCTATCCCATTATTATAAATTGAACATCTATAGAAGAACACTGCCTAATTAACTAAGGCAATGGTTTCCATTTTGCACAATTATTCTAACTAGTTTTATTTAATTAAAGGGCCACTTTACAATTAAAAAGTACATGTTTGAAAACTTTGAGCCCGACTAACAGCAGAATTAAAGTGTGGCAATAATCATTAATTAGATTAGAAAATTAATAAATAATTTACAAAAATTTTAAAAAAATATATTGTGAAACCTTTGCTGGACCCTGAGGGGATCCATAACACATTGGTATAAGTTGTGTATGACTATGGTTGCATCTATTGATGCAAACTTCCTGGTTCTGGGACTGTAAGGGGAAGGGGTGTGGTGTCAAATTCACTCTGATCCAATTATCTAACAAAGCCCTCTGACTTCTCTCTGCTTCCTTTTCCGTAATACCAATATTAATAGTTGTAGGGAGAGATTATATTAAGCAACAAGAATATCCCTGATGGTGTGGCCTTAGCTCCCACAATGCATATCACAGATGTTAATGATGGCAGCATGCTTGGGAGTATACTGGTAGAAAGCTTCAGGTTCCATCAGCTGTTAAGCTGTAAGTTTGTTGGCTTTTTATAAAAGTGAGCATACATATTATATAATAATTAAATTGTGGAGGAAAAAAATTACAACTAGTTTGCATAAAAATGCACATCACGCCAATAGTGTGTAGAGTGATAGAGTTGTATAAACAGCAGGACTGGTTGTATGGAGTGGTATAGGTTATATTTAACCAGTATATGGATAAATTGGATACAGCATATGCGGTTATACACAGAGAAAGAAGAACTTATAAGAGCTGGTTATATAGAGCAACTGAAGGGATAATAATAGTGTGCTTGTAGAATAGGTGAATGGGTTGTTATTTGCAGCAACAGCTGGAGTTATACAGAATGGTTATATAGATTAATAGAAGATATTACCACAATGGACAATAGTGTATGCTTAGTGCACTCTGTTGTGTATATAATTATAGTGTGTGCTTAGTGCACTCAATGGCACTCAATAGTGTGTGCTTAGTGTCATTCACTTTATACATGTCCATAGTGTGTGCTCAGTACATTCCTCTCTGCATGTGACTGTCCAGTATGCGTGATCAGTGTGTTCCACTCAGCAGTTGTACAGCATGTGCTCAGTGCAGTCCACAGTACATGTGCGCAGTGTGCGTAATCTGGTCAGACTACAGGAGCAAGTACACGCACTGGTCTAAATGCACACTGGGAATATCAAATAATGCAGCAGTGGGAGGAATTGTCAAAGGTTTGTGTACAGTGCAATAATAAATTGTGTACTTTATAACATGTTCTGTGTAAACTAATATAGTTACATAGTTACATAGTTACATAGTAAATAAGGTTGAAAAAAGAATTTCAGTTCATCAAGTTCAACCTTTTAAGATCTCTTCTGATCTGCAATATGAGGATTAAATATTAATTTGTTGTTAATTAATTATTAATCAATTATTTAATTATTATTTTTATTTTATCTTTAATTATTAATTAATCTAGAGGAAGGCAAACAGAAAAAAAAAAAAAAGAGACCTAGCCAATCGCCTTAAAGGGAAAAAAAACAAAAAACTAATTCCTTTCTGACCCCAGATACTAGCGATCGGATTTCCCCCTGGATTAATACTGTCTCTCCAATTATCCATGCTAACCCTGAATTCCCTTTTTAATTAGAAATAAATTCAGTCCACTTTTAAAGTTATCTATCGAATCAATCCATGAACAGATATTTACTGCAATTCCTGTATCTCTTAGTTTGCACAATAGTCTCCCATGTGGCACTGTATCAAAAGCCTTTGAAAAATCCAAAAAGACTACATCCACTGAGTTGCCTTGATCCAGGTTCCTACTAACCTCCTCATAGAAACTTATTAGATTTGTATATATATATAAATATATATATATATATGGCCAGGTAAAGAATGCTATCTGGAATTTGTGGGAAGGGCCCGTCTCCCAACGGTCGAATGATCGAGGTAGCAATAAGAACCATGGCCCTCCAGCTATGGAATGCCCTGTCGGACAAGTAGAATAACGTGGCGAGGGGTAGCTGAGAAGTGCAGGGTGCTACCGGACATCCAGCCTCCTCAGAGGGCCAGCCTGCCCAGCCTACTCAGAGGGCCAGATGAGGACCAGATGTGCGAAGCAAGGACTTCTGATACGCCCAGGAACAGAAGTGATAGCGTATGAGGTTGCTAGCGAGCTAAAGGCGGGTCTCAGAGAGGAGCGACAAACTGCTGGTAAGCCGGGGATCAGCGACTGCGGAGGAGGCTACTGGAGGAAAAGCATATTAGGCGATACATGAAAAGACATTAGCGGCAATAGACGAGAGGGCTAGTGTAGGACGGGAGAGAAGGAGTGGTACGGGGGTGCCTAGCGAAAGGATGATGTGGGGCTTGCGAGTATGATGAAGCCTAGCGAAGGCAAGTGCGATTATGAAAGCGTGATTGAGGTGGAGCCTAGCGAAGGCTGATATGCCTTGCCAATATGGTTGAGCCCAGCGAATGGGACTATAAAAGCGTGATTGAGGCGGTGCCTAGCGAAGGTGAGTACAAGATTTATGGAGGTATCGGAAGTGTTGCCCAGAGAGGGCCAAGTAGAGAGTGTAAGGAAGGTAGACGTTTAGTAGATCTGGGCCAGAAACCACATGATTAAGGCGTAGGGAAGCCGAAGTGCTACCTATAGTAGGAAAGCATAAGGAAGTCAAGATAACTTAACTTGAAAGAAACCATCGCTCTCCAGCAATGAGAGTGCCCTTTCAGGCAAGAAAATGAGCCAGAAACTGCACGGCAGGAGGCTAGAAGTTTAGTAGATCTGGGCCAGAAACCACGTGAATGAGGTATAGGGAAGCCAAAGTGCTACCTTGGACGTTGACAAGGACATAGACAAGTAGGTTCAGGCCCAGATCTGTAGTATGAAAGCGTAAGGAAGTCAGGATAACTTACCTCAAGAGGAACCATCGCTCTCCAGGAATGAGAGGGCCCTTTCGGACAAGTGGTTACGAGGAGATATGCACAGATGCTGAAATGAGAGATCTTTAAATGGTGGAGAGAAGCAAATAAAGAATGAACAGGCATAGTTAGATGACAGAGTTGAGAAGCAAACTGCAGAACATAGTCAGAATGAGCAGAGGTGCAAACAACTCAAGTGAGAGATGTGAAAAGGCCAAAAAAACAAACAGAGCAGTAGACAGGAGCAGCAGCAACCTGCGTGGCACACAGCCAAATGAGCTGAGGTGCAAACAGGAAGAGCTTATAAAGCTGCTACAGAGGGACTGACCATGTATGAAGCAGCTGAGGGCCCCACCCACGGAAGAGGCGGGGCGAGTGAGGGACCCGAGCACAAATATATATATATATATATATATATACATAGTGGTACCTTGGAACTCAACTTTAATCCATTCCAGATGGCAGCATGAGTTCTAAAAAGGTTGAGTTTCAAGGTAGCATTTCCCATAGGGATCAATGTAAATAGAAATAATCCGTTCCGAATTCCAGAAATTTCACATTTTACTTTGTACTAATGGTGTTGTTTCTTGATATAAAAACCTTAAAACTATGCCGACATAAATAAAAACAACAATTTGATCAAATAAAATAGAATTTAACTTCACTTTAACTGTCCTGAGAGGACTTAATGGACCAATGGGATGGTAGTGATGTGAAGGAGGATAAAGATTATTGCTTGGAACTTTGGTTCTTATAGGTACAAGCCACACTTTGGTTCTTTTAAGCACAGGCTGCACTTGATTCTTATAGGCATAGTCTATAACTTCACTTTAGCTGTACTGAGAGGAAGTGAGGGCCCATTGGGATGGTGATGATGTAGAGGAGGAGAATGAGGAGACAGGTTGTTGCTTGGAAGGGGAGTCCTCTTCTATTCACTTGCACTTTGGATGTTTCTCTTTTCTGTCTCTTAACACCACTGAACCCTGCTGGGGACTCTGATGTAGGGAGTTCCACTAGAAACCTATCCAGACAAACTTTCTTCTGCCTTTGTTTCAATGTGTTTTTGAAGTAAGACATTGTTTGTTCATTAAGCACATTTTGGCTTGCTAAATCTTTGTCAGGGTGATACTTTTCAACATAATTTTGTAATTCAGTCCATTTAGCACACATTTCTTTTATCAGTGCAGTAGGTGCTTCCTCCCTTCCCTCCTCTTGATTTGAAGACATTTTCTCAGCCACTATCTGTTGCTGCTCCCTCTGAAGTTCCTGCAGCTTTTCCGTGCTGAGCTCTTGCCTGTGCTCATCCACTAACTCTTTGATGTCTTCATTCCTGACCTCCAGGCTCATGGACATGGAGAAACAATGTCCTCCACTTGAGCTAGGTTCAGCCTCCAAGTTCCAGCTTCTGGACACAATTTCCTCCAGCCACAGTTCATGGATTTGTGAGAGACTTCACGCCAGGCCTTATCTATCAGAGTAACACAGTGAAGAATATTGAAATGGTCCTTCCAGAACTCTCTCAGTGTCAACTCATTATCTGAGGTCACTTCAAAGCACCTCTAGAAGAGGGCCTTGGTCTACAGTTTCTTAAAGTTTGAGATGACCTGCTGGTCCATGGGCTGAATCAGAGGAGTTGTGTTAGAGGACAAGAACTTCACAGTTATAAAATGAAAGTCCTCCAGCAAGTTGTCCTCCAAGCCTGGAGGGTGAGCAGGAGCATTGCCCATTATTAGCAGAGCCCTCAGAGTCAGTTATTTCTCCTCCAAATATTTTTTGACAGTGGGGCCAAACACTTTGTTCATCCATTCGACAAAGAACTGCCTGGTTACCCAAGCTTTGCTGGTAGCCCCCCATATTACACTTAACTTGCTTTTTTTTGTCACATTTTCTCTTTTAAAAACTCTGGGGTTCTCACTATTATAGACTAGTAGAGGCTTAATTTTTAGATCCTCACTAGCATTCCCACACACCATCAGAGTTAGCCTGTCCTTCATTGGCTTGTGTCCTGGCAATGTCTTCTCTTCTTGATTGATGTAGGTTCTGCTTTCTTCCAAAATAAGCCAGTATTGTCACAGTTGTATTGTCTCTAAACTCCCTGACAAAAATTTTAGCAGCTTCTTTGTCGGCACTGGCTGCATCTCCATGTCTCATCATACTGTGAATGCCAGTTCTCTTTTCAAATTCTCAAACCAACCATGACTGGCTTTAAATACTTCACTGCTTTCACCACTTGTTGTAGGCCCGTCATTTACCAGATTGGGGATTCTTACCTGAGTGATAAAGTGTGAATATGGCAGGAATAGTTGTTCTATTATATACAGCACAGTAAAGGCCGCTCCTAGTTTATGTCTCCTGACCTCCAGGCACATGTAATGGGTACTGTAAATCAGAGATTATATAGGCATTAGTTCCCAGTTAGCAGGGATATTCATAGGGAAAATGTGTTATGCACTTTATATAAAAGTATGAATGGGGAACATCATGTAAGTTAATAAATATATTATAGACATGGATATTCGTACGGTAAATATATTTCCTGCGCTTTACATAGTGTGTATAGGAAATCACATGTTAAATTAATATTAGATAACTAGTATGGATATTCGTAGGGAAAGTACAAGAATGCACTATATACATAAGCCCTCATTCAATTGCGATTTGGCCAATTGAATAAGGCTCTAAATAAGCACATAACATATATTTTTTAAAGAAGTTTTTAGTTAGTGAGCATCTATCCAAAAGCAAGGTTTTCACTAACTAAAAACTTCTTTAAAAAATATATGCTATGTGCTTATTTAGAGCCTTATTCAATTGGCCAAATCGCAATTGAATGAGGGCCATAGTATGTATATAAAAACATGTTAGATTAATAGCTATAATGAATACACATACAGCTATAGGTAGTATGGATATTCGTGATACTGCCTTCCCTTTTTGCCCAGAATACAAGCATTGTGTGCTGTGCTGTAGGGACTTGGTACTGGGCAGGATCCTCTGCAGGCAGTTAGGAAACTTAGCTACTACAAGCCGGGGCCAGTCCGGGTAGCAAAAAAGTGGACTGGTGACCAACATAGTGTATGAAAATATACCTGAGGAGGGAGAAGAAGAATTAGAGAAGATATATGAGAAGGACACGAAAGGTCCCACTTCTCAAGTGTTTATCACTCACGAATACTGAAGAGCTGAGAGTTCATACAGTGAAAATAAGAGACAAAGAACAGGGCAATAGGGCGCTTGCCATCGACGTACAACAACTAACCTGCAGTCAGGTCCAGTATCAGCCCTCCCCAGTGTACAACTATAAGACTGGTCATCTCCTCTGACATGACAAACCTGTTAGAGAAATATTCAGAAAAATGAAAATCTCTTAACAGTATATTAACCACAACAGTGGGAGGACACACAGTATTATATGTTTATTACACCTCTAGTCACATCGTCTCCTTTAATAGCTTACTTATTATTTCTGTTTTTCCAGTCTATGGTGATTCTCATTATTTTTCTTTTCTGCTGAGTGGTATCACTAGTCTTCTTCGAACTCATGATGTAAGCACAAGCTACACTTTGGTTCTTGAAGGCACAGGCTGTGCTTGGATTCTTATAGACACAGAGAACACTTTGATTCTTGTAAACACAGATTATGCTTTAATTCTTATAGGCACAGTCTACACTTTGAATCTTGTAGACATAGGTTGCACTTTGATTCTTATAGACACAGGCTGCACTTTGATTCTTGTAGACACAGAATACATTTTGATTATTATAAGCACAGGCTGCACAGGGCTGGGCATGGTCAGACTACCTAGGAATACCAGGAGCTGTATGCTGTGGTCAACTGGAGAAGGAACTGGCAACCCACTGCAGTATCTCTACCATGAAAACCAAGTGGATCAGCATGTTGTGTTACAGTTGCTGAGGTCACAGAGAGTTGGACACGACTGAGTGATACAAACACACACAACATCAACCTGTTCTCAGTACAGGTCCCCCAGATCAAAAAGGCCTTCTTAGAAGTAAATGAAGTATAAATGTAATATGACAGTTACATTGAGAAATATAAAGTTTATTAAACAATCCCGCAAAAATATTTATATAAAACAAAACATTTTGCAGAAAAATAAAGAATTATTTAGGGATATTATTTGATGCAAAAAAAGGATTTATTTGGAGCAATGAGTAATGTTATAGGCAGCTGTTTTTTTATTGAGTAAAACAAAGATATTTTAGAAAGCATTTATCTGAATCTTCTGTGTTGTGCATTTGCAATTTACTGTGTATTTCATCTGAAATTCTCCCATATAAACAACTACAACATGATGCAAATGAGCTGTCACTTTGTTACTGTCACTGTGTAAATACATGCATGTGTGTCCACGAGGGCAGTGGGTTGTGGTCTTTGTGTCTATGTCAGAAATAATGTGCCACCAGTGGGTGGTATGTCTAATCAGTGGATAGTTTGTCACTAGTGGGTGGTGTGTTATACTGGTGGATATCTTATTCCTGCTGGGTGATGAGTGTTGCTGATGCATGATTTATGTCACTGATGAGTGGCTTGTCACCGGTGGGTGGCGTGAGTCATTGTTGAGTGGCTTGTCATTGGTGGGTGTCATGAGTGGGAGTTATATGTCTGACACTTTGAGCTCTTTCTAGCTGCCGAAGTGCTGATTGTCTATCAGTGTAACTGTAATCAGTGAACTACCCCTGATTTCCTAGCCCAATGCTGGCAAGAACTACACCGAAATGTCAAGCACTCAGGGTACAGATAGGCAGCATGAAAATATTTAGCAGCAATAGCGGGAGGATGGATAAGGTGAGGTAGATACAGGAAGAAGCGTTTCTAGAGAGCAGGATATTTATCTTGTTACTAACCTGGGACCCTATTCTATTGCCCATTTCGTAAATGTATATACATTTGCTCTTAATATTAGTTTTACGAGCTGTGTTAATGGCATAGTTCCTACATCCTATGGTTTTCTACAGGGATTAATAATCTATCCTGCAGTAATTTCAGCTTCATTTTCTCTTTATCAAACATATAATCCTACCTTTTAGAAAAGTCTGTTCCTGACCCCCCTCCACACTCCCCAATCTCACATATTCTATTAGCTACTCACAATCTGATTACGAGTTACCTGTCCACAATCCGTACAAGTCAGCCAAAGACGAAAAACCGGCCTTAGAACTCCATTGGTTTTAGCACAGCTCTAACATTACGAGCTCTAAATAATAAAAATTGCACAAAATGTATATTCTATTAGACCCGTAGCGCTAGCTCGCAAATAAAGTCTGAGCTGCAGCTGAAAAAAGTATCACGTTTCTGTCAAAAATATTACAAGCACTTGTAAGAGCTTTTTCAAATACTTAATTGCTGTAGCAGCAATTAAGCAGCAATGTAACAGCAATTAAAAGCATGGGAAGGCATGGAAACACATTAGAATGAATTGCACAACAGTCTCAAACCCACAAATATGCAATTAAAAAATATTATTTTTAATGTTATTTCGGAGTAATATTGATCCCGGGACTCAAGGGGTTAATACATATCATAAAACCCACATGGACTAAAACAGATGATCTAATGCATTGTATGGAGTGCTAGATTGCTTGATTGCGCGCCAGATCAGCAAATATTACTTATTGGCACTAATTAATTCTTAGCCTCCGGTTGCAGATTACGTGTAACTTCGATGTTTACTGACATCATGATGACGGTCTCATTTACTATTGGCTGTGCCTAAGAAGTAACTTACGGACTTGCTTAAATATTGTCAGATCATATGATCACACCCTCTGAAATCAGACTGAGAAAGGCAGGGTTTACGAGTTCAGCCCTGCGTTAGGAATTTGGTGGCTTGAGTCAATAGAATACATCTAATCATTTACTTAAAAAAAGCACCTGCAGCCAGCTGTACAGGTTTGAGGCATTTGTGAGCAGCTCATAGAATATGGCCCTTAGTACTTACCTGCCTGTACCTCAGTCACAGTGAATATTACCTTATGGTAAGTCTCCCATATACATGATTTCATGCTTATGCAGATTCCAGGTCCAGAGTACTTCACAAGTATTTATTTAAATCTAGAGCCATCAACATCTTAATCAATATCAGTGAGCATGCAGGAGAGGAATTGTTTGAAGAGTCTTTGAGGTCCAGGTGAGAAAAAGATTTGAGAGTGTGTAGGTTCCACTGGGGAAAAGTTCAGAAACACACATTGCCGAGAGAAGAGAGCTTAGGGTTTGTCCAGATGAAGTAATCTTGTGTCTGTCCACTGTTCACAGCAGAGGAGCTGCACAAGGTTCAAGGAGGAGGATGGAGAATGTGTTGAATGTTCCAGACATGGAGAATTTGTGTAGCTATAAACATAGAGCATTTGTTTGTAGGATCCAAGATATTAGGGGGTGGTGGGATATTTATTGATATTGCTGTACCAAAGCAAATGCATGATTGGGGAGTGTGGATATTCCAAAGGAGGTAATGGAAAGGGATTCAGGAACAGACTTCTATAGTAATAAATAAAACAGGTTGGAGGGTACAGGTAGGATTAGCAGGATAGATAATTAATCCCTGTATTAAACTGGAGGAATTATGCCATTAACACAGCTTGTAAAACTAATAAGTAATATTATCCCAACTCCTACTTATATATCCTTAATTTATTATGTTGAAATAATTTATTGGGAGGTTAAAGTCCTTCTCTTTTTAGTAAGGGTATGGAAAAACTGTGTATTTATGCCATTCTTGTGGTTTTTAGGCTGCCGTTGCATAAGATTTGTTGGCTAAACCTATATATTTTATTATTTCAAAGATTCATTTTAATCAATAGAAATGTTTCCATCACTCTTCCATATCACCCAACATGTCATATTATCGTCTTTAAACAATTATGTACTATTGGGTAGTGTTACTGCTATTATGTACAACTAGCGACTTGCCCGGCAAAAATGACGGCATACAAATTTGAAGCCTCGCAATGCCGTTTGCCACACAATGCGAGGCTCACTCCCCCTCTAACTATCAGGCCTCGCGATGAGAGCCTATGGTGCTCATTGCAAGCCTCCCCTCCCACCCACCCCCACCCCCTCTACTTGACAGACCTCAGCCTCTCGCCCCTCTACTTTATGGGCCTCATGATGAGTGCCTTCTCCACTCATCGCGGGCCTTATAATGAACGCCTTTGGCGCTCATTGGAAGCCTCTCCCCCCCTCTACTTTACGGCCTCACAATGAGCGCTGTCGGCGCTTATTGCAGTACGCGGCAGTGTCTTTTTCCCCCTCTCCCTGGCCTTATTTTTTTCTCCTTATCTCCCTCCTTGTGTCTCTTTCCCCCCTCTCCCTCCCGTGTGTCTTTGCCCTGCTCTCCCTCCCCTGTGTCTCTTTATGCCCTCTCTCACCCCTGTCTCTTTGCCCCCCACTTCCTCCCCTGTGCCTCTTTCCCACTATCCCTCCCATGTGTCTCTTTCCCCCTCTTCCTCCCCTTTGTCTTTCTCCCCCCCTCTCCCTTCCCTGTGCTCTTTTTACCATTCACGGGTGTGAAAATATTTGCGGGCTTGGGGAAATTGATTAATTTCCTCAAGCCTGCAAAGTGCTTCCGAGTTACAGCCGTAAAAAACACGTTACGTTTTTACTAGCCCCCATTTTTTTCAAGCCTGTAACTCGGAGGCCATTGGGAGGCCGCCAAAAAGAGAGCAAATTAGCTTTCAATTTCACTTATGGACTCCCTGCCTACCCACATCCTTATTAAATTGCGATTCGGCCAATTGAAAAGGGCTCTATATAAGCACATAGCATTTTTTTTTTTACAGAACTTTTTATCCAACAGGAGTATTTGTAGAAAATGGGAATATGATTGGGCTGGAAAAGTGTAATTATGTACAACGTGTAAACCAAGATACACACACTTAATATATTACAATACTTCATACAGACATATGGGGTGCTCGTAGAACTGACACTACAAGCCTTTATATTTCTCCTAAACTTTGAGAAAGAACAACAGGAGTATTTGTGGAAATTGAGATATGGATAGGTCTTGAAAACAAGGTTGTGTTCATAAATGTGGGTCCCTCCTAATGGGCGATAATTTGAAGATATGAACTTATGTCTGTCAATTCTATTATACTATTTCCACTACACCCAAACAGCCATCATATTTTGGAAGCAATATTGAATTGAAGTGAAACATCCTGTGATTTTGAAAAAAAAGTCACACACACATAGCTGGGTATAAAGTGATTGTTGTTTATTTGGCTGTCAATGCACAGCCACAGATATTCTGGCGTGAAAGCCCACAGAGAATTTTTTTGAAAGATGATGAAAATTGGTACAGAACCAGGATGGTGTGGGATTATTAGCAATCACACTGGCACGGTGTAGTCAATAGTACAACGTGTGATATGTATCTAATCCATAAAATGTTGTGTGTTTTCAACAACACGCTATGTGTTGACCATTATAAATACTAACAATATGGGGAATATGTACAAAAGGTTTGCAAGAGGCAAAATAGCTGTTTTTTAGCTATTCATTAATATATTTTACGTCATAGACAAAACTGTTGGTGCATAATTTTTTTTGGAAGAAATGCACAATAGACATATTGCATCATAAATGGCATATAAGAAATGTATTTAAAATAGTAACTATTTTGTCTCTTGCGTGGCACTGGTGGTGAGAGAGAATTTAATCGGATGGTATATATATATATATATATATATAATATAGTAGGTGTGAGAGAGCACTAGGCTGAATATATATTAGCACTAGGTGATTGTGTGTAAGACATATTAAACACTAGTATAGTGTGTCAGAAACAGGTATCATGAGATTAAAAAGGGGAGTTAAACAACTCCACTGTTAATGTTATTCTCTGGCTCCTATTAAGCAAAATGTCCAGAAAATAGATTCTTATATTTACGTTTCCAAGAATATGCATAAAAGTAAAGCTGTTATCTCCGTTTTTAAAGTCACTTGATATATAACCCTGTTTCTGTCCAGTTTCTTTCTCTCTGTGTCTTTGTGCCTTTATTACATACTCTTCTGTGTATTCTTCTCTCAATCTTGTGTGTTTCCCTGCCCCTCTATTTCTTGGCCTTGCCCTGGGCTGCCACGGCTTCCATGGCTTTCTTCACCGTCTCCTCATCTCCCAGGAACGACATGGGTTTGAGTGGCTTTAAGTTATCATCCAGCTCATATACAATGGGGATGCCAGTGGGGAGATTCAGTTCCATAATGGCGGCATCAGACATGCCTAAAGAGAGAGTAAAATAGAGTAGTTCAAGAAAAATGCACTTGTTTGTGAAGTACGTAACAAACTAACAACATTAGCAGTTCCATAAGCCATGAGCATTTTGAATCCTTTCCTGAGAGCTGGATCTTAATGGTGTTTTATCTGTTAGTAGAAGTAGAAGTGTGGGAGAAGGGAACAGGAAAGGTCAGAAGGATTTGATAGATTAGTGGAACTGATGGCAACTGACACCATACCACTTCCCCATTCCCTAGCATCAAGAAATGCAAGCATTGCTCTCCATAAATATAACTGCTTCTCTCATACATACAACTTCCACTAACAAGCTAAAAACTAGTTGATGACTTTTTCCCTACTTAATTAAGTTTAGTCAGACTCCATCAAGCGTATATTTATTTTCAATGTACAATGGTTAAACTGCACTAGGCCCATACTGATATGGGTATGGCCACAATCTCTACTGCTTTCCACTTGCCATGGTCTCATCCCTGGATTACTACACATACACACATAGGGCCTCATTCAATTGCTACGTTTTTGAGATCCGGGCTCGCATGTGGTGATCTCAAGCGTTTCTATTCAATTGCCTTCTGTTTGCGTGCTCCAATCGGGTTACGTGCTGCGTTCTAATTTCCATGGCAATCCGTCCAATCGCTGCTTACTTCCCTCAAAGCCTTTGATCTTTCACGTCCAGCAAGAGTTGCGGCCGCAAAACCACAAAAATAACAAATCGCTATTCAATTGCTCGGATTACCCCTTCCGCCAAGCCCGTAAATGGCAAAAAGCCAACTCCAGCTACTTGTACCAAGGAGGTGTCGCAAGGGCTTGCAAAGCCTTTATTTATCCTCCCCACTGCTCCCAAATCAAACCCCCATGCTGCGGGGGTCCTGATCGGGACCCCCCCCCCCAGGGTCCACACATTACCCCCATGATGCAGGGGTCCCAATCGGGACCCCTGCATCATGGGTTAATGTGTTTACCCAGCGGAGGTGTTACAGGCTTCATGTTCAGGCCCGTAGATGCTACTTCTGACAGCAGGGTTTGCGACTATCGGGAAGGGGGACTAACTTGCGGCGCCGGACAATTGAATAGGAACGTAAAAGTAGAGCTACGCGAGCACACAGCTCAAAAGTAGTAAATCGGGAATTTACTTGCACGTAACAGCCCCAAATTGGATGAGGCCCATAGACACCTAACTGTATGTGTTTATGTATTAATACAGCCTGGCACATCCAATTAGGGTCAGTTTGCTGCTTACTAAGCCTGAGCCTAGCCAGATAAACATCACTGCTACTGAAGCTATTATGATGTAAAGTAAAATAATATGATTAAGATGGTTAGGATTTGTACTGAGAACAGACCCATCAGCAGATATCGTGACCACACTCTGCTCCATTTAGTTTTTACAACATGCAGCATTACTTTCTTACACTCTGCATTTAATTGAAACCTCAGTGATTTGGACACATCTCTGCTGTTGAATGACCAGTCTTGAAATTTAAAATAATTCTACAAAAGCACAAACTTATTCTGGCTTTTACGTTTCCTGAAATTAATACTTCAACTAGAGGCTAATACAAAAAATTGTATCAGCTACACAGATGATTTATGTAAAGGTTGGTGTTTCTCGGTATATGGTTTTAGGTTAGGGCTATGGATAGGGGTTAAGTCTAAGTTTATATAATAGGCTTGGTTTATGGGTTGACAGCTGTGGGTGAGTAAGCACAATAATTGAGATAGGTCACACTGATCTTAATAGAAGTGAGGTGGAAGTTAACTGCAGCGTTTTCAGTTCCTTAATATTCAAAATGTATAATAATATATTAAAAGGTGCTATTGTCGCTTACATGCTATTAAAATATTCTGTGCAAAGCAAAGTTACCCCAGTCTCTAGATAATTCTTTAGTCATCCATTTGGTAGCTGCAGCTCTCAGTTTCCAGTATGCTTCCAGATGAGCTGGTGCAACATGATGACGTTGACATTGGCTTCTCCTGAAGAAGCCTTATAGTGGGTGAAACGTGTAGAGATTCTTTGACACCAAGGCCAACATAGTGCCACTTCAACTCAAAGCACGATAGGAGCTGAGAGCTGCAGCTACCAACTGTATGGACTAATACAATGACCTAAGAACTGTGGAAACTTTGCTTTGCACAAAAGATTGTTTATTAATATCATCTGAAAAACCACAGTACATTTGAATATTATTCTACAGTTTGAATATTAAAGAACTGAAAAGGCTGCAGTTAATGTGTATCTAGCTCAGTGGTATCTATCTGATCAAATAAATCTGATAATGGACATGATTTGAATTACTATGATGTAACTGTTCATTATTATACAATTTTCCAATTAAATTAAATTAAAGAGAGAATGTAGTCCGACATTTTTTTTATTATGCATTGAAGAGGTTATGTGGTATTACAGAACCTTTTTTGCATGAAAATTAAATGATTTTACATTTTAAAAATGAATATTAAAACAAAGTAGAAATGGCTCCAGAGCAAATGTTTTTCCCTCATCCAGCCTGATTTATGAATTGGACAAACATAAAAGGAAGTCACGTTGTATGCTCATTAAGTAGAAGGCAAACCTCAATTTCATTATAATGTAATTTTGGATGTTTTCTTCAATTTATTATTAGTGTGAAGGATATCATCTACCACTACCCTAACCCTAAACCCTAACTCTAAACTCTAACCCTAAACCCTAAATCAAACCATAAACCCTATAGTAAACCCTAAACCCAAAATCTAACCCTAATCCCGAAATCTAACCCTTACCCTAAATCCTAACCCTTACCCATAATCCTATTCCTAACCCTGTTGGGCAGGAAACATTGTATGTCATTTTTTATGTAGTGCAGAACAAATTACATTTTTGATGGAAAATGTTTGAGTACTGTCTTCCTTTAACTACTCTAGACATTTTGCTGATGGTGTTTGTTGAAAGGGTCACTGTGGTCCATCACTTCCTCAGAGCTTACTCATGAGTTTGTATGTTTTGGATATCAGTGGAGAGAGTGTGGGGGGCGGGGGGGGACAACAGAAAGCCTTTGTCAACTGGCCCGGAAGGATATACCTTGCATCACAAGATGCAATGACAGCTCTCCAGAAATGTAAGTGAGTCTCTCACGCACACAAATTCCATCAAGTATTATGGATTCCTCCAGGGCCTAGCAGAAGCATCAAAATCTATTTTTCTAATTAAAAACAACGCTGTATGACTTTTTTCCTGATTATGGGCCATATTCTATTAGCTACTTGCAAATGCCTTGAACTTCTAAATTTGGCTTTTTTTATAAATGTTTATATGCATTCTATTAACTTAAGAATTCATTAGTGCCAGTAAGTAATATTTGCAGATCGAACTTGCAATCAAGTAATCTATCACTCTATAAAATGTATTAGATCATCTATTCTAGTCCATGTGGGTTTCATGATATATATTAACCCCTTGGGATTGATATTACTCAGCAATAACAGTTGTAAATAATAATTATTAATTGCATATTTGTGGGTTGGAGACTTTTGCAATTTATTCTAATGTCTTTCCATGCCTTCTCGTGCTTTTAATGTACAGTAATGTGTGTGTAATTGCTGTTACAGCTCTAAGTGTTACTTGTAGTATTTTTGACAGAAACTTTTCTCAGGGTCTAATAGAATATCGATTTTGTGTAACTTTAATTATTTAAAGCTCGTAATACTTGAGCTGTGCTAAAACCAATGGATTTCTATGGCTGGTTTTGTGTCTTTGGCTGGCCTGTAGTTATTGCTAGCAATTAATTCATAACTTGATTACAAGTAGTTAATAGAATATGTAGCAATATTAAGAGTGATTTTAAGTGTGTATAAATTCACAAATTGGGCAATAGATTAGGGCCCTATGTTCTTATTCAGACTTAACGTTTTCAGGCTTGTTTTTTTTTTTCATTGTACAGCTTTCCTTTAAGCACAGAACTTAATGAAAGATAAGAGCCTCCTGACACGTCCTACATGGAGTGAAGTCTAAGATCAGTATTGATCCTCTGCAATGTCTTTGTTTTTTGTTTTGGTTGAATAACTCCACGGTGTTACAGGTTGAAAGTAATGGGAAATAAATGTTTCTTCATGGCACACCTTGTACATCCATATCACACCAAAGTTGGGCTTATTGCTCACATTCCCTTAAGACAGAAACAGGGTGACCCACATTACTATCATGAGGGGATGATTTGTAATTTACATTTTTTTTTCCAGTTTTATCTACAGTACACAAATGGCTTTGCAATTTGGTGCCAGGAGAATTGTTACTTCCTGTTCTGTGTACAGGTATTGATCAGCTGGATAAAATTATTGAGCGTGCCAGGTAATTATTTCATTAATGGACATAGATTTTTTTAAATATTGTTCTATATCATGAAACTCAGCAGTGAAAAGCAAATTTCACTGCTTTATAAGAATATTTATCTGAGTTAAATTGTCACAGCGCATATCCGGAACATGGTATAATTTAATAGTATGATATCACATATTATAATTGTCTAACTGCGATTCGTCGTCACGCTTCAGACGAATCGCAGTTAGACAATTACAAACTGCTGCGCATTGCGCAGAGCGCGTCGCGAGCCGCGCATGCGCAGAGCGCGTCGCGAGCCACGCTCTGCGCATTGCGCAGAGCGCAGAGCGCGGCACGAGAGCAGAGGAAAGAGTGGGGAAGAGGGGGGGGTAGAGGCACAGAGGGAGAGTGGGGAAGAGGGGAGGGAGAGTGGGGAAGAGGGGGGGAGAGGCACAGAGGGAGAGTGGGGAAGAGGGAGAGTGGGGAAGAGGGGGGGAGAGGCACGGCACAGAGGGAGAGTGGGGAAGAGGTACAGAGGGAGAGTGGGGAAGAGACACAGAGAGAGGGGGGAGAGACACAGAGGGATAGGTGGGAAAGAGACACAGGGGAGGTAGAGGAGGGGGAAAAGACACACGGGAGGGAGAACAGGGGGAAGATACACATGGGAGGGAAATGGGGGGGGGGAGAGGGGAACAGACACAGGGGGAAGGGGCAAAGAGACACAGGCCAGGGGGGAACAGGCACAGAGGGAGAGGGGGGAAGAGGCACAGAGGGAGAGGGGGGAAGAGACACAGGGGGGAGAGATACAGAGAGTGAGGGAGGAAGAGACACAGAGGGAAAGGGTGGAAGAGGTACAGAGAGGGGGAAAGAGGCACAGAGGGGGGAACAGAGGAAGGGGTGAAGAGACACAGTGGCGAGACACACAGAGAGAGGCGGGGGAAGAGGCACAGAGGGAGAGGGTGGAAGACACAGAGTGGGGAGAGACACAGAGGGTGAGGGGGAAGAGACAGGGAGGAAGAGGCACAGAAAGAGGAGGGGGAAGAGACACAGGGGAGTGAGAGGAGGGGGAAGAGACACAGGGGAGAGAGTGCAGGGGGGAAGATACACAAGGGAGGGAAATGGAGACACGAGGAAGGCCGTAACAGACACAGGGGGAGGGGGAAAGAGACACAGGCCAGGGGGGAACAGACACAGGGGAGGGTTGGGGGAGACACAGGGGGGGGAAGAGATGCATGGGAGGGAGAAGGGGGAAAGAGACACAGGGGAGGGGTTTAGAGACACAGGAGGGAGAGGGAGGTAAAAACACAGGGGGGCAGGAGATACAAAGGAGGTAGACGAGGTGGAAGGAGACACAAGGGAGGGAGAGGAGGGGGGAAATAAGACACGAGGGAGGAAGTAGACAGAGGGAGAGACTCGCAATGAGCTCCAAAGGGGCTCATTGCAAGGCCTGTGATGAGCGCCAAAGGCGCTCATCACAAGGCCAGTAAAGTAGAGGGGGAGAGGCTTACATTGTGTGGCAAACAGCATTGCCAGGCTTCAGTTTTTATTGCCGTCATTTTTGACGGGCAAGTCGCTAGTGTAATATAATAAGTAACTAGCGTCTTGCCCGTCAAAAATGACGGCAATAAAAACTGAAGCCTGGCAATGCTGTTTGCCACACAATGTAAGCCTCTCCCCCTCTACTTTACTGGCCTTGTGATGAGCGCCTTTGGCGCTCATCACAGGCCTTGCAATGAGCCCCTTTGGAGCTCATTGCGAGTCTCTCCCTCTGTCTACTTCCTCCCTCGTGTCTTATTTCCCCCCTCCTCTCCCTCCCTTGTGTCTCCTTCCACCTCGTCTACCTCCTTTGTATCTCCTGCCCCCCTGTGTTTTTACCTCTCTCCCGTGTCTCTAAACCCCTCCCCTGTGTCTCTTTCCCCCTTCTCCCTCCTATGCATCTCTCCCCCCCCTGTGTCTCCCCCAACCCTCCCCTGTGTCTCCCCCAACCCTCCCCTGTGTCTGTTCCCCCTGGCCTGTGTCTCGTTTCCCCTCAGCCCTGTGTCTGTTACGGCCTTCCTTGTGTCTCCATTTACCTCCCTTGTGTATCTTCCCCCCTGCACTCTCTCCCCTGTGTCTCTTCCCCCTCCTCTCACTCCCCTGTGTCTCTTCCCCCTCCTCTTTCTGTGCCTCTTCCTCCCTGTCTCTTCCCCCTCACCCTCTGTGTCTCTCCCCACTCTGTGTCTTCCACCCTCTCCCTCTGTGCCTCTTCCCCCGCCTCTCTCTGTGTGTCTCGCCACTGTGTCTCTTCACCCCTTCCTCTGTTCCCCCCCTCTGTGCCTCTTTCCCACTCTCTCTGTACCTCTTCCCCCCTTCCCTCTGTGTCTCTTCCTCCCTCACCCTCTGTATCTCTCCCCCCTGTGTCTCTTCCCCCTCTCCCTCTGTGCCTCTTCCCCCCTCTCCCTCTGTGCCTGTTCCCCCCCTGGCCTGTGTCTCTTTCCCCCTTCCCCCTGTGTCTGTTCCCCTCCCCCCCCCCATTTCCCTCCCATGTGTATCTTCCCCATGTTCTCCCTCCCGTGTGTCTTTTCCCCCTCCTCTACCTCCCCTGTGTCTCTTTCCCACCTATCCCTCTGTGTCTCTCCCCCCTCCCTCTGAGTCTCTTCCCACTCTCCCTCTGTGCCGTGCCTCTCCCCCCCCTCTTCCCCACTCTCCCTCTTCCCCACTCTCCCTCTGTGACTCTCCCCCCCCTCTTCCCCACTCTCCCTCTGTGACTCTCCCCCCCTCTTCCCCATTCTCCCTCCCGTCTTCCCCACTCTCCCTCTGTGCCTCTAGTCCCCCCTCTTCCCCACTCTTTTACCTGCTCTTGGGCCGCGCTGCGCGCAATGCAAGCGCGGCTCGGGCGCAGAGCGCGGCTTGCGCCGCGCTCTGCGCATGCGCGGCTCGCGCCGCGCTCTGTGCAAGCGCGGCTCGGGCGCAGAGCGCGGCTTGCGCCGCGCTCTGCGCATGCGCGGCTCGCGCCGCGCTCTGCGCAATGCGCAGCACTTTAGTCCCCCCTCTTCCCCACTCTTTTACCTGCTCTTGGGCCGCGCTGCGCGCAATGCAAGCGCGGCTCGGGCGCGGAGCGCGGCTTGCGCCGCGCTCTGCGCATGCGCGGCTCGCGCCGCGCTCTGTGCAAGCGCGGCTCGGGCGCAGAGCGCGGCTTGCGCCGCGCTCTGCGCATGCGCGGCTCGCGCCGCGCTCTGCGCAATGCGCAGCACTTTATAATTGTCTAACTGCGATTCGTCTGAAGCGTGACGACGAATCGCAGTTAGACAATTATAATATGTGATAATAAGGACGTTATCAGTTCAACGATATTAAAAAAAGGATTTTTCTTGCAGTAAACCAATATTGAAAATTACCATTTTGGGCTGTCAGTTAGCCTTACTGATCCAACTAAAAAAAGAGTTTAAATCTCTGTGGCGGTAATTACTGACAAACCCTTGAAGTATTGGATCCATTGTCTTTTGTGCAAAAAAGAGATTAGGCATGCTCAATAAGCAGGTAACTGCTGGGGTGTATGAGCCAGAATAATTCCAGGGGGGATACAGCTCATTGTATACACAGGCCAAAAAATAGCTTATATATACATACATGCAAACATAGAAAAATATGGGGGGGGGGTTTGTCGTCCCCCCCCCCCCCCCCCCCAGTTCCTACATCCATGGGTGACTGCATGGAAGACAATGGACCCAGTATTAGGAATTAATTCCATTAAAAAAAGATTAGAATCTAACAAAAAGCTAACTTTAGTTAGTTTACTGTAGGAAATGCAATTTTTAAATCACAGTTAATTGATAAAGTAATTGTTATTAACTATAGTTTAAATGATATCATATTTGGGACTTCTGTTGCATAACTTTAATCCTCAAACAATCCTCTTCTCAATCTGTTTGGAGCTTCCTAGGCTCTACAGGTTCTGCAAGGACCAAAAATCATAAGCACACTCACATGTTGAAGCATCCCTTTAGCTGCCACTGATACAAATCAGCTTATTCCCTTGGGTTCTTTAGACATGAAATGGAAAATATATTACTGCTATGCAGTTAAATTATCCAAGCATTCAGAGGGAGCTTGTAATCCATAGTCCCTTCAGTTTGTCCCTATAACTCAATAAATCCCATGGTGATATAAATGCTAACACTGCAACATTTAATGACAATTATAAAACAGTGAAAATAGCTTCAAATTAAAAAATGTTATGCCTTTTTTTAACTAATTAGTTCTGAAAAGTAGAATATAAATGCCAATGTTTATTTTAGTAATCACAGTTTATTTATATAATAGTTGTGAGCGTACGAGTCGTTGCTCACGCGAAGCGAGCCGCGGCCCTCGCGTAGCGAGGTCACTGGGCACGGGTCTCAGTTGCTGGCATGGAGCGCCGAAGGCGCTCCATGTCAGCAACTGAGGCCCCTCGCGAAGTGAGGGCCTCAGTTGCTGGCGAGGTCACTGGGCAAGGGCCTCAGTTGCTGGCATGGAGCGCCGAAGGCGCTCCATGAGAGCAACTGAGGCCACTCGCGAAGCGAGGGACTCAGTTGCTGGCGAGGTCACTGGGCAAGGGCCTCAAACCCTCGCAAAATTCACGTCGCTACTCAAAAAACACGACACACAAATTACGACACTCGCTAAATTTTACGAGGCACGCAAACAACGTACGAAACACGTTACCACACATTACGACCTCGCAAACATCGGACGCAACACGCCGACATACAAACATTTAAAACACAATACATACACACAGCACATACATAAAAAACTTACCTACACCAAGAGGGAGCACCCAGGACCTCAAAAATGCAACTTACACCTCGATTTTACTCGAAATAAAACAGTTTAGAGACTAAAAAAAAATCTAAGCGACAGAAAAAATGGCCGCCGAACAAAACGAAAACGAGGCTACAGCACTCTAAACTCGCAAAACACCACAAAACACCTACGGATATTCCGATACAGACCTATACCACACATTACTCGCCATTTTACACCAATGCGGAAGTACACGACTACGCTAACGGTTTGGTCTCGCGCACGCACAGTGTTACACTGCACACATTCAGCATGCTTATACAGCAGCTCCACACCACTAATGCTGCAGCAACATCAACACAGATTGCCAGCTCTTCATCACAATGCTTCAAAATAGGTACACTATATTCATTTACTAATTTAGCTACCTTACAATTTCATTGCCGTCATTTTTTGACGGGCAATTCGCTAGTTTATATATATTTTTCAGCATGGGCATCTCTAGATGTTATGCTGCCCTAGGCCATTCAGATTTGAGCCCCCCATACCCCACTTGCAGCTCCTCCTTTTACATCTTTGTGTCTCAAATTATAAGTTTATGTGTTGATGTGTATATATGGTGTGTCAGAAAGTGCCAAGTACATTACAGACAGAAATATTACTGCATATAGACATGTTTGTACATATATTTCAATATACTGCACTGCATCTTCAGGCAGCCTGCTGCCCCCTGAAAATGTGCTGCCCTAGGCCTGGGCCTAGTTGGCCTAGACAGAATCACACCCATGGGTTTTTAGTGTCAGTTGTCAGTTGAGATGAAAGCACATTGGGATTCATGCAGTGTACTGCACGTATGCAGACAGTTCTCTCCAGACTTGAAGGGGTGCCGCATTGCAGTAGCGAGCAGCTGCAGTACCATCAGTGGCCACATGATGGCAGAGTGAATGGACCATTTGGGAAATACCTTAGGATATATATAGGACTTTGGTAAATGTCAAAAGTATTTAAGAACAGGCAAAGTCTGACCTTCAGTGTCAAGGGTGAAACAGGCAGTGAGATTGGGGAAATAGTAAGGCAAAAAGAGGTAGGAAGGTGCGGATGGAGAAGTCGGTAGGATGGAGGTAAAGAAACAGGGTAAAGGAAAGGTATGGGAGAGGGGGGAGATGGTAGAAGGCACCAAGGTGATAATGTGGAAGGGGGGGGGGGGGAGTTTTGAATTTGTTTGGTTATAGTCACTCAGGAAAGAAACTTCTCCAATGCTTCTAGTTCTAGAGATTTTCACACATTAGCAAATATGGTATGTGGAATAACATAGGACTAGGTGACCGATTAATTAAACTTAATTACATTTGGAAAAAGGTGAATAGGGGGTGTTGGTGAGAGTACAACTGATCGGGAGACAGCACGGATATGATGGGGGGATTTATCTAAGGGGATTAAATGATAAGTGTGTACGGTTTTACTTTACTTTCTATATTGTTCTATAATATATATAATAGAAACAGACATTTTTGCACCAGTTGATATACATAGAGAGGGGGCTGTGTGATTGAGGAACTTCTTTTGGGACTAGTGACAGGAAAGAATATTGGGGTGATTTGTGCCACAACACCCAGGAAAAAAAGAACCCGTTCAGAAATAAACATGACTTTGTGTTCCCCGAGCTTGCAATCTTGCAATCTTCAGTCTTGGAGTCTAATACTTAGATTCTGGTGATGGTGAGAGGAAGAATAAGAAATGAAGGAAGAGATATTGGAGAATATGTGTGGGTGCACAATAGGTGAAGGCACAGGTGGAAACAAGGAGGAGATGAAGAGAGTAAGAGAGGGAGGTAGGGTGAGCATTTTGGGTTATGCATGGGGCAGAAGACATGGGGCAATTTTGGATTAGGAATCAGAAAAGTTATAGCAAGCAACAGAATGGAAAAGGCTAGGAGAGAGGACAAGATGCAATAGTGTTCTGCAGCTAGAAGGTTAGAATGAGGGTTATTTTGGGATCATGTCATTGAGAGGTTACATGAAAAGGTCAGAGTAACTGATCCAGTGGAGCAGACAGTCCACAAGCAGATGGGGAGGGGGAGATTTAAGAGGAGCACATAGTCATGCAGGCAATGAGGTTAGAGCGAGAGCCACAGGGGTGTGTATCAGAAGCACTAGCGATTTCTAGGAGAAAAAAGATTGTTATGAGGATCTATAGAATAGACCCAGATATGGGTGTTACTGTGTGCCTTGGGTAGGTGAGAGGACATTAATGGGTAGATTTTAGGCCTAGTGCAATCCTAGGCTGTTATGAGGATGAATGGTATTTATGAGATGCCTTAGATAGCCGAGAGCTTAGTATTGAAGCTTGGTGTAGTCCCAGGCATTTATAAGGGTGTATTGTAGTTATGAGGTGTTTTAGGAAACTGAGAGGACACCAGAATTAGTCAGGAAACATGGTGCAATCTAGACGTATTTGAGGCTGCATCATAGATATAAGGTGCATTGGTTGTGTGAGGGAACACTAGAGTTAGATGTAGACTGGGGCAGAAATGAGGGTACATGCGAATTATGACATGCGTTGGGTGTGGTATTGGACTCATGGTGTAGATTTCGGGCCTGGTAACATACTAGTTACTAGATTATCCAGCATCTTGAGGCAATGGCATTCAGGTAAGCACATAAAGAACGTATATATAAAGAGACTCTAGACCTTTTTAGCTTATTTAAGAATTTGGATTTTTTTTCAGGCTTGATACATAATTAATTTAATAATCAGTGGAGGTCTGGAAGAAAGGAACTGGATATCCTGATTTGGACCCATTGCTTCCTATTGAATGGCTGGGTCTAAAAGATTGACATAAAGTGCTCAATATATATTTTATCATTACTATATGCTTTCTGCTATTAAAGACTGTGTGAATAGATCAATGGCAGTTATATGGACCACCAGAAAAGACCTTACCATCCAGATGCTTGACAATGCCCCTCAGACTGTTTCCGTGTGCTGCAATCAAAACCCTCTTCCCAGCTTTGATCTGAGGAGCAATCACATCGTTCCAGAAGGGGAGGGCGCGAGCAATGGTATCCTTCAGACTCTCACAGGAGGGTAACTCGGTGGCGGAGAGGTCTGCGTAACGGCGGTCCTAGTTTTATACACATAAAGACTTGTATGAAGTCACCATAGGGGCAGAGAAGTTATGAGAACAGGTTATATGAATCAATGTGATGAGTTAACAGAAGATGGTGTATAGAACAATAGCGGAGTTATGAGGAAGAGGAGCAACTGTGTAATAATAGGGCTTATATGGGGCAGTATAAATTAAAAGTTGTTATAATGGGATCTTTGTGGATTAATAGGAGAGATAATAATGAGAAATTATATGTAGCAATAGTAGGAATTATTTGTAGTAATTATTTAGGGCAATAGAGAGAGTTGTGGAGTCAAGTATTTTATTTTAACCAGGTGCATGTAACTATATGAGTAAGTTCGCATGGAAACTATTGTGTTAACTGACCTTGCTGATGATTTTGTAGTATGGATGGTCTTCCCCCATTTTAGGTGGGGGGGTGTCAAAAGATCTCCTCCAAATCTTCACTTGTTCCTCTCCATGCTTTTCTGCAGTCTCTGCCTTGTTGAGACCAGTAAGCCCACCATAGTGACGTTCATTCAGTCTCCAGGTCCTGATCACTGGCAGCCACATCTGATCAACACCATCTAAGATGTACCATAGTGTGCGTACGGCCCTCTTCAACACTGAGGTGTAGCAGATGTCAAACTCCATGCCAGCCTCGTGTATAGCCTGGGCTCCCCGTTTTGCCTCCTCTATGCCCTTTTCACTCAGCTCTGCATCATTCCAGCCACAAAATCGGTTCTCCTGGTTCCATGAGCTCTCTCCATGGCGTACAATGACCAGACGATGAGGCATGGTGGCTACAGATTAACTAAATATAACTAGTGTGCAGAACAGGCTTCTTTGGTGAGTGTGACCAGTGAGGTAGGGATGGCAAAGAGTGTGAGCAGTGGCTATTAAGACTAGTAAGTGAGAGCCTGCTCTGGAGTGTTCAGCCTGATGTCCTGGTCCCAGGAATGTCCCCAGGTCACACTCCAGAACTTGCTCTCATATACCAGTCGTCACTATATGTCCTGGCCTATCAGAAGACAGCAGCAGGTGGCCAATGGAAGCACACTAAAGGGAGCACGCCAAAAATAGGTTTCCCCCCTCTGTGACAGCTGCAACTGACCTTTAACAGGGTCACTGTAGGGCTACCAGTAAAGGTCACCCTAACTTGTGTGTTTGTGGGGGGTGTATTTCTGAAAGATAAAGAGTTTTGCTTTGTTCACTCTACTGATTATTATATTAAATTGTACATTATCATATGGCTGCCTATTGTTCTTTCCTTCCACTTGTAATCAGAACTCTTTGAGTGTAAAAATAGCTTTCTGCCTGTGCTGCTTAGTATTATATGACTGCATAGAAAGGACCACTGTGTACTGCATGCAAGATATACTATTTTGAAGAACTACACTCAATAATAGGAACAATGTTTTTAAACTGTAATGAAATAATACAACCTTTAAAACATTATTTCTTATATGCAGTTAGCCTGCTGTGAAAACGAAAAATGTTATCCTTTTAAACAAATCAGGGAGAACTTCTCGTACTTTCAACAGGTCTAATGGAAAGTTCATTCATTTACAAGCACACACCCTTCTGAGAAAGTAGCCAATATATTTAGATGAGAAAGGAAAATGGAGCCACATAGTAATAATTAATCACATATATAGTTGTGGATCTTACGAATGTTGGTCACGTTTACTATGTTGGTCACGCAATGTTAAAAATTGCAGGGCTGCAATGAGCGCCGAAGACGCTCATTGCAGTCCTCGCAATGAGCGCCCCAGGCCCGCGGGAGTTAGGCTGCAATGAGCGCCAAAGGCGCTCATCACAAGGCCCAATAATTACACGTAGGGGAGAGTCTTGCAATGAGAACCGAAGGTGATCATTGCAAAGCACCAAGGTTGGGGGTTGGACAACGCCTGCAATGAGCGGCAAGGCCCATAAATTAGACGGGGGGAGAGGCTCGCAATGAGCGCCAAAGTGTCAGGTTGCAGAGGCCTGCAATGTATATGGAGGGAGAGGCTCGCAATGAGCGCCAAAGGAGCTCATTGAGAGCCATGCAATGAGCGCCAAAGGCACACATCACTGGGCTCGCGATGGGCGCCGAAGGTGCTTGGAGGGGACAGAGCCTCGCATTGTGTGGTAAACAGCATTGGCTTTGCGCTTGTCCCTCCCACCCCTCTTCTTGTTTATTTGGTGTATCCTGAAGAAATGAGAAACTATATTTTGCATTAAAAATATATGCTTTAACATTTGCAATTATCTAAAAATGAGTTCATTAAAGGGCCAATGTAATCATCCAGCAATGTGATTTTTCAGTGGTAAACATCAACATGGATAGGAACTTAAAAATCCAAAATGTTATTAACATCCCATGTAGAGGTTAAATATTTGCTACAACTGGGTATTTAAGGGGTTACGCATTCTAATCTACTTTCTGTTCTTTGTAAATAAGGAAGATTAGGAGGTGTCTGTGGGTTTGTGTTACACTGAGATATCCAGACTCTCTTCTTGTATGATTTATAGTTATCTTAGGCTCCAGAAGGAGTGGAAGAGTCAGACTACAACATATAATCATTTTACACAAAGATTCACTTCTTTGTCTTACAGCAATAATTCAAGGCTGCTAACTGCTTGCCAAGGTAATCACACAAAATGTAATCCGTTTACAGTATCAAACAACCAGGTAATTATGATGGTAGTATTACATTTTCTTATTTTTTCTCTTTTATTATTATAATAACCAATTGTACTACATATAATTGTACATCCATATACACTGTGTACATCTACGTAATATATTATTTTATTAAGTTCTATCACTGTGCTCTTAAGAACCTTACATTATCATATAGCTGTTTTATAATTTATAAGGGATTACGTTTTCCAATGTCTTAAAATTGGAATTTTGTATAATTTTCATTCTTCTGAGTAACCAAATGCTCCCATCATAAATTGCCTTGGTAGTAACAGAATTATATTACCGATTTTAGGGTGTGAGTTACATTGCATTTCCTGGTCATACAATAGTGAAGAATCCCATGTCCCATTAGGTTAACTGCTGGGAACACAATAGATGGACACCTGTCTAAGTGGTTCTGTGAGTGATTGTAACCTCCATTAGAAGACAAAATGTGCTCTATTTTTGTTATTGACACATAGAAATCTAGGCTCTGTAATCTGATTGGGTTATACACTCAAGGTCTACTTCAGGAGCCAATCATGCTTTCCCATTAGGTTAACCACTAGTAACACAATAGATGGACAGCTGACTAAGTGGTTCTGTGAGTGATGGTAACCTCCATTAGAAGACAAAATGTGCTCTATTTTTCTTATTGACACATAGAAATCTAGGCTATTTAATCTGATTGGCTTAAACACTCAATATCTACTTTAGGAACCAATCATGCAACAGCTGCAGTTCTAAACATGTTTGTCTGTGTTCTCCAGGTGCTCACTTCATTGGCAAATGGAAATCTTGCAGCAATAACACCCAGAGGCTAGAACTTTTACACATACATTTTCACTTATATACATGTACCCACTCAAAGCACTTCAAAGCAGAAACATTTGTTTAGATGGATCTCCTCCTTTAACACCAGTAAATAATGTACATGGTATTAGAGAACGAAAGAAGAAAGGGGGGAGAGAGAGTAGAGAAACAAGCTAAAGAAAGAGAAGACAGAGGGGGAGAAATAGAATGGATAATAAGGAAAAAAAGGAAGATGGAAAGATGAAGGAGCAGAACCAATAAAGCCATTTTGCCTCCCACAAGCCAACGCTCCTCATATTTTGAGTATTGTTTTTTTATTTAAACAAGAAGAAGGGTAGGGGAAAAGACAGTGCACCGCCTCCTAGTGCAATATGAACACTTGATGATCAAGTGAGTTCTAGAAGATATACAGAATCTTACTCACATTTATTGACCTCAAAAGAATGAGGTATCTTAGTGGCTCCAGTGAGTGCCTATAGGTCCAATGCACCTCCCACAGTCCTTCCAGAGGGTTAGATATGGTCCACGTAATATTTGTCCCTTACTTGGATTACAGGACTACTGGTATTTAAAGTGCTATATACTTTATAGCTGGTATTAAAGATGGCAATGAAAGAACACTGTCTCCCAAAAAACGTGTGTTTCCAAACGTTTATTGCACAATCTTTTTACCCAATTATATACAGTGGATATAAAAAGTCTACACACCCCTGTTAAAATGTTAAGTTTCTGTGCTGTAAAAAAATGAGACAAAGATAAACCACCTTTAATGTGACCTATAAACTGTACAACTCAATTGAAAAACAAACTGAAATCTTTTAGGTAGAGGGAAGAAAAAATATAAATATAAAAAAATATGGTTGCATAAGTATGCACACCCTTAAACTAATACTTTGTTGAAGCACCTTTTGATTTTATTACAGCACTCAGTCTTTTTGGGTATGAGCCTATCAGCATGGCACATTTTGACTTGGCAAGATTTGTCCACTCTTCTTTGCAAAAACACTCCAAATCTGTCAGATTGCGAGGGCATCTCCTGTGCACAGCCCTCTTCAGATCACCCCACAGATTTTCAATCGGATTCAGGTCTGGGCTCTGGCTGGGCCATTCCAAAACTTTAATATTCTTCTGATGAAGCCATTCCTTTGTTGATTTGGATGTAGGCTTTGGGTCGTTGTCATGCTGAAAGATGAAGTTCCTCTTCATGTTCAGCTTTCTAGCAGAAGCCTGAAGGTTTTGTGGCAATATTGACTGGTATTTGGAACTGTTTATAATTCCCTCTATCTTAACTAAGGCCCCAGTTGCAGCTGAAGAAAAACAGCCCCAAAGCATGATGCTGCCACCACCATGCTTCACTGTGGGTATGGTGTTCTTTTGGTGATGTGCAGTGTTGTTTTTGCGCCAAACATATCTTTTGGAATTAGGGCCAAAAAGTTCAACCTTGGTTTCATCAGACCATAACACCTTTTCCCACATGCTTTTGGGAGACTTCAGATGTGTTTTTGCAAAATGTAGCCTGGCTTGGATGTTTTTC
The DNA here is from genome assembly GCA_027410445.1 of Discoglossus pictus. Lineage (NCBI taxonomy): Eukaryota > Metazoa > Chordata > Amphibia > Anura > Alytidae > Discoglossus > Discoglossus pictus. The sequence continues at coordinate 103,794,224 of CM050167.1, forward strand.
TTGGTAAGAAAAGGCTTTTGTCTTGCCACTCTACCCCATAGCCCAGACATATGAAGAATACGGGAGATTGTTGTCACATGTACCACACAGCCAGTACTTGCCAGATATTCTTGGCAGCTCCTTTAATGTTGCTGTAGGCCTCTTGGTAGCCTCCCAGATCCGTTTTCTTCTCGTCTTTTCATCAATTTTGGAGGGAGCTCCAGTTCTTGGTAATGTCACTGTTGTGACATATTATCTCCACTTGATGATGACTGTCTTCACTGTGTTCCATGGTATATCTAATGCCTTGGAAATTCTTTTGTACCCTTCTCCTGACTGATACCTTTTAACAATGAGATCCCTCTGATGCTTTGGAAGCTCTCTGTGGACCATGGCTTTTGCTGTGGGATGTGACTAAGAAAATTTCAGGAAAGACCAACTAGATGAACTTTATTTGGGGTTAATCAGAGGCACTTTAAATGATGGCAGGTGTATGCTGACTCCTATTTAACACGATTTGGAATGTGATTGCTTAATTCTGAACACAGCTACATCCCCAGTTATAAGAGGGTGTGCAGACTTATGCAACCACATTATTTTTCTTTTTTCTTTTTCTTCCCTCCACCTAAAAGATTTCAGTTTGTTTTTCAATTGAGTTGTACAGTTTATAGGTCACATTAAAGGTGGAAAAAGTTCTGAAAGGATTTATCTTTGTCTCATTTTTTTACAGCACAGAAACCTGACATTTTAACAGGGGTGTGTAGACTTTTTATATCCACTGTACAGTATAATACACACAAATCAAGTTGAAGTTTTGTGGATAACAATATTTAACTACCACAAACTACTGACAGATGTGTTTCGCCCACTCTAGGGGCTTCCTCAGTGATAATTTACACATATACTGTATAATGCACATTCAATAAACATAATCTGTTTAAAACAGGTCTTACCATATACGTTGGTATTAGGCCTTTATAAACCCTAGGAGAGGGTCTAATTCTACCTCCTCCCATGTCCGGATTCCCCTTCCAAGATGGCGTTACGTTACGCGATGACGTTACCCCGCGTGTCACATGACCACGCGTCACGTACGTGACGTCAATGCGTCGCTGATCGAATGATCTATTACAATCCCCCAGGCTGAGTGGCACCTCTAAACTACACCTACTTCCCCTGGTGGTCTTGCATGGGTACTGTAATCAATACTACACTGAACATATATACCCATAGGAATAGATCTATAGCACATATAATTAGGCTAGACCCCTCTTCCTAATCACATATATTACTGCCCAACCCCTTGTATGTTCTACCTCTCTATATGGCTAAACCTATGTTATATATATAATAAAAGAGGAACATACCTAATGTATACCTCTATTCCTGCCTGTCCAAAACTATATCTGCTCTAATAAATATGTGGCACTGGACAATCATTCCAATATCATCCTTTAACCCTTACCATCACTCTGAAGTGCAGTATTGTAGATACACTAAAGTTAAAACACAACTATTAAAATACTAAAAAATAAAATCAAACAATAAAACATGATGGAACAACATAAAACATGATGGAACAACCTATACAAGTCAAATAACTACCCATCCCTTAAAGCGTTAAAATACTGCCTGAACTACAAACCAATATATACAAAATGCTAATAATAATAATAATAATAATAGCCATCCTAGATGTGTATCAATGTATATATCTCAACCTTCTAGAAATGCGGCGAGGTCTATATCCCTGTTTAGGCCTGATGGTTCTAAGGTACCCAAGAGGTGAATCCATTTCGTCTCCCTCTGTCTCAAGTGAAGTAATCTATTTCCACCTCTTGCACAAGGTTGTACATGTTCCACTGCCTGAATCTGAACACCAGAGGTATCCTTATTATGTTTTGTCACTACATGGGCCATTCGTTAAAATTCCTCTACTAACATTGTACATATGGTCTCGGAACCTAGTCTTCAAAGATCGCTTGGTGCGCCCTACATACTGTAGGCCGCATTTACAGGTAATCACATAAACAACATAATCAGATCTACATGTAGTGCGTTCCTTTATCTTATATTTCTCTTTTTTGTTTGTAGATTCAACCATATGTCTGTCCCCAGATTTTAAATGGGGACAAGTACCACTACTTTTTACATTACACCTAAATGTGCCCCTAGCTACTTTATTTCTTATAAACCCCTCTCTTTTAATAGATTTCAACTTACTTGGGGGTAATTTGTGCTTGAGGTTGGAACTCCTTCTAAAGGTCACAGTAGGTTTAGCTGGTAAAGCTTCTTTCAATAAATCATCTTGTAGAAGAATAGGCCAACACTCTTGTAGAATATGTCTTATAGTTGGGGCTGCCTTATTATATTTTGTTAAAAATAGTATATCTGATCTCTTGTAGTCTCTTGTCTTTCCCTCGCTCTTATCTTTCTTACATAATAGTCTGCTCCTATCTAGTTCACGTGCCCTCTTTTTAGCATTCTCCACCTTCTGCGGTTCGTACCCCTTAGCTAAAAACGTATAACTTAATACAGCACTCTCCCAATCGAAGTTGGCAAAGGTCACTACAGTTCCTTCTTACCCTCTGGAATTGACCATATGGAACATTTCTGATCCATTTTGGATCATGACAACTAGCTGCATCCAGATACCTGTTCGTATCAGTGGGTTTTGTATATAAACTTGTAGTGACTTTGCCTTCTCCTCCTCTAAGGAGAACATCCAAGAATGGTATTTCTATCTTGGCCGTAGCCATAGTAAATTTGAGATGCATTTCATTAGAATGTACAAACTCTAGGAAATCTTCCTTTTGACCATGCACTGATTCATCCCAGATGATGATAATATCATCTATGAACCTACGAAAAAATAAGATATTCTTCTTAAAGGGATTGTCTGCCCAGATATATTGATCTTCCCACCTTCCCATAAACAAATTCGCAAAACTGGGTGCAAATTTTGTCCCCATGGCCGTTCCTGTAGTCTGTAAATAAAACTTTCTTTCAAATAAAAAATAATTGTGGTGAATAATGAAATCTATAGCATCCGGGATAAACTCTACCTGAGATGCCTCCATATTATTATATAATTCTAACTGGTATTTAATAGAGTCAATCCCTTGATCTTGGGGTATCGAAGAATACAGTGCTGCAACATCCAAGCTAATCCAACTTAATTCATCACTCCACACTTGATTCGCTAACATTTCTAACAAATGGGGAGTGTCCCTAATATAACACTTTAAATTAGGGGCCATAGGTTTTAAAAACTCATCCACATACTTGCACAATCTCTCTGTTAAAGAGCTGATACCCGAGACTATGGGACGTCCCGGAGGATTGGATAAATTCTTATGGACCTTGGGGAGATGGAAAAATATAGCTGTTTTCGGATGTGTAACATTTAGAAAATCTAATTCTTTTTTAGTAAGTATCCCCTTTTCCTTTGCTCCTGTAATCAACAAATTATACGTCAGCTTGAACTCAATCGTAGGGTCACCTCCAAGTTGAATATAAGTGGATTCATCTCTAATTATGTTAAAAGCTTCATTTATGTACACATCTCTATCTTGCAAGACTAGTCCACCCGCCTTGTCCGCCTGTCTAATAATAATAGATGGATAATTTTTAAGTGTCATTACTGCTTACATCTCCTTTTTTGACAGATTTGATCTATTTTTTTTACAAACTTCTTATCTCCCAATAAATCAAGCTTTCCCTGTACCATCCTTTTAAACACTGGGATAAAGATTCCCTGTGATTGAACGGGATAAAATATCGATCTAGTTCTGCACCCGGTAGGTTTATAGCTCTCATTATCATATTCCAAAGCTATATCCTCAATTTCCCTATTGGCAAGCTGTTCAATCATAGCTAGATCCAGACCCAGATCTTCCTCTGATGTTCCACCCTCTAATGCCAAATCTACAAGTGAAACTAAAGCATCCAAGTCTAAGGGGTCTGGACATCCAAAGGCTCCACTTCCTCCACCATTTAGTTTGTTCCCATCGCTCCCTTTCTGTAATTAAAAAAAATGACATTGTAAAGTCAATGTTCTAACCAGTTTATTCCATTCTATAAATAATTCAAATAAGTCTGGCTCTGAATCAGGGGCAAAACGACAGGCCCTTTTTGAGAACATTAGTTTCATAAAAATGTAATTCTCTCTTTGAGAGGTTAAAGATTTTGACTGTTCCACTCTGTAGTTTCTTACTCTTTTGGAGTTGTCTTCCTCCCCTGTATCCCCTCCTTCTCCCCCTGGAAACGTTATTTTCCGTCTCGTCACAGGGTGTAGGGGGTAGCAAGGTTCTGATATATCTGAGGAGCAATATTCCTGTTTCTGACTGTAAATCTGTTGTGAAGCGACAGGGTACCCTCCTGGACTAAAAAAGGCTTCTTATTAACGGAATCAGTCATTTCTGATAAGTTACCTCTAGAACTAGATGCTCATAGTTCTTCAGCCTGAGATCCCAGTCTATTGACATGCTCTTCCTTATTCCAATCTTTAAAAGGTCTGGTAAATGGAATAGTGCTGTCTTGCCTAAATTTAGCCAACCCAAAATTATTTGAGGAATTTGTCTTATTCATTCCAATAGTATTTGTATTCTGGGAATTGTGTCCACCTCCCCGAGTGGCATGTCCCATTCTCTTATTAAAGAAATTATGATAATTAGGTGTTTTGCTATTTGTTTTATCTGAATGTAATAGTGTGGATCTATTGTGCATATACCTTGGTTTGGGGACTGTCCCTCCCTCCGATTTTAATTTGGGCTAATCTAGATTCCTCTTTACAAGATTAAACACATTACCACCATTCTTTTCATAGTCCTTCATAACTTATCTCTCTGGAACTTATCCCTTTTCCGTTTGTTGATTTCTGTTTTCAGTTTTATTATTCTGGATCTAATTTCACTATCTAGTTGTTGACATTTGGGGTCAGGGGAAAAAGATTTTAATTTGGTGTTAAGAGACAGTGTTCTTTCATTGCCATCTTTAATACCAGCTATAAAGTATATAGCACTTTAAATACCAGTAGTCCTGCAATCCAAGTAAGGGACAAATATTACGTGAACCATATCTAACCCTCTGGGAGGACTGTGGGAGGTGCATTGGACCTATAGGCACCCACTGGAGCCACTAAGATACCTCATTCTTTTGAGGTCAATAAATGTGAGTACGATTCTGTATATCTTCTAGAACTCACTTGATCATCAAGTGTTCATATTGCACATTTTCCCCTACCGTTCTTCTTTTTTATACTAGCCATTGGGACACGGTGGAAACAGTGTCCTGTAAAGAAGCCGCACACCTCTGCTGTATATGGACTGAATGGGAAAGATTGAAGAGGAGTCTATCAACAGTCTTTTTCTCATTCAAACCTGGACTATCTGTATGTGAACTTATTTATGGACATATGCTAGTCGATTATGTTTGTTTGCTTGTCTATTTTAAGCATTGTTATTGCTTGTTTATTTTAAGCATTGTTGTTTTTTATATATTAGGTGCTGTACTGCCCATTTGGACAAATCATCCCTGGGGGCTGTATGTAGCTACATCATGTAGATAACATTTTAGTAGGGGGCCTTTTGAGCGCTTAACTCTGACAATCACCCATTGAGGGATGTCATTTAGTTTCTAGTGCTTTCTTATTTATTATAATTTTACCAATATGAACATACCAACATATTCACTCCTACAATGTATTTTTGGTTCCTAAATATTGTATTTTTCTCCCTAGTTTATGTACTATCCCTGTTTAATTTCACATATCAGCTATGGTAATGGGATTTGGACACTTAAAACAAACTTTGGGTTTCTGTGAAACATATCTGGCTATACTGCCCTCCCCACCTGTCTGCATCCAAGGGGGTGTGGGGGTCTTGTTTATTTATATACCCTAGTGCAAAAAGTACCTCCAGCTGCTGCTAATAGGGCTGGTGGAATGAGGAATGATGGGGATGATTGTTTGTATAATTTATATTAACAAGCAGTGTGCAGCATATATATTCTATATGGATAGATAGATAGATAGATAGATAGATAGATAGATAGATAGATAGATAGATACATACATACATACATACATACATACATACATACATACATACTTATAGATATGTTTCTGAAACTTGCTTACAGGCCATTTCAATGACAAAAAATCCAGTGTGGCTTAATATGTGAAAAGGTAACATTATGGCAGCCGGAAGAAGCAACCATTGGGAATTTTTTTTTAAATCATTTGTAAATTATATAATTGAGCCAATATTGTAGTTCAAGAAAACAGACACTTCTTAGCAGCTACTAAGAATACATTTTGTGTTTGTTACATCTTAAGAACTGATGATGGGGGTGATTGAATTTGATACCACGCCCCTTCCCCTTCACAGGCACAGAAGCAGGCAACTTGCCTTGTTCAGTGCAATCATAGCTCTCTCTCACACACACCTTTTCTGTATTTCTTTTTCCTGATTTATTATGCTGTTAGTAAGACTTAAAGGCTTTAAAGATATACAGTATATATATATATATATATATATATATATATATATATATATATATATTTAGTAAATCAATAGTACATCTGTGTTCACATTTGAATGTCTAAAACAAGTTTAAAAACCTGCTTCCAACTCAGAATTCCAAGAAAATCAGTTATTACACTGCATTCTGGGAAGCTGAGCTAGGACACACAAATGTTCCCACAAATTCCTCGCTCTTCAATCCATAGCCATTATCAAACATGGCTTCCTTTAAGCTTATGCATGCTGTATTACACAGCTTTAATGCAAAGCCAAGGTTGGATTAAACACAAGCTGATAATCCAATGCATGTACAGCTGTTTCAAGCTTACTGGCTATCATCAGCATAGAGCGGAATCTCAGCCTGTGTTGTGGACCTTATGAGTAGGTACCGTATATACTCGAGTATAAGCCGACCCGTGTATAAGCCGAGGCATCTATTTTACCACAAAATACTGGGTAAAATGTGTGACTCGAGTATAAGCCGAGGGGTGGGAAATGTGCTGCCCCCTGTGTCCCTTTTGTGCCCTCTGTGTCCCCCTCTCTCTCTCTCCCGTGTCTCTTCTCCCCTCTCCCTTCCCTGTGTCTCTTTCCCCCCTCTCCCTTCCCTGTGTCTTTTCCCCCCTTTCCCTTCCCTGTGTCTCTTTCCCCCCTCCTCATTCTCAACCTCCCTCCTCAACCCCACTCTTCATCCTCAACCTTCCTCCTCATCATCCCTCCTCACCCTCAACCCCCTCCTCCTCAACCCCCTCCTCAACCCCCCCATCCTCAGCCCCCTCCTCAACCTCAACCCCCCTCCTCATCCTCAACCCCCTCCTCAACCTCCCTCCTCATCCTCAACCTCCCTCCTCATCCTCAACCTCCCTCCTCAACCTCAACCCCCCATCCTCAACCCCCCTCCTCATCCTCCCTCCTCATCCTCAACCTCCCTCTTCATCCTCAACCTCCCTCCTCAACCTCCCTCCTCATCCTCAACCCCCTCATTCTAACCCCCCCATCATTCTAACCCCCCCATCATTCTAAAGCCCCATCCTCATTCTAAACCCCCTTCATTCTACCCCTCTTAATACCCCCCCCCCCCCCCCCCCCCATCTCCTGTTTTTATTGTTTTTTAATTTTTGTCATTTTGGCCGTTAATCTTGTAATTTTTTGCATCTCGTATTTTTTTTTTCTAGGTCCCGCGTCTCGTTATTATTTTTTTCTTAAGTCCCCCGGTGTTGTAGTGGCTTAACGGCTCGCCTTGCTATGCTGGGCTCGCAGGCAATGAGCGCCTTGGGCGCTCATCGCCCAAGTGCTAAGCGTTAACGGCTCGCCTCGCGAGGCTCGCAAGCGATGAGCACCTGCGGCGTTCATCGCCTAAGTCGATTAAGACAATTATAATATGTGATACTGTGCAGTGGTCCTATAAGCTAGATACAACTCACACCTTTAAAGAACCGTGCTCTTTGGTTATCACTACAGATTTAATTTAAAGGGACACTGTCACCACAACAACATGATTTCATGGTAAAGAGCACTGAAAACTGTCTTCTAAAAGTTGAGATTTTTGTGTAAAGTAAATAAGATAGATATAGAAACATATGATGAAGAAGTAGAAGGACACATAATTTAGAACCATACAATTCTTGTACAACTGTGAGGTTAGCGGACTCTGTGAAAAATGTTTCTGCCTCTGTGCAAATAAAGAATGATCCACAATATATGCATTCAAGAGGGTTTCTTCATGTATTAAAGGATCATGATATGAGAGTTCTTTTGTATGTTTTTTAGACATACTGCCCATGTAGGCTGTATACCAAATAAAGAGAATTCAACATATTAATTAAAATTAAAAGTACTTATTTGTATTTAATATGGCTCCATTTGCAGCTTTGATCAAGCAGTTCATGCCTTCCTTTGTGGCTGAGTTACTCTAGAAGGTTTCTATGTAAATTATAGGTGCAAGTGAATGGCTGTGCACATAGCTGCTTCTGAGATCACTAACGAATCCTGGAGGAACAATGTATACTAGCTCACGCACGCCACATAATTTACATAGAAGCCACCTAGAGTGACACAGACAAAAAGGAAGACATGTACTGCTTGATCAAAGCTGCAAAAGGAATCACATAGAATAAAAAAATAGGTTATGTTTGTTTTTATATTCTGCTCAATTTTCATTCTTCCGTATACTGCCTTTCAAAAAGAAAACTTTCATACAGTGGTCTAATAACAGGCAAAGCTTTTTACATATAAATATTTATGTGTGTGAGTGTCTTATAATAAGTTGGTAATTATGTTATGGTGATGAAAAAAAGTGACCCATTCTATAAAATAACCATGTTCATCCCTTCAACCCTTCTCCATTTAATGCACACAAAGATCAACAGCTTTATTAAATTGTGATTTGGCCAATTGAGTAGGGCTCTATATAAGCACAGAGCTTTTAGTTAGTGAACTTCTATCCAAAAGCAAGGTGTTCACTAACTAAAAACTTCTATAAAAAATATGCTCTGTGCTTATATAGAGCCCTATTCCATTGGCCGAATCGCAATTTAATAAGGCTGAAATCACTACTCAAAGTAGGTCAGAAGTCCTGATTGATGGAAGCACCCAGACATGATTTCTATAGCCACAGCTCCCTCTGGTGTCTGCCACTAGCAGCTTCGTGTACCGATGTCTATTAGAGACACCACACCATTCAGTTACACGTTCATGTTTTTACATTTTATTTAGAACATCTTATTTGCAACATCAAATAAATAAACGTCCCAAGCCAGCCTTTCCAGCAGTAAGAGAGTTAATGGGAGATCTACAGTGTCCTTGTTCTCTCCCCAAGAAAATAAGAATTGTCATAGATGAGATGGACTGGTATAAACTGGGAGGCAGTTGACTGTGCTTTGCATTTCTGGTGGTATGCAAAATGCTCTGCAATCAGCTGTAGCAAACAGTTCTGCAGGGGTGGAGTCACTGATCCGCATGGGCAGGTTCAGATTTTTTTTTGTGTGGCTGTGATTATGGTTCTGGTCTTCAAAGAGTGTGGGGAAGGATTCAAGCATTAGTTGTGTTAGGGAGTTAGAATGACCTGCTTAGCTGGTGAGTTCAGGATATTATCAAGAAATGGTGAGTTGGCCTACCAGGAGGTGGTGATTATGATGGCATTGATCAGGGGTCTGGTCATACAACTGGACAGGTAAATTATGTTTGTTAGCATGGCTAGAGCTTGATCAGACATTGTAATCTGTATGACATTGGCACACTGGGCTTGGTTATGTGATGTGATCATGCAGCGTGGAGTTTAGGGGAGTAGGTCACTCTGTGGGCGCTTCATTTAAGATTCCACAGTCACAGATGATAATCTTCTTGCTGGTTTTTCCACTATTTGATCCATAACTTTCCATCTTCTTTATGACATCCATGCCGTCAACTACATGTCCAAACACTACATGCTTTCCATTGAGCCTGTGAAGGAGGGAGAGTGGTATGTAATTTAAGAGGATATAGGTGGTGTGGGGGAGAGTACTAGGTCATTTTGGTAGAGGAAGGGGGAAGATAAATAATAGAAAATGGAAGTAAAGGAGTGATGGCATCAGGGGAACAGATTGTGAAAGAGAAGATGTGGGTAGAGGTTTGTGATGTAACAAAAATAGTGAAAAGTAGACAACATTGAATAAATCTTATCATTTGGTCTAATTATATTGTGAGCTGATTAGATACAGATGCATACATCCCTCAGGATCCAAGATGCCCCCCGTGTATATATTCCCCTGAACTCTGACAGAAATGTTGATATGATGACACATAAGAAATAACAGGTCCATCTAGACTGCCCTGTTCTATCTGCATAGGAAGCTTGATTTAATTAATTAATTAATTAGTTAAATAATTAATTAATTAATTAATCCTCTGAATGGATTTTGCTTAATTTCCTTAATTGTGTTTGACCCTATCAAAAATGGAAGGCTGTACTCCCCTTTCTGTAAAGTAGACTTTTCACACATAATACCTAAATCTTTCACCTTCTAATTTCAAATCACTGCCTCTTTTTCTTGCGGTACTCTTCTTTAAGATACTTCCAGTCTGAACTTAAATCCTTTGATATATTGGAAGGTTTCTATCATATCACTGTTCTCCCTTCTGTCCTCAAAAATATACAGTATACATCGGGTATATGGTTATACATATATATAATAAGGTCATAAAGTCTTTCCTTATAAGATTTGTATCTCAAGCTCTTGACCAATACTACAATAATTATCTTAAATAAGTTCCCCATCCCTAAGCTCCCACCCCCACCTGCCTAACTTCTACACCCCTTTTCTAATATATTCTCCACAGGTTTCCCATAATGCTGTTATTTTGACCAATGCTTTGATTTAATAGTAGCCCTTCAGTAAGCATTGTTTATAAGTCTCCACTTAAAGTGGAGGTCCGGTCATCTTACCCCATATCCACATCACTTCCTCCCTATATTAATCTCCTCACCAGTCAGCCTTGATGGTGGAGATGAAGAACTGGGAGCCATTGCTGTTGGGCCCAGCGTTGGCCATCGACAAAACTCCTGGGACGCTGTGCTTCAGGATAAAATTCTCATCTTCAAACTTTCCACCAAAGATAGACTTTCCCCCTGTCCCATTGTGATTAGTGAAGTCACCTCCCTGAAAAAGAGATTGGGAGGTGGGAAAATGAGGGATAGCAAGAAAGCTGAGAAGATGGTTAATGAAAATGAAGAAAAGGATAGAAAATGGGTATCTGTTTATATTTATTGTGCAGTGATTCTTTAATCTAGATACAAGTCACACTTTTAAAGGGCCTTGGTTTTTGTTATTACAACAGATTCAATCTAAAGGGCCATTGTCATCCCCAACAGCAAGCTGGTTTCATGGTAAAGAGCATTGAAAACTCTCTATACATTCTGCTAGTTGATTTTTTCTACAGTAAAAAAATCCTGAGATATTCAGCATTGATTATGTAACTCCTTAATACCAACGTTAGGTTCGGTATACTTTTTTTTAGGACAGAGTGCATGATAACCCTAGGGGACATAGTTTTTTCCCCAACAGAGACAGATAAGCAGCCTATAATTCTAATTAGCACATCTAAACTGCTCATTAGTATTTGGAAGCCACTCCATCGCATAGGACTACAGCAGAGACAATACAAATTTTCTCAGAAATGAGTCACTTTCAATCAAATTGCTTGTACAATGTATAGATAGTTCTTCTGATCTTTAAGAATAACTTTTAAAAAAAAAACTTGATTGTGGGATGACAGATTCTTTTAAGAAGGTGCCAGGATACAGTAAATATATGTTGTTATTTTTAACAGGACATGGAAATATGTTTTTTCTTTATTGCATCAGAAAGAGGGCATTTGATAATGTGTCATAGTATTTTCTCTTTTCAAAAAAAGTGTCCATATTTAATTGCAATTATCAAATCGCTCTGTAACTGTTGCAAATGTCAGTTGCCTTCATACCGGCTTGAAATTTGCAATAGTTACAGAGCCATTAAATTGAACAAGCCCTCAACTCCCTGACCAAAAGCGTAAACCGTAAACCATGCACCCGTAAGTAGCATTTCAGAGCGTGAGTAAAAGACAATAGTAAATGACACCGTCACCATGACATCATTAAATCATGGAGGTCAATCAATATGCGATCGGACTCTCAATCCGGCAATGTACAAAATAATAAAAATGAATGGCGATACTGTTCTAATGCATGTTGGTGGCCTGATATGTATTAACGCCTTGATTACCGACATTGATATGACACAGAAATGAAACATTGAAAATATATAATATTCGATTAAAGATTTGCGAGTTTGAGACTGTTGTGCAATTAATTCTAAAGTCTTTTGTTGCTTTCCCTGGCCCTCATTCAATTGCAATTTGGCCAATTGAATAGGGCTCTATATAAGCACATAACATATATTTTTTAAAGAAGTTTTTAGTTAGTGAAAGCCTTGCTTTTGGATAGATGCTCACTAACTAAAAACGTCTTTAAAAAAATATGTTATGTGCTTATTTAGACCCGTATTCAATTGGCCAAATCACAATTGAATGAGGGCCCCTGACTTTTAAAGTGCAGTATTGATTTTTTATTTGCATTTACAGTGCTGTGATCAGTTGTTTAACCCCCTTGCGAGTCCAATCTGGTACTCATAGGACTTTCTCCAAATTTGCCATTTATGGGTGCAAGAACATTTGCGGGCTTGGGGAATCATAGCAATTGAATACCAATTTGCGCTTGTAACATTTATGGGCTTGAAAGATCAAAGGCTTAGCTGGGTCGGAGTTATGATTTTGACAACCGCAGGGATTTTCAGCCTCTAACCCGCAAATCGTTTGCGGGTAGCGAAAATATGCCAATTGAATAGCAAATTAGTTTACAGGCTCCATTACGGGCTCCTGAAACTACAATTTTCTCAATTGAATAGAAGCCAAGATCCCACAGCACAAAACCGTATTCAGTTTAACTGCTCTTGGGGGCTTGCCCGCTGCTAGCCAATGGGATCTACATACTACAGAATGCTTTCTGCTTTTCCTGTTAGTTTCAATGAAGTTTTACAGTTTTTACTTCCATGCAAGAAAAAAATGTAATGTTAAAAATGTGCGTTCTTATATGCTTGAAATAAACAGTTCCAAGTTCCTTTCCAGTGACTTTGTATTCTCACCTGACATATGAAGTGGGGGATGATTCGATGAAAGCTGCAGCCCTTGTATCCATATCCCATATCCCCTGTACATAGCTTGAGGAAATTTTCTACATGGAGAAAAGAAGGAAGAATGAGGAATTAAGAGAAAGATAAAAAGACAAATGGGAGAAAGCAGGTATAAAATCAAATGACCTGTGACAAAATAAAACGAATGGGGGGGGGGGGGGGGGCACAAATTGAAGGGAAACAGAAATGGTTGTATTATACATTTACAATATGTGATTTTATGTGCTGACTCCCCTCATTATTTTTGCCTGGTAATGCATTGGCAGCTGCACATGCTCAGATCTTCCATAGCATAGCTTTCATCTTTCTTGATTTTCCTGATTTTACTAGGCAGCTACAATGCTACTAAGTATTCTGAGCATTTACAAATCCAGAGCACATCCAATCCAACCTTACATGCATGTTTTATTCTGTGTAATTCATATTTCTCAACAACAAACAATCGCAAAAATGCTTATCATGATGACTATTTTAATTTATTCACACATTTGGGATATTTTTTGTCTGCAATTACACTGACACAGCTGCAGTTCAAAAATATAATATAATTTGAAACTATAGCTAATAACAAGTACCTGAAGGATATAAATTATTCATTTTCTTACTGTAAAATTACATTGATGTGTTCAGTTTAAACCTGTTAGTCTTTATGATCCACATACTAAATGGATTCTGGTATCTCGAGCTACCCCTTCTGGATCACTATCTTGTTGTGGTGAAGAGGCTTGTGTTACTCAAAGAAGCTGTGAGCTATACCATGTATGGTCACCCAAGATGGGCAGATCAATGCAGAGAGATCTGACAAATAGCAATCCACTGGAGAAAGAACTGGCAATCCACTCCAGTATATTTGTCAAGAAAACCATATGGATGAACACAACCAGAACCACAGACAGATGTGCCTGGCATGCTGTGGTCCATAGGGACACCAAGAGTAGGACACGACTGAAGGACTGAAAAACAACATCTCTAGCTAATGGAAGAACACTACCAACTAAAAGTTGGGGCTCTGAACCTTCAGTGGAAAACCATGTTAAAAAAGGCATGTTCATACACCATGCAGTAGCGTAGAAAGGGGGGGGGGGGTGCGGGGGAGGAACATCCCGGGTGTCACCTCTTTGGGGGTGGCAAAATGCCCCCATCTGTCTTCCACCACACGTGGCTCTTATTCCCCTTCCCCCGTTCCCCTGCTCCCTGCTCTCTGCTTGTGTCTGCTGGCAGGGCAATGAGCCAACAGAGGGAAGAGCCAGCAGACGGGCAGCACGGAGCAGGAGGAGAAGGTAAGAGAAAGGGGAGAGGCATGGAGGGGGAGTCATGGGAGAGAGGGGGAAACATGGGGGAGAGGGGGAGACATGGGGGTAGAGAAGGAGACATGGATGGAGGGAGAGGCATGGGGGAGGGAAGGAGACATGGAGGGAGGGAGGGAGAGGCATGGGGGGAGAGGCATGGGGAGAGAAGGAGACATGGAAGGAGAGGCATGGGGACACATGAAGGGAGAAAGGGAAGGGGGAGATATGGGGGAGAGAAGAAAACGTGGAGGGAGGGAGAGGCCTGGGGGGAGAGAAGGAGACATGGAGGGAGAGGCATGGGGAAAAGGGAGACACGTGGAGGGAGAAAGGGAAGGGGGAGACATGACGGGAGAGGGGGAAACATGGGGGAAATGGAAGTATGGGGGAGAGGGAGAGACATGGGGGAGAGAAGGAGACATGGAGGGAGGAAGAGGCATGGGGGAGTGAAGGAGACTTGGAGGGAGGGAGAGGCATGGGGAATAGAGGTAAGGGCATATATATATATATATATATATATATATATATATATATATATATATGTGTGTGTTTGCACTGGGGGGGAGGCAAACTCAGGGATACATAAAAGAGTTTTGTTGTGGGAATGTCTGTAAAGCGCACAATCATAAGTGTATTTAACACAACGTTTCCGGCTGATGTTCTCTGTTTAAGTATATGCCGTATATGTTGGTGTTACTCCATGGTACTTGAATCCATGTGGGGCGGTGATATTATTTAGTCTGATGCTGTGTACTTTTCGAGTGTGCGTGTCGGGGTTCCCCAAAGCATAAGTACTTCAGACCATTTTCATGGATAAAAATATATTTATTTGGTAAAAATTCCGGTTTGATTCTGGTACAGAAATCCAGTGATAAAAATCGTAAAATCAATAGATAGTAAAACAAGTGCCAGACGCGTTTCACTGCTGTGATCTGCAGCTTCCTCAGTGACAAATAAATTCCTTCCTGCAATGATTCTCAATCTGGCCTCAACAGCAAAAGCTCTAGCTACGCCACTGTCCCCATGGCGTAATTTATCTAATCATCATAATTACAGCATGAGGTCTAAGCAATCCTAATCTTTTGTTCTGCACATGGCTCACACTAAGGAAAATAAATGAAAAGTAGTCAGCAAATTTTGACAATTATCTGTCAACAGCAAGAGATATTATACTTTCCTTAGTCAGTGAATTACAATGATGACAGGTTAAGTTTGAATGAAACCATATTTGGACCCTCTGCTGTTTCAGATGCAAAGAAAATAATTAGCCAATTCACAACAGCTGAGAGCTGATCCATACCTGCAGTCTTGGGCACCACATCAAAACGGAGCTGGGGAGACAATAAGGGAATAGATCAGATACACACCAGAGTATATGTAACCACAGTTATACAGAAATTAGGAACAAAAATTGTGATGAAGCAAAGACATATATTTATCAAATATGGTATGGCTGGATTAAATGAGGATAAGCAGGAAAAAGCAGGTTTAAGGACATATTGTGGTCATAAATTTAAAAAGAAAAAATAATGCCTCTTATTTATTATTTTAGGATCTACCCTGTTATGTGCACGCACGGCACGGGAAGCCTCCGAGTGCCGGGAGCGCTCGCATCCAGATGTACTCCCTAAGCCCCTAACCCTAACCCCCTACACCCCTTGCCGGCCCTAACCCCCTACACCATTTACCGGCCCTAACCCTGAACCTAACCCCCTACACCTCTTGCCGGCCTTAACCCTAACCTCCTAACCCTCTTAGCCTAACCCCCTAAAAGTAACTTCCTAACCCTAAGCCCCTAACCCTAACCCCATACACCACTTACCGATCCTAAACCTCTAAACCTAACCCGAAAACCGCAGGGCAGAGCAGCATGCGTGTTTTACTAGTAACTTGCCCGTCATAAATTATGGTGTCATATGTTATGTTCAGTAGCCTCTCTCCCTCCCACTCTCTCTCTGCCTCCCTCTATTTCTCTCCCCTCCCTCCCTCCCTCTCTCTCTCTCCCCCTCTCTCTCTCTCCACCTACCTTTCTCTCTCTGCCTCCCTCCCTCTCTCTCTCCCTCTCTGTCTGCCTCCTCTGTCTCTCCCTCCCTCTCTCTTTCCCTCCCTCTCTCTCTGTTGAGTAGCTCCTCTTTGCATGCACATTGGAGGTTCAGGGCAATCAGCCAGTGAGTAACGCCTGTGCAGAACGCAGAGCGTAGGTGTTACTCACAACTAATAATGATTATAGCGGATATGCTGGTAAGGAATCTACTAGCTTAGGGCCCTATTAAATTCCAGCCTTGTAAATAAGAGGCTTCTACTTAAGCCCTATGTACTGCAAAGTTTCTCTAACTTACAATGCTATTACAATCGCCCTGCTGCGAGCAACGTATGAGCTACGCAGCAGGGCCGTACGTATCAACACTGCGTAAATGTATATGAGAAGTGACAGCCTGCGAGATGATCTCGCAGGCTCCCGCACCTCAACAAGTAGTGCAGGGGTCCTAAACGGGATCTCCGCGGCAGTCCCCCACATAAGCCCTGCCGTGGGGGGTACTCCAACTACCCGCCCGGCACCTAAAATTAACCCCCCTCTATGCGGGAGGCCCCATTGGGACCCCCGAAGTGTCCTCACATTAACACCTTGCTGCAGGGGTCCATAGGGACCCCCACAGCCCCCACACATTAACTCCTTGCAGCGGGGGTCCCCGATCGGCACCTATCAGGCCCCCGCTGCATTTAATACTTTTAAATTCCCCGCCGCGGCTCCTTAAAGGGCCCGCGGTACACTATTACCCAATCCCGGCCGCGGCACCTAAAATTAACCCCCCTTTATGCTGGGGGTCCCCATCAGGACCCCCCAAGTGTTCCCACATTAACCCCTTTGCAGCGGGTTTCCCCAATCTGCATAGATCAGGCCCCCGCTGCATTAAAAAAAAATTAAATTTCCCGCTGCGGCTCCTTAAAGGGCCCGCGGCACACTATTAGCCAATCCCGGCCGCAGCACTTACAATTAACCCCCCTTTATGCTGGGAGTCCCCATTGGGTCTTCCGAAGTGTCCCCACATTAAGCCCTTGCTGCAGGGGTCCATAGGGACCCCCGCAGCCCCCCCACGTTAACCCCCTGCAGCGGGGGTCCCCGATCGGCACCGATCGTGACCCTGCTGCATTTCAATTTTTTAATTTCCCGCCTCGTGGGTCCTTAAAGGACCGTAAAGGTCCTGAAAGGACTCGCACTAAAAAACATTAACCCCAGGCAACTATAATTAACCCTATAATTCATGGGGATCAATACAGACCCCCATAAGGCCTTAATTAACCCTATAGCTCATGGTGGTCAATACAGACCCCCATAAGGCCTTAATTAACCCTATAACTCATGGGGGTCAATACAGACCCCCATAAGGCCTTAATTAACCCTGTCACTCATGGGGGTCAATACAGACCCCTATAAGGCCTTAATTAACCCTATAACTCATGGGGTTCAATACAGACCCCCATAAGGCTCTATTTAAACCCATAAGGCCCCAAGGGTATATTATGATACCTATGGGGCTGTTAAAACCCTAACATTAACCACATAAGTGCCATGACGGTCCACAAGGACCATCATGACACTAACTACAAACACTACACTATAACCCCCAATAAACCATTTAATCTAAACTAACACCCCTCTACACTAATCTATTAACACTTACACTACCTACCTACACTACCTACCCCCTAATAAACCTCCCCACCACTCTAATTACAAAAAATAAAAAACCTACCTTACAGAAAATAAAAAAACCTAAGTCACCAAAAGAAAAAAAAACTAAAGTACAGAAAATAAAAAAAACCTACAGTACAGAAAAAAATATACATTACAACCCACCCCCCCACTACAGAAAAAAAAAATTACACACCTGAAAAGGAAAGACAGACATACACAATACAATACATACATACATACAATATATTACATACAATACATTACATATTATATATTACATATAATACATTACATATAATACATTACATACAATACATTACATACAATATATTACATACAATACATTACATATAATACATTACATATAATATATTACATATAATATATTACATATAATACATTACATACAATACAAATCAAATACCCCCTATCTATCTAACATACAATCTATTTAATCTAAAATAAATCATAACTATATCAAATACATCCCCCTATCTATCTAATATACAATAAATCCTAACTACATACACAGACCCTAATTCTAAGCTAAAATAAAATAATATATATACTTTCTTCCCATCTTTTTCTCTGAAGCCTATTTATCAAACATAGCAATTTTTTATGGCACAGCAATACAATTGAACAATTGCATGTCCAGTCACATTATTATGACCACCAGCTAGTATCCCGAATAACCGCAGTGTACAGTATGGGCAGCAGCTCGACAAGGTTGTATGCATACAGGCTACTTATCAACGTTGCTTGGGTCTGAGCCTTGCGCATCGCATCCTCTATATAGGGAGTTAGCGTCATGTCTTCCTCGTAATTTCGACACTCACCATTTTGGGGAAGACACACATATTTATTATTGAGATAATGTAAAACTATGTAATATATATCTTTTTAATTTTGTTATTACAAATTTTGCAAGAAAAAAAAAGAAAAAAGATTGAGAAATTACCAAACAAAAGATTGGGCATGCTCAGACCCCAGGGATTAACTACACTGCTTAGATAAACTACCCCATGGGCATGTCCAGACTTGTGTTTTTCATAGGACTTATATTTAAGACAATCAGGGGCCCAGGAGGTCAGCAGTTATGGGTAATTATCTGTCATTAGTAAGACATATAGGGCCTCATTCAATTGCGATTTGGCCAATTGAATAGGGCTCTAAAAAAGCACATAGCATATTTTTTTTAAAGAAGTTTTTAGTTAGTGAAAACCTTGCTTTTGGATAGATGTTTACTAACTAAAAATGTCTTTAAAAAAAAAATGTTATGTGCTTATTTTGACCCCTATTCAATTGGCCAAATTGCAATTTAATGAGGGCCATAGCGTGTTAGTGGTTGGATCCGAAATGCGGACTGACAGGTATAAATTGCAAACTTCAATTTAAGTTTATTGTAGGATAAATGCATTTGTTAAAATAATATTGAATTGATGAAGTACTTGTTATTTACTGTATTTTTTAATTATACCTTATCTGGGACCTCCCCAGTGTCACTTTGAAAATATGACTAAATGGATGAGCAACTCACAGTAGAATTGCCCTCCTCTTCGGCTTCAGGCCAACAATTTCTAGAAGTCCAATAAAGAAGTCTCCAGATACACCTGGAGGCTGCTAGAAGTAAGATTTTGTCCAAAAATCCTTGTATGTTCATGGTTTACATAGATATACTAAAGTTGATAGTTTGTTACATTCTTCACAAGCTTGAAGTTTATACCAAACTACATCAGCCCTGTAAAAGAACAATGTAAGGCAACAGCAAGAGGAGCTAGTTATTTTAGATATGCATTGCTCATTAATAAAATTAATATTTAATAATAACAGTATTGATACTGTTTAGTAACAATATTCAATATTCAATTAATTTTGAAAAATTACACTTCAGCCTTCAGCTGAGTATTTGTTTCCACCACAGGGTTGTGTTTCTGCCTAGGCCCACTAGGCCCAGGCCTAATGCAGCACATCTTCAGGGGCAACAGGCTGCCTGAAAATGCACTGACGTACACTGAAATATGTTTGTTTATGGACATAAACGTCTACATGCAGTGATATATCTGTCTGTAAGTTACTGGGCACTGTCTGACATACTATATATATACTGTATACACATAAACATACAAACCTTTGATTTGAGATATAGAAAAGGGAAAGGACGAGCTGCAAGTGAGGCACAAATATGAATGGTCTATAGCAGCATAAAACCTAAATATGTCCATGTTCCACCGTAGCGAGCCCGCAGCGTTAGCAACAACCCAATGACTCACAACTATATATGCGGACCCGCAAAATTTACGGACTTCCGAGAAACAAATACGAGACGCAGAACTTAGAAAAAAAAACATTGCAACCTCGCAAAAATATGACCTTACCGCCCGAAATCTACGCACATGAAAACATTAAAAACACAATAAATACACACAATAAATACATACAATAAATACATAAAAAGCTTACCTACAGCAAGGGGAGGGCACCCATGACCTCGGAAACTGAAGTTACACCTCAATTTAAGTCAAAATAGAAGAGTTTAGCCACCCGAAAATCCCCTAAGCAAGAGAAAAAATGGCAGCCGAAAAAAACGAAAACGAGGCTACAGCACTCTAAAGACGCAAAACGCCACCAAACACATACAGATTTTCTCAAAAACACGGCCGCGATCCAAGAACAAGCACCCCAAATCAGCCACAGACGCGTACCACACATTAGGTGCCATTTTACAACAATAACTTACACAATGCGTAAGTACAAAGCTACCCTAACGGATTTGGCTCGCGCACACACTATTTACACTGCACACATTACTGACACTTACACAGCAGCTCCACAGCACTCAAAACACACATTGTATGGTGCAGCAACATGAAAACAGATTGTCAGCTCTTCTGCACAATGCTTCCTGCATATATTACTTCAAAATAGGTCAAGTATATTGATGTATTATTTTATTCATTATTTCATTAGCATTAGCAAAAAAAAAAAAACGATGCTCATAGCACACAAACAACCAGGCGCGAGGCTCGCAATGACCCCCGAAGCAACTTGAAACAACAACAAAATTTATCGCCCTTACAATCTTATTGCAGTCATTTTTTGACGGGCAAGTCACTAGTAAAGTTATAAAGGGGAGGATGATGAGATTGGCATAAAGGGTTATCTTGGATAACAAGAAAAGGAGGGGTATTGTTACAGAAAGAATCTGATTACAAGTATTCTGGTTCAGGAAGGAAGTTTGTCCCCTTATGAGACAATTGATAGTTTTTCAAGGTTTTTTTGTCTTCTTCTAGATCGACTGACAATTCACTAATTACAAGGACCAGAGAAGATCTAATAAGGTTGCAACCTCAATTGCTATGCAGGTATAAAGCATTAAGAACAATCAGATATGAAAAGAGAATAAACAATCATTGATAGGCTGCTGCCACAGCAAGAAATTCCTGCCAAAGGAAACCTCTAACACAACAAACAAATGGAGATTATTGTGTTTTTAATACACATTGTGTCTAAAAATTTAGCAGTTCACATCAATCTTCTCCGATAATAGCCTTCAACTAACCTGCTCAGACACATCACACCCTTGGTGGGCTATTTCCAAGCTGGATAGACTTAGGAATTGCTCATTAATACCTACAATCCAGATGCAGAGAGAATTTAACATCCCTTCAAAAGAAACATTTAACTTCCTCAAATTCAGACATTGGGTGACCACAATTACTAATAAATATGCCCCCCCCCCCCCCCAGGACATCCTGGCTTTTGGGTATTTTTTGCTTAAACCTTGACTTGTCTAAAGGAGTCCTGGGGTCCATTTATGGGATTTTCAACACACCAGCTAAGGAAGCAAAACCTTCTTTAATGCTTAAATGGGAAGAAGACCTAGGCCAAGTGTGGAAGCCCAACAAATGGACTGAGCCTTGCTCTAATCTTTCACGAGGCTCCATGACCTATAGTTTCTCAGAGACCTTCATTAAAATCTTACATAGAGCTTACCTCACTCCATGAAAGATTCACAAAATCACAAGATTTAGAGGGTGTCGAGGGCACTTTTCTACACTCATGGTGGACTTGCCCAATTGTCCAAGAGTTATGGACTAAGACTATTCACTTAACCTCAAAATTATTTAATACCCCGCTAAGCCCCTCAATTGATGTTTGTCTTTTTGGTATCCATAACTCCAAACTAAACATCTCTCAAAACAAATTATTCCAAATGATTATGCTAGCACCTAAAAATATTATTGCCAGAAATTGGAAGTCCCTCTCTCTTCACTTTAGGGAAGTTGTTAATATGATTAATTACATACTGATCAACGAGAGATTGACTCATATCTTCCATGGTACATTACCTCTGTTCCTTAGGACTTGGGAACCCTTGCTAGCTTTAATATCCCAATGGGTGGGAAGCAGGAGATGGAGACGGACAAGATCTTGGTGTAACCATGAAGTTCTGGACCCCAATGTATTTGCAAAATATCTGTATTGAGCATAATGCAGCCTAACGCACAATTGGAAAAGGTCAAAACAACAAAATCAACTATTGTGGTTTCTTCACTTTTAATACGCTGTATTTCTTGTCATGGTAACATGTTATTACTGTATTCAACTTTTCTTGTTAATATGTAAATAGTTCATTTGTGTTATATTTGTGCTTATCCAACAGCCCTACTGTACTGTGTTGACAACTCTTGACCAACCATCTGGGGTTGAAGGAGGACGTAGCCTCCGGCACTGGCTGTAGGGAGAACCAGCTATACTACAGTAAAAAAATAGAAAAACTCTCCCTTTTTCTTATTAAATTTGAAAAAGTAAAAAAAATTGATGGATGACTAGAACATATAGTTCCTCCTGTTAATATTTTATTACCCCAGAAAGTACTAACCAGGAACTGTACATGACTAAACTGTTGATTCCGACTGATTTTTCATTTTGCATTGTAATCTGAAACAAAATGCTGTTAATAAGTCTATGTTTATCCTTAATAAAAATTATTGAATTAAAAATTTAGCAGCTACCTTCCTTATTGACCTTATAGTTGGGTGGTTACCAGCAGCAGTCTGGACTTTCACAGAAAGTATAATATTGAATATTGCTTCTTAATTATTGAACATGAATATTATTAGTCATCAATGCCTAATTACAACATCTAACTCATGTTGTTAGGGCATTGTTTCTCTTATTTAATACACGTTCACTACATAATGTGTAAATCAAAAGCAAGATAGCATACTGTAGATGAGAAGATACAGTCATAATTGACCCAGGATGGAAAGCTAGTTTGCCCATGTTTTGGTCTACATGACATGGAGCCTTATATTTTATATAGGGCTTTTCTCCTAATTGGACTGATAAGCCTTAAGCTTATTTTTGAAGATGTTCAGTAATGGGGACTCTCAAACTGTTATGGGGAGAGAGTTCCACAGAACTGGAGATGCATGAGTAAAAGTTACAAGGTTTTGGTATGTTTTATTGTGATGCACTTGCTGATCAACACACAGGTAGGGTGTAGGAAACCAAGAGTTCATACAAGTAGTGAAAGCCCTGATCGTTTAAATATGTGTGGGTCAGCAAGCCAACCTTTAAGAAAATCCTCCAATTGACAGGTAACCAGTACAGAGAATAAAGAAGCCAGTAATCTTTTTTCTCTTCGTCCTCACAAACTCTTCGTATTACAGAAACACATCATGGGACTGATTCCAGCTTGCAGCCGGATGTCTAAATGAATCTAATGAATTGTGACTAATCAGAGCTACTTCTTGCTTAATAGCTTGGTCCCAAAGGGCAAGACAAGACAAGACAAGAACCCAAGGATTTACTGGAATTGTGGTGAATAGGCAGTTATCATCAGGGCTTGTATGGCATGCCAAAGTCATGTCCAACATTTCTGTAAATTGGTTCTTGTTTGCTCATGTTTGGCCATTCTTTGGGTTATTTTACAGAAACTAAGTATGCTATAATGGGTAAGTAATTAAAAGCCCCCACAGCATATATACTGCAAATTAAAAAAAATACATTTTACGTACGCCTACATATTTGAAGTAGGTCAAGAGAGCAACTTTCCTACAAAATTTCTCAGGGAACAGTGCTCCCACTTCCACTAAGTATTCTGGGTAGTAACATACAAATGAAACTTAAAATATACCACCATTTTGCTTCTATCCCACATATAGATCAACTCTGGTCAGCTCTTTTCTATATAGTATTTTAAATAACTAAACATGATAACGTATTTTTATAAGACTTTGTTACTTTTATATTAAGTTATTCTACTGCAGGCTTTCATTTTGTTTTCTTGCCTGCACTTGTCTTTTGCTTTCTCAGGATGGTTGGGTCCTTGTAAACTAATAAACTACCATTGAATCCTGCTGGGAACATTCGCATTTGTAACTGCCAGAATCAATTGTGAAGACGCATCTTGTGCATTTGAAGTCTTCCTCCATCTCAGGAAGTTGATCTCTTGAATCCAAGATGGTACATTCCACAGCAGTATGATTGTACATAAAAAGTAATGAATTAGAAGCTGTATTATTATTTTTTTTGATTCTAAAAACAGAGGGGCAGTGAGCCGTATGGATGTCTGGAATACAATATATTGTGATTTTATTCTCACTGGTTTTAATGTAAATCACATAAGAACACAAAATTAGCAGAGAATCCACGAGTCCATGTTAACACTTGCTCTTAACTCACTAGTAAGAACAAGGTGAATCAAACACATAGTTTATCTGCCTGGTCAAATGGTCATTATCTTCAATTAATATTGTTTATTTACATTGTACACAACAAGATCTTTTAAATGTGTTTACCAAATAGAAAAATTACAGGAATATGGTGAATTTTACAATTAAATTTTTTCAAAGTTTATTTTTAACAATCTAACCAACTATTCAGGAGACTGCCTAATGCCCGTTTTGTCACCTATGTGGCTTACTCATAGGCTTAGATTATAATCGAAGCCTATGAGTAAGTCACTTAGGTGGTTAAACGGCAGGCAGGCAGTTTCCTGAATAGTTGGTTAGACCTAGCAATGAGCAGATGGATCCAACCATGAGGTTCCCTAATTAGGGCATCTATACTGTTGTGTTTGTTAGATGTTACAACCTATGGCTTTTTAGATCCATCCAGTCCACACTCACTAACTTTCAGGGACTATTGAGTTTTTTTTTATTTTTTATATTGCACTTCATAGCTTTTTAGTTGTACCAAGGGCAACAACTCTATATTTTAATCTGTGGAAAGGCAGAAAACTTCCATGTCCACAGAAAGGACAATCAATTGTGGTATTAATGGTCCTTTGATATATAGGCCACATCTTTTTCCTCCTATCTAGTAATAGATTGTCTAGCAAGTTGTGGGGCTTCAACTAGTGATCCTTCCAGGTAGGAGGACATACCGAGGTCATCGGTCTATTCTCCACACAATATATTGCTAAAAAGAGTGATTGTAAATTAGTCTCTTGTGATACTATACTATGGGACTGTTGTGGCGTTATTCAAATTCATATTAAACTTAAAATTTAAAAATTCCCTATAGTCCTGTAAATTGTCTATTTGGTAAATTGTAAGTCAGTGAAAGGCACAAAGAAAAATATTTTACTAATCTTTTAAATGTATAACAGAACGTTTTGGGCTACAGTTACCCTTTAAATCTCCTACCAAGGTGCAACACTTATAATAGACAGGATTTGCATAGAACCTGATATGCATGGACATTGCACTGTATATAATATATATATATATATATATATATATATATATATATATATATATATATATATATATAATATATATTTATTTATTTATTAAATATCAACCATGGACATAACATTTTGTTAGGGAAAATCTGAATTTTAGAAGGCTCTGTTTGTGAGTGCATGAATCAATTTTGTGTTTGATACATCACTTCCTCAGAGCTGGATCATGAGGTTGTGTTTATGTATCTATCAGTGAAAAGGGAGTGAGGGAGGAGGAAACAAGACAAGGTCAATAGTATTGTTAGATAATTGGATCAGATTGAAATTGACACCAGAAGCCTCACAGGAACAGGTCGCATCAATAGGTACAATCACAGCTCTCTACAAATATAAATGCCCCTCTCACACACATACTTCCGCCAAAGGATGCCTCCAGCGTCCAACGGAGGTAAAAACCTTTTTTTTTTCTAATTAATAACTAGCTATATTTTTTCTCCTGCTTAATTATGCACTTGTGTTGTTTAGTCGTTCAAGACTCTCCATGACACTATGGACTGCAGCACTCTAGGCAGATCTTGCCATATCATTATGTCACTGGTCACGCTTATCCATAAGGGTTTCTTGGCATAGATACTGGAGAGGGTTGCCAGTTTCTTTTCCAGTACACCGCAATTTGTCTGACCTCTCAGCTATGACCTGCCCATCTTGGGTGACCCTACATGGTATAGCTCACAGCTTCATTGAGGTACACAAGCCCCTTCACCACGACAAAGTATCGATCAAGAAGGGGAGTTATGCTCTTAGTTAGACTCAATTTTTCAAATATATTTTTTGTGTATAATGGCTACTTAAAGAGGAAAGATATTCTCTATAATCAAGCATATGAAAATGGGCACGCAAACAGCACACATAGACACAACAGCACACTCACACACAAACAGCACACATAGACACAACAGCAAACTCACACACAAACAACACAGACACAACAGCACACGCAAACGGCACACATAGACACAACAGTACACTCACACACAAACGGCACAGAGACACAACAGCACACACAATCGGCACACATAGACACAACAGCACACTCACACACAAACAGCACACATAGACACAACAGCACACACACACACAAACAGCACACATAGACACAACAGTACACTCACACACAAACGGCACACATAGACACAACAGCACACACAAACGGCACACATAGACACAACAGCACACTCACACACAAACAGCACACATAGACACAACAGTACACTCACACACAAACGGCACACATAGACACAACAGCACACACAAACGGCACACATAGACACAACAGCACACTCACACACAAACAGCACACATAGACACAACAGTACACTCACACACAAACGGCACAGAGACACAACAGCACACACAAACGGCACACATAGACACAACAGCACATACACACAAACTACACAGAGATACAACAGCACACATCACCTTGTCATTTCCCTGCCTGTAGACTGAAGGTGTGGGTTTATACTCATAAACTGTTTGCATAAGTCACACCCAAAGAAATAAACCATTATTTGGCAGTACACTGAAGTAGCATGTTAATCGTATAGTATCTGTGTTCTTCCTTCCTCTATCCTTTGGTCTGTTTATCCTGATTTAGAATGACATTGCAACTCTATCATGGGCACAAGAAAACAACTCAGCAATAAAACTGTTCTTTTATTTTATTTATTTTATTTTTTTTATAAACTGGCAATTACTTGTATAATACTTTGTATCGGATATTTTAATATTACCTCTTCACATCTGTCCCACTAAAGTATTTATTGTGATGACGCGGAGGCTGCACAGGCTCCCTGGGTCAGCCTGCAGCGTTGCGTGACCCATCGGAGCCTGTAAGGCTGCATCAGCCAATCAGAAGCGGCGGGGGCGGGACTTCCGCCGCATTCGCGCGCCGGGAGTCAGTTCGGCGCGGTCTCCGTGGAAAACGGACGGAGGTCTGAGGGCTCCTGCATAAAGCATCAGAAAGTAGGAGGTTTAATACTGAGATTACTCCCCAGCTATTAAAGCACATAAGAAGCAGTGTGTGACAGCCTGTCTGCGTGTTGTGTGTGTCTTTTCTGTGCTTTTCACTGTCCTCGCGGTCCGTTTTTGTTTGTCTTGGGGGGTCCTGTTGGGGCGTGGGGTATGGATGCTTTTGAGCTAGAGGCCTTGCCGGCTGATGTTAGGACCCGGGCCTTAAGCCAAGGGGTCAGGTGGGTGCAGGACAGGCTGGGCCCGCCCATGCCTTCTGTAGGAGGCCCCACTTACATTGGACAGGCTCAGCTGGAGGCCTAGACAATATTTGGGGTGCCACTGGGCTAGCCTCCCATCCCTATAGTGCAGAGCCATTAGACCACCGTCCAGTGGATGACCAGGCCAAGGGTGACAGGGGTAACACGGGGCAGGGCAGCCAGGACTCTTTACCCCTCAGGCAAGAGAGAGCCGGGCCCACGGGTAGTGAGGGTGAGGGCCTAGAACTCCGGCCACCACCAGTCATTTTGCCCAAGGGGCCCGGCCGCGGCAAAGGACAAAGAACACCCCTTTACCACCCCAAAAAGGGGGCGCAAGGGGTAATAAAAAAGCCGGGAGCCCTCAAAAAACTCCTACAGATCCTCAAAGTGCCGACCATGCGGCCCCCTCTATTTCCCATAATAACAGCGCTTCTGGTGCTTTGCAGGGACGCAGCCACGGCAGGGAGCTGGGCATGGCTACCACACGGAAGAGAAGAAACAGAGTGGTCAGCGAAATGAATAGCCAGGTCAGCATGGTCGTGATCGACGACATGCCCGTAACAACGGCGGTGGCGAGGCCGGCGCACCCCACCAGAGCTAGGAAGACCACAAGCAGGTACAGTCCACTGCTATTCACCCACACCCCCTTAAGACGACAGAGAACCGAGACTGAGGGCGTTACGGTTAGGCCACAGCAAAAAAATGACTAATCCTGACCCACAAGTAGAATTTGTAACGCCCCAAGCAGTGTCGAGGGTCATAGTACAGACGGCTGCAGAGCCCGTGGCGCTAGCCCATTCCAGCCGCGCAAGCTTAGGTGACCACGACCAGTCCTCAGCGGAGGAACAGACGGTATGGGCACGGGCATGCAGGTCACGGAGAGCTGGTGACTGTTCCTCTTTCACCCATTTAGGCCAGTGATGGCATGGAGCGATAAAGAGGTGGCATACTGGCTGAACATTATGACACCTATATGCGTCATGCCGCCCTTTCGTGCCAGTGCGGGTGGGGTCAGGAGCTCCACCGCCCCCCCGGCTACACATTTGCCTACAACGAAGGGGTATGTAAATGGGCCCCTAACTGCCATGTCATGTGATGTGACTGATTACATTAAATTGGCATCACATATATAGTTGTGAGCATGCGGGCTGTAGCTAACGCTGCAGGCTCGCATAGCAAAGCGAGGGCCACAGTTGCTGGCATGGAGGGCCGAAGGCAACTGCGATCCTCGCAAAATTTACGGATTTACGAAACAAAAATACGAGACGCGTTCCGACCCATTACGACCTCGCAAAAAACGGCCGAAACCCGCGCACATGAAAACATGAAAAACACAATAAATACACACAACAAATACATAAAAAGCTTACCTACAGCAAGTTGGGGCACCCAGGACTTCGAAAACTGAAGTTACACCTCAATTTAACTCCAAATAAAAGAGTTTACACACCCGAAAATCCCCTAAGCGAGAGAAAAAATGGCCGCCGAAAAAAAATGAAAACGAGGCTACAGGACTCTAAAGACGCAAAACACCACCAAACACCTATGGATTTTCCGAAAAAGACGTACGAAATCCGAAAACAAGGACGCAACCCGAGCGACCCCAAAAACATTAGAAACACAAAAAATAGACACAACAAACACATAAAAAGCTTACCCACAGCAAGGGGGGGCACCCAGGACCTCTGCAAGTGAAGTTACACCTCGATTTAAGTCCAAATTTTGGAGTTTAGACACCCGAAAATCACCTAAGCGAGAGAAAAAATGGCCGCCGAACAAAACGAAAACGACGCTAAAGGACCCTAAACACGCAAAACACCACCAAACACCTACAGATTTTCCGAAAAAGTCGGACGACATCCGAAAACAAGGACGCTAAATCAGCCACAGCCGCATACCACACATTAGGCGCCATTTTAGAACACTAACTTATATAATCTGGAAGTACACAGCTACCCTAACGGATTTGCCTCTCGCACGCACACTATTACACTGCACACATTCATGATGCTTACACAGCAGCTCCACAGCCCTGATGGTGCAGTAACATGAAAACAGATTGCCAGCTCTTCAACACAATGCTGCATATATTACTTCACAATAAAGTATACTAATTTCTTATTTTAATAATTATTCATTGCCATACCAAAAAAAAAACAACAACGCTGCTCATAGCACACAAACAACCAAGAGCCCGAAGGCGCTCATTGCGAGCCACGCGATGAGCGCCAAAGGCACTCAGCGCAAAGCTCGCAATGAGCGCCGAAGGATCTTAAAACACCAACAAAAAAAATTTTGCACGCAAACAACATTACCTGCCTTACAATCTTATTGCCGTCATTTTTTGATGGGCAAGTTGCTAGTGTGACATAAACAGGACAAAGCATGTGTTGGATATTAATTTGCAACTACAGCATTAGCAAGATGGATGCCTTCGCTATCAAGGGAAGACTTAATAACAAAATGGCAGTTCTCATAATGAATATGTAGGATTATGAGCGATTTAAGCTTTCATGGTCGGCGGTGGGGTTATAGCTAGGTAATAGCATTGATGACGAGCGATGTCGAACGTTCCGCAGCACCACGCTTGCCTGGTGGGAGAGCTAGCTGGTGAGAGAGCCTGGGGACAGCAATAAGGACCGGATCACTATCTAACAAGTACAGGGTGATATATACAGTGCCTTGCAAAAGTATTCACCCCCTTGGCATTTCGTGGTTTGTTGCCTCACAACCTGGAATTAACATGGATTGTTTGAGAATTTGCATCATTTAAATTTACAGAACATGCCCACAACTTTGAAGATGTTTTTTTTTTTTATTATTATTGTAAAGCAACCAGCAAATAGGACAAAATAACAGAAAAAGTCAATGTGCATAACTATTCACCCCCCTAAAGTTAATACTTTGTAGAGCCACTTTTTGCTGCAATCACAGCTCCAAGTCCCTTTGGATAAGTCTCTATGAGCTTGCCACATCTTACCACTGGGATTTTTGCCCATTCCTCCTTGCAAAACTGCTCCAGCTCCTTCAAGTTGGATGGTTTGCGCTTGTGAACAGCAAACTTTAAGTCTGACCACAGATTTTCTATTGGATTGAGGTCTGGGCTTTGACTAGGCCATTCCAACACATTTACATGTTCCCCGTAAACCACTCAAGTGTTGCTTTAGCAGTGTGTTTGGGGTCATTGTCCTGCTGCCAGGTGAACCTCCGTCCTAGCCTCAAATCACACGCACAGAGTAGTACAGGTTTTGCTCAAGAATATCCCTGTATTTAGCACCAACCATCTTTCCCTCAACTCTGACCAGTTTCCCAGTCCTGGCTGCTGAAAAACATCCCCACAAGGGATGGTGTTCTTTGGGTCATGTGATGTGTTGGTTTTGTGCCAGTCATAGAGTTTTCTTTGATGGCCGAAAAGTTCAATTTTAGTCTCATCAGACCAGAGCACCTTCCTCCATACATTTTGGGAGTCCCCACATGCCTTTTCACTAACTCAAAACGTGCCATTTGTTTTTTTGCTGAAAGTAATGGCTTTCTTCTGGCCACTCTATGGAGCGTACGGCTTATTGTCGTCCTATGTACAGATACTCCAGTCTCTGCAGCTCCTCCAGGGTTACCTAGGGTCTCTGTGCTGCCTCTTTAATTAATGCCCTCCTTGCCCTGTCTGTGAGTTTTGGTGGGCGGCCGTCTCTCGGCAGGTTTGATGTTGTGCCATGTTCTTTTCATTTGGTTATGATAGATTTGATGGTTCTCCTGGGGATCATCAAAGATTTGGATATTTTTTTATAACCTAACCCTGACTTGTACTTCTCAACAACATTGTCCCTTACTTGTTTGGAGAGTTCCTTGATCTTCATGGCAGTGTTTGGTTAGTAGGCCTCTTGCTAAGGTGTTGCAGCCTCTGGGGGTCTTTCAAAAAAGGTGTGTATATGTAATGACAGATCATGTGACACTTAGATTGCACACAGGTGGGCATCATTTCACTAATTATGTGAATTCTGAAGGTGATTGGTTGCACCAGAGCTTTTTATGGGCTTCATAACAAAGGGGGTGAATACATACGCACATGCCAATTTTCAGGAATCAGGACAGGATCACTATCTAGTAAGTAAAGGGCGATACATAGCTAGGGACATCAGTAAGGACCAGATTACTATCTAGTAAGTAAAGGGCGATACATAGCTAGGGACGTCAGTAAGGTCCAGATCACTATCTAGTAAGTACAGTGTGATACATAGTTAGGGACAGCATCCAGTACCGGATCACTATCTAGTAAGTACAGGACGATACATAGCTAGGGACAGCAGTCAGGACCGGATCACTATCTAGTAAGTACAGGGTGATACATAGCTAGGGACGTCAGTAAGGACCAGATCACTATCTAGTAAATAAAGGGCGATACATAGCTAGGGACGTCAGTAAGGACCAGATCACTATCTAGTAAGTACAGTGCGATACATAGCTAGGGACAGCAGCCAGGACCGGATAGCTATCTAGTAAGTACAGGGGGATACATAGCAAGGGACAGTAGTCAGGACCGGATCACTATCTAGTAAGTGCAGAGGGATAAATAGCTAGGGACAGGAGTCAGGACCGGATCACTATCTAGTAAGTGCAGAGGGATACATAGCTAGGGACAGGAGTCAGGACAGGATCACTATCTAGTAAGTAAAGTGCGATACATAGCTAGGGACAGCAGCCAGGACCGGATAGCTATCTAGTAAGTACAGGGGGATACATAGCTAGGGACAGTAGTCAGGACCGGATCACTATCTAGTAAGTGCAGAGGGATACATAGCTAGGGACAGGAGTCAGGACCGGATCACTATCTAGTAAGTGCAGAGGGATACATAGCTAGGGACAGGAGTCAGGACCAGATCACTATCTAGTAAGTGCAGAGGGATACATAGCTAGGGACAGGAGTCAGGACAGGATCACTATCTAGTAAGTACAGGGTGATACATAGCTAGGGACCTCAGTAAGGACCAGATCACTATCTAGTAAGTACAGGGCGATACATAGCTATGGACAACAGCCAGGACCGGGACACTATCTAGTAAGTACAGGGTGATACATAGCTAGGGACGTCAGTAAGGACCAGATCACTATCTAGTAAGTACAGGGCGATACATAGCTATGGACAACAGCCAGGACCGGATCACTATCTAGTAAGTACAGGGTGATACATAGCTAGGGACAGCAGTCAGGACCGGATCACTATCTAATTTGTCCAGGGTGATACATAGCTAGGGGCAGCAGTCAGGACCGGATCACTATCTAGTAAGTACAGGACGATACATAGCTAAGGAAAGCAGTCAGGGCCGGATCACTATCTAGTAAGTACAGGACGATACATAGCTAGGGACAGCAGTCAGGACCGGATCACTATCTAGTAAGTACAGGATGATACATAGCTAGGGACGTCAGTAAGGACCAGATCACTATCGAGTAAGTAAAGGGCGATACATAGCTAGGGACGTCAGTTAGGACCAGATCACTATCGAGTAAGTAAAGGACGATACATAGCTAGGTACAGCAGTCAGGACCGGATAACTATCTAGTAAGTACAGGACGATACATAGCTAGGGACAGCAGCCAGGACCGGATCACTATCTAGTAAGTACAGGGTGATATATAGCTAGGGACAGCAGTCAGGACCGGATCATTATCTAGTAAGTACAGGGTGATACATAGCTAGGGACAGGAATCAGGACAGGATCACTATCTAGTAAGTAAAGGGCGATAGGGACGTCAGTAAGGACCAGATCACTATCTAGTAAGTACAGTGCGATACATAGCTAGGACAGCAGCCAGGACCGGATAGCTATCTAGTAAGTACAGGGTGATACATAGCTAGGGACAGCAGTCCGAACCGGATCACTATCTAGTAAGTACAGTGGGATACATAGCTAGGGACAGCAGTCAGGAACGGATCACTATCTAGTAAGTACAGAGGGATACATAGCTAGGGACAGGAATCAGGACAGGATCACTATCTAGTAAGTAAAGGGCGATACATAGCTAGGGACGTCAGTAAGGACCAGATTACTATCTAGTAAGTAAAGGGCGATACATAGCTAGGGACGTCAGTAAGGTCCAGATCACTATCTAGTAAGTACAGTGTGATACATAGTTAGGGACAGCATCCAGTACCGGATCACTATCTAGTAAGTACAGGACGATACATAGCTAAGGAAAGAAGTCAGGGCCGGATCACTATCTAGTAAGTACAGGACGATACATAGCTAGGGACAGCAGTCAGGACCGGATCACTATCTAGTAAGTACAGGGTGATACATAGCTAGGGACGTCAGTAAGGACCAGATCACTATCTAGTAAGTAAAGGGCGATACATAGCTAGGGACGTCAGTAAGGACCAGATCACTATCTAGTAAGTACAGTGCGATACATAGCTAGGGACAGCAGCCAGGAACGGATAGCTATCTAGTAAGTACAGGGGGATACATAGCTAGGGACAGTAGTCAGGACCGGATCACTATCTAGTAAGTGCAGAGGGATAAATAGCTAGGGACAGGAGTCAGGACCGGATCACTATCTAGTAAGTGCAGAGGGATACATAGCTAGGGACAGGAGTCAGGACAGGATCACTATCTAGTAAGTACAGGGCGATACATAGCTAGGGACAGGAGTCAGGACAGGATCACTATCTAGTAAGTACAGTGCGATACATAGCTAGGGACAGCAGCCAGGACCGGATAGCTATCTAGTAAGTACAGGGGGATACATAGCTAGGGACAGTAGTCAGGACCGGATCACTATCTAGTAAGTGCAGAGGGATACATAGCTAGGGACAGGAGTCAGGACCGGATCACTATCTAGTAAGTGCAGAGGGATACATAGCTAGGGACAGGAGTCAGGACCAGATCACTATCTAGTAAGTGCAGAGGGATACATAGCTAGGGACAGGAGTCAGGACAGGATCACTATCTAGTAAGTACAGTGCGATACATAGCTAGGGACAGCAGCCAGGACCGGATAGCTATCTAGTAAGTACAGGGGGATACATAGCTAGGGACAGTAGTCAGGACCGGATCACTATCTAGTAAGTGCAGAGGGATACATAGCTAGGGACAGGAGTCAGGACCGGATCACTATCTAGTAAGTGCAGAGGGATACATAGCTAGGGACAGGAGTCAGGACCAGATCACTATCTAGTAAGTGCAGAGGGATACATAGCTAGGGACAGGAGTCAGGACAGGATCACTATCTAGTAAGTACAGGGTGATACATAGCTAGGGACCTCAGTAAGGACCAGATCACTATCTAGTAAGTACAGGGCGATACATAGCTATGGACAACAGCCAGGACCGGATCACTATCTAGTAAGTACAGGGTGATACATAGCTAGGGACAGCAGTCAGGACCGGATCACTATCTAATTTGTCCAGGGTGATACATAGCTAGGGGCAGCAGTCAGGACCGGATCACTATCTAGTAAGTACAGGACGATACATAGCTAAGGAAAGCAGTCAGGACCGGATCACTATCTAGTAAGTACAGGACGATACATAGCTAGGGACGTCAGTAAGGACCAGATCACTATCGAGTAAGTAAAGGGCGATACATAGCTAGGGACGTCAGTTAGGACCAGATCACTATCGAGTAAGTAAAGGACGATACATAGCTAGGGACAGCAGTCAGGACCGGATAACTATCTAGTAAGTACAGGACGATACATAGCTAGGGACAGCAGCCAGGACCGGATCACTATCTAGTAAGTACAGGGTGATATATAGCTAGGGACAGCAGTCAGGACCGGATCATTATCTAGTAAGTACAGGGTGATACATAGCTAGGGACAGGAATCAGGACAGGATCACTATCTAGTAAGTAAAGGGCGATAGGGACGTCAGTAAGGACCAGATCACTATCTAGTAAGTACAGTGCGATACATAGCTAGGACAGCAGCCAGGACCGGATAGCTATCTAGTAAGTACAGGGTGATACATAGCTAGGGACAGCAGTCCGGACCGGATCACTATCTAGTAAGTACAGTGGGATACATAGCTAGGGACAGCAGTCAGGAACGGATCACTATCTAGTAAGTACAGAGGGATACATAGCTAGGGACAGGAATCAGGACAGGATCACTATCTAGTAAGTAAAGGGCGATACATAGCTAGGGACAGGAGTCAGGACCGGGTCACTATCTAGTAAGTGCAGAGGGATACATAGCTAGGGACAGGAGTCAGGACAGGATCACTATCTAGTAAGTACAGGGCGATACATAGCTAGGGACGTCAGTAAGGACCAGATCACTATCTAGTAAGTACAGGGCGATACATAGCTATGGACAACAGCCAGGACCGGATCACTATCTAGTAAGTACAGGGCGATACATAGCTAGGGACAGCAGTCAGGACCGGATCACTATCTAGTAAGTACAGGGTGATATATAGCTAGGGACAGCAGTCAGGACCGGATCATTATCTAGTAAGTACAGGGTGATACATAGCTAGGGACAGGAATCAGGACAGGATCACTATCTAGTAAGTAAAGGGCGATAGGGACGTCAGTAAGGACCAGATCACTATCTAGTAAGTACAGTGCGATACATAGCTAGGACAGCAGCCAGGACCGGATAGCTATCTAGTAAGTACAGGGTGATACATAGCTAGGGACAGCAGTCCGGACCGGATCACTATCTAGTAAGTACAGTGGGATACATAGCTAGGGACAGCAGTCAGGAACGGATCACTATCTAGTAAGTACAGAGGAATACATAGCTAGGGACAGGAATCAGGACAGGATCACTATCTAGTAAGTAAAGGGCGATACATAGCTAGGGACAGGAGTCAGGACCGGGTCACTATCTAGTAAGTGCAGAGGGATACATAGCT
Organism: Discoglossus pictus; assembly: GCA_027410445.1. Taxonomy (NCBI): domain Eukaryota; kingdom Metazoa; phylum Chordata; class Amphibia; order Anura; family Alytidae; genus Discoglossus; species Discoglossus pictus. The sequence goes on from CM050167.1 coordinate 103,831,235, forward strand.
AGGGACAGGAGTCAGGACAGGATCACTATCTAGTAAGTACAGGGCGATACATAGCTAGGGACGTCAGTAAGGACCAGATCACTATCTAGTAAGTACAGGGCGATACATAGCTATGGACAACAGCCAGGACCGGATCACTATCTAGTAAGTACAGGGCGATACATAGCTAGGGACAGCAGTCAGGACCGGATCACTATCTAATTTGTCCAGGGTGATACATAGCTAGGGGCAGTAGTCAGGACCGGATCACTATCTAATAAGTACAGGACGATACATAGCTAGGGGCAGCAGTCAGGACCGGATAACTATCTAATAAGTACAGGGCGATACATAGCTAGGGACAGCAGTAAGGACCGGATCACTATCTAGTAAGTACAGGGCGATACATAGCTAGGGATGGCAGTAAGGACCAGATCACTATCTAGTAAGTGCAGAGGGATACATAGCTAGGGACAGGAGTCAGGACAGGATCACTATCTAGTAAGTACAGGGCGATACATAGCTAGGAACGTCAGTAAGGACCAGATCACTATCTAGTAAGTACAGGGCGATACATAGCTATGGACAACAGCCAGGACCGGGTCACTATCTAGTAATTACAGGGTGATACATAGCTAGGGACAGCAGTCAGGACCGCATCACAATCTAGTAAGTTCAGGACGATACATAGCTAGGGACAGGAATCAGGACCGGGTCACTATCTAGTAAGTGCAGAGGGATACATAGCTAGGGACAGGAGTCAGGACAGGATCACTATCTAGTAAGTACAGGGCGATACATAGCTAGGGACCTCAATAAGGACCAGATCACTATCTAGTAAGTACAGGGCGATACATAGCTATGGACAACAGCCAGGACCGGGTCACTATCTAGTAAGTACAGGGTGATACATAGCTAGGGACGTCAGTAAGGACCAGATCACTATCTAATAAGTACAGGGCGATACATAGCTATGGACAAGAGCCAGGACCGGATCACTATCTAGTAAGTACAGGGTGATATATAGCTAGGGACAGCAGTCAGGACCGGATCATTATCTAGTAAGTACAGGGTGATACATAGCTAGGGACAGGAATCAGGACAGGATCACTATCTAGTAAGTAAAGGGCGATAGGGACGTCAGTAAGGACCAGATCACTATCTAGTAAGTACAGTGCGATACATAGCTAGGACAGCAGCCAGGACCGGATAGCTATCTAGTAAGTACAGGGTGATACATAGCTAGGGACAGCAGTCTGGACCGGATCACTATCTAGTAAGTACAGTGGGATACATAGCTAGGGACAGCAGTCAGGAACGGATCACTATCTAGTAAGTACAGAGGGATACATAGCTAGGGACAGGAATCAGGACAGGATCACTATCTAGTAAGTACAGGGTGATACATAGCTGGGGATGGCAGTAAGGACCAGATCACTATCTAGTAAGTACAGTGCGATACATAGCTAAGGACAGCAGCCAGGACCGGATCAATATATAGTAAGTACAGGGTGATACATAGCTAGGGACAGCAGTCAGGACTGGATCACTATCTAGTAAGTACAGGGGGATACATAGCTAGGGACAGTAGTCAGGATCAGATCACTATCTAGTAAGTACAGGGCGATACATAGCTAGGGACGTCAATAAGGACCAGATCACTATCTGGTAAGTACAGGGCGATACATAGCTATGGACAACAGCCAGGACCGGATCACTATCTAGTAAGTACAGGGTGATACATAGCTAGGGACAGCAGTCAGGACCGGATAACTATCTAGTAAGTACAGGATGATACATAGCTAGGGACAGCAGTCAGGACCGGATCACTATCTAGTAAGTACAGGACGATACATAGCTAGGGACAGCAGTCAGGACCGGATCACTATCTAGTAAGTACAGGACGATACATAGCTAGGGACAGCAGCCGGGACCGGATCACTATCTAGTAAGTAAAGGGCGATAGGGACGTCAGTAAGGACCAGATCACTATCTAGTAAGTACAGTGCGATACATAGCTAGGACAGCAGCCAGGACCGGATAGCTATCTAGTAAGTACAGGGTGATACATAGCTAGGGACAGCAGTCCGGACCGGATCACTATCTAGTAAGTAAAGTGGGATACATAGCTAGGGACAGCAGTCAGGAACGGATCACTATCTAGTAAGTACAGAGGGATACATAGCTAGGGACAGGAATCAGGACAAGATCACTATCTAGTAAGTAAAGGGCGATACATAGCTAGGGATGGCAGTAAGGACCAGATCACTATCTAGTAAGTACAGGGCGATACATAGCTAGGGATGGCAGTAAGGACCAGATCACTATCTAGTAAGTACAGTGCGATACATAGCTAAGGACAGCAGCCAGGACCGGATCAATATATAGTAAGTACAGGGTGATACATAGCTAGGGACAGCAGTAAGGACTGGATCACTATCTAGTAAGTACAGGGTGACACATAGCTAAGGACAGCAGTCAGGACCGCATCACAATCTAGTAAGTACAGGACGATACATAGCTAGGAACAGCAGTCAGGACCGGATCACTATCTAAATTGTCCAGGGTGATACATAGCTAGGGGCAGTAGTCAGGACCGGATCACTATCTAAAAAGTACAGGACGATACATAGCTAGGGGCAGCAGTCAGGACAGGATCACTATCTAATAAGTACAGGGCGATACATAGCTAGGGACAGCAGTAAGGACCGGATCACTATCTAGTAAGTACAGTGCGATACATAGCTAGGACAGCAGCCAGGACCGGATAGCTATCTAGTAAGTACAGGGTGATACATAGCTAGGGACAGCAGTCCGGACCGGATCACTATCTAGTAAGTAAAGTGGGATACATAGCTAGGGACAGCAGTCAGGAACGGATCACTATCTAGTAAGTACAGAGGGATACATAGCTAGGGACAGGAATCAGGACAAGATCACTATCTAGTAAGTAAAGGGCGATACATAGCTAGGGATGGCAGTAAGGACCAGATCACTATCTAGTAAGTACAGGGCGATACATAGCTAGGGATGGCAGTAAGGACCAGATCACTATCTAGTAAGTACAGTGCGATACATAGCTAAGGACAGCAGCCAGGACCGGATCAATATATAGTAAGTACAGGGTGATACATAGCTAGGGACAGCAGTAAGGACTGGATCACTATCTAGTAAGTACAGGGTGACACATAGCTAAGGACAGCAGTCAGGACCGCATCACAATCTAGTAAGTACAGGACGATACATAGCTAGGAACAGCAGTCAGGACCGGATCACTATCTAAATTGTCCAGGGTGATACATAGCTAGGGGCAGTAGTCAGGACCGGATCACTATCTAAAAAGTACAGGACGATACATAGCTAGGGGCAGCAGTCAGGACAGGATCACTATCTAATAAGTACAGGGCGATACATAGCTAGGGACAGCAGTAAGGACCGGATCACTATCTAGTAAGTACAGGGCGATACATAGCTAGGGATGGCAGTAAGGACCAGATCACTATCTAGTAAGTACAGTGCGATACATAGCTAAGGACAGCAGCCAGGACCGGATCAATATATAGTAAGTACAGGGTGATACATAGCTAGGGACAGCAGTCAGGACCGGATCACTATCTAGTAAGTACAGGGGGATACATAGCTAGGGACAGTAGTCAGGATCAGATCACTATCTAGTAACTACAGGGTGACACATAGCTAAGGACAGCAGTCAGGACCGCATCACAATCTAGTAAGTACAGGACGATACATAGCTAGGGACAGGAGTCAGGACTGGGTCACTATCTAGTAAGTGCAGAGGGATACATAGCTAGGGACAGGAGTCAGGACCGGATCACTATCTAGTAAGTACAAGGCGATACATAGCTAGGGACGTCAGTAAGGACCAGATCACTATCTAGTAAGTACAGGGCGATACATAGCTATGGACAACAGCCAGGACCAGGTCACTATCTAGTCAGTACAGGGTGATACATAGCTAGGGACGTCAGTAAGGACCAGATCACTATCTAGTAAGTACAGGGCGATACATAGCTATGGACAACAGCCAGGACCGGATCACTATCTAGTAAGTACAGGGTGATACATAGCTAGGGACAGCAGTCAGGACCGGATCCCTATCTAATTTGTCCAGGGTGATACATAGCTAGGGGCAGTAGTCAGGACCGGATCACTATCTAATAAGTACAGGACGATACATAGCTAGGGGCAGCAGTCAGGACCGGATCACTATCTAATAAGTACAGGGCGATACATAGCTAGGGACAGCAGTAAGGACCGGATCACTATCTAGTAAGTACAGGGCGATACATAGCTAGGGATGGCAGTAAGGACCAGATCACTATCTAGTAAGTACAGTGCGATACATAGCTAAGGACAGCAGCCAGGACCGGATCAATATATAGTAAGTACAGGGTGATACATAGCTAGGGACAGCAGTCAGGACCGGATCACTATCTAGTAAGTACAGGGGGATACATAGCTAGGGACAGTAGTCAGGATCAGATCACTATCTAGTAAGTACAGTGTGACACATAGCTAAGGACAGCAGTCAGGACCGCATCACAATCTAGTAAGTACAGGACGATACATAGCTAGGGACAGGAGTCAGGACCGGGTCACTATCTAGTAAGTGCAGAGGGATACATAGCTAGGAACGTCAGTAAGGACCAGATCACTATCTAGTAAGTACAGGGCGATACATAGCTATGGACAACAGCCAGGACCGGGTCACTATCTAGTAATTACAGGGTGATACATAGCTAGGGACAGCAGTCAGGACCGCATCACAATCTAGTAAGTACAGGGCGATACATAGCTATGGACAACAGCCAGGACCGGATCACTATCTAATAAGTACAGGGTGATACATAGCTAGGGACAGCAGTCAGGACCGGATCACTATCTAATTTGTCCGGGGTGATACATAGCTAGGGGCAGCAGTCAGGACCGGATCACTATCTAATAAGTACAGGACGATACATAGCTAGGGGCAGCAGTCAGGACCGGATCACTATCTAGTAAGTACAGGACGATACATAGCTAGGGACAGCCGTCATGACCGGATCATTACCTAGTAAGTACAGGGCGATACATAGCTAGGGACAGCAGTAAGGACTGGATCACTATCTAGTAAGTACAGGATGATACATAGCTAGGGACAGCAGTCAGGACCGGATAACTATCTAGTAAGTACAGGATGATACATAGCTAGGGACAGCAGTCAGGACCGGATCACTATCTAGTAAGTACAGGACGATACATAGCTAGGGACGTCAGTCAGGACCGGATCACTATCTAGTAAGTACAGGACGATACATAGCTAGGGACAGCCGTCATGACCGGATCACTACCTAGTAAGTACAGGACGATACATAGCTAGGGACAGCAGCCAGGACCGGATCACTATCTAATAAGTACAGGGTGATACATAGCTAGGGATAGCTGTCAGGACAAAATCACTATCTAGTAAGTACAGGGTGATATATAGCTAGGGACAGCAGTCAGGACCGGATCATTATCTAGTAAGTACAGGGTGATACATAGCTAGGGACAGGAATCAGGACAGGATCACTATCTAGTAAGTATAGGGCGATAGGGACGTCAGTAAGGACCAGATCACTATCTAGTAAGTACAGTGCGATACATAGCTAGGGACAGCAGCCAGGACCGGATAGCTATCTAGTAAGTACAGGGTGATACATAGCTAGGGACAGCAGTCCGGACCGGATCACTATCTAGTAAGTAAAGTGGGATACATAGCTAGGGACAGCAGTCAGGAACGGATCACTATCTAGTAAGTACAGAGGGATACATAGCTAGGGACAGGAATCAGGACAGGATCACTATCTAGTAAGTAAAGGGCGATACATAGCTAGGGATGGCAGTAAGGACCAGATCACTATCTAGTAAGTACAGTGCGATACATAGCTAGGGAAAGGAGCCAGGACCGGATCAATATCTAGTAAGTACAGGGGGATACATAGCTAGGGACAGCAGTCAGGACCGGATCATTATCTAGTAAGTACAGGGTGATACATAGCTAGGGACAGGAATCAGGACAGGATCACTATCTAGTAAGTACAGGGCGATACATAGCTAGGGACCTCAGTAAGGACCAGATCACTATCTAGTAAGTACAGGGCGATACATAGCTATGGACAACAGCCAGGACCGGGTCACTATCTAGTAAGTACAGGGTGATACATAGCTAGGGACGTCAGTAAGGACCAGATCACTATCTAGTAAGTACAGGGCGATACATAGCTATGGACAACAGCCAGGACCGGATCACTATCTAATAAGTACCGGGTGATACATAGCTAGGGACAGCAGTCAGGACCGGATCACTATCTAATTTGTCCGGGGTGATACATAGCTAGGGGCAGCAGTCAGGACCGGATCACTATCTAATAAGTACAGGACGATACATAGCTAGGGGCAGCAGTCAGGACCGGATCACTATCTAGTAAGTACAGGACGATACATAGCTAGGGACAGCCGTCATGACCGGATCACTACCTAGTAAGTACAGGGCGATACATAGCTAGGGACAGCAGTAAGGACTGGATCACTATCTAGTAAGTACAGGATGATACATAGCTAGGGACAGCAGTCAGGACCGGATAACTATCTAGTAAGTACAGGATGATACATAGCTAGGGACAGCAGTCAGGACCGGATCACTATCTAGTAAGTACAGGACGATACATAGCTAGGGACGTCAGTCAGGACCGGATCACTATCTAGTAAGTACAGGACGATACATAGCTAGGGACAGCCGTCATGACCGGATCACTACCTAGTAAGTACAGGACGATACATAGCTAGGGACAGCAGCCAGGACCGGATCACTATCTAATAAGTACAGGGTGATACATAGCTAGGGATAGCAGTCAGGACAAAATCACTATCTAGTAAGTACAGGGTGATATATAGCTAGGGACAGCAGTCAGGACCGGATCATTATCTAGTAAGTACAGGGTGATACATAGCTAGGGACAGGAATCAGGACAGGATCACTATCTAGTAAGTATAGGGCGATAGGGACGTCAGTAAGGACCAGATCACTATCTAGTAAGTACAGTGCGATACATAGCTAGGGACAGCAGCCAGGACCGGATAGCTATCTAGTAAGTACAGGGTGATACATAGCTAGGGACAGCAGTCCGGACCGGATCACTATCTAGTAAGTAAAGTGGGATACATAGCTAGGGACAGCAGTCAGGAACGGATCACTATCTAGTAAGTACAGAGGGATACATAGCTAGGGACAGGAATCAGGACAGGATCACTATCTAGTAAGTAAAGGGCGATACATAGCTAGGGATGGCAGTAAGGACCAGATCACTATCTAGTAAGTACAGGGCGATACATAGCTAGGGATGGCAGTAAGGACCAGATCACTATCTAGTAAGTACAGTGCGATACATAGCTAGGGACAGGAGCCAGGACCGGATCAATATCTAGTAAGTACAGGGGGATACATAGCTAGGGACAGTAGTCAGGATCAGATCACTATCTAGTAAGTACAGGGTGACACATAGCTAAGGACAGCAGTCAGGACCGCATCACAATCTAGTAAGTACAGGACGATACATAGCTAGGGACAGCAGTCAGGACCAGATCACTATCTAGTAAGTACAGGGCGATACATAGCTAGGGACAGGAGTCAGGACAGGATCACTATCTAGTAAGTACAGGGCGATACATGGCTATGGACAACAGCCAGGACCGGGTCACTATCTAGTAAGTACAGGGAGATACATAGCTAGGAACAGTAGTCAGGATCAGATCACTATCTAGTAAGTACAGGACGATACATAGCTAGGGACAGGAGTCAGGAGCGGGTCACTATCTAGTAAGTGCAGAGGGATACATAACTAGGGACAGGAGTCAGGACAGGATCACTATCTAGTAAGTACAGGGCGATACATAGCTAGGGACGTCAGTAAGGACCAGATCACTATCTAGTAAGTACAGGGCGATACATAGCTATGGACAACAGCCAGGACCGGGTCACTATCTAGTAAGTACAGGGCGATACATAGCTAGGGACGTCAGTAAGGACAAGATCACTATCTAGTAAGTACAGCGTGATACATAGCTAGGGATAGCAGTCCGGACCGGATCACTATCTAGTAAGTGCAGAGGGATACATAGCTAGGGACAGGAGTCAGGACAGGATCACTATCTAGTAAGTACAGGTTTGATACATAGCTAGGGATGGCAGTAAGGACCAGATCACTATCTAGTAAGTACAGAGCGATGCATAGCTAGGGTCATATGATTTATGTAACCAGAAATTACATAGGGAAAATTGAGTTACTGCTGCAAATACAGATTTACCCACCCATTATATTGAGGTAACTTTACTCTGTTGTTTTCTTGTGGGTGTCCAGAGTTGCGTCATAAATGTGTTATACAATGTTTGATTTGGCAGAAGGCAAAGTGTTCTTGGACAGGAAGGTTGTATTTATTGGGTAGGATTACATAACATAAAATAGATTCATTAGCAAACCAGTCACAAAGTCTAGTAAGTTTAATTTCTTTCTACCAGAGCATACACCTTTTCCTCAAGGATAAACCATAATTGGAGTTGGGTGAAGATCTAGAACTAGATGGTGACATTGAATGGTTGAAATCCTTTGATGTAGCGTGAATTTAGTGTTTTAATATCATTTTAACTGTAAAAACATAGTGCCCCCTTCAGGCAGGAGCCCCTAGGCACATGTTTACTCTGCCTAATGGTAAATGTCGGCCTGGTAATGCCATAACAACATAACCGAGATCCTGTAATTAGTCTCTAAACATTAATACAATTCATATTCAATCATTTAAAACAAAATAACATTCAATTTTAAACTTATTTTCAAAGTTCAGACTCAGCTGCAGCTTTGTCTAACAGGCAGAACTATATTTTCATCCACAAAGCATACCAACACAATGATCTCCATTAGCTGGTGAATTGTAGTAAAGAGATTTTCAATTATTTTTTTAATTCTATTAGAAATTTAATATTTTGGATACCCTTTAGACCTGTCTCTCATATAATCCCTGACCCATTCCTTATGAATTTATCAGGGTGGAGACACATGTTCAAATCAGATTTCCTAATCTTTGAAAAGTTAATGTTTAATATTGCCAGTATAAATTATTAAATATGAAAGCTATTTAAGACTAATGCATAGTTTAAATAAGTTGCTCATCTTAATAAAAGATAAAGAGCTTACTGAATAAAGCTTTCTGATCACATATATTAGTTGTGAGCAAGCGGGCCGTTGCTAATGCTGCTTGCTCGCGTAGCGAGTGCCTCAGTTGCTGGCATGGAGCGCCGAAGGCTCTACTTACCAGCAACTGCGGACCACCCAATTTATGGACTTACGAAACAAAAATACGAGACGCGTTACGACCCATTACGACCTCGCAAAAAACGTCCAAAACCTGCGCACATGAAAACATGAAAAACACAAAAAATACACACAACAAATACATAAAAAGCTTACCTACAGCAAGGGGGGGGGGAGCCCAGGACCTCGAAAACTGAAGTTACACCTCAATTTAACTTGAAATAAAAGAGTTTAGACACCCGAAAATCCCCTAAGCGAGAGTAAAAATGGCAGACGAAAAAAACGAAAACAAGGCTACAGCACTCTAAATACGCAGAACACCACCAAACACCTACGGATTTTCCGAAAAAGACGTACGAGATCCGAAAACAAGGGCGCGACACGAAAAACATTAGAAACACAATAAATACATACAACAAACACATAAAAAGTTTACCCACAGCAAGGGGGGGCACCCAGGACCTCTGCAAGTGAAGTTACACCTCGATTTAAGTCCAAATTTCGGAGTTTAGACACCCGAAAATCACCTAAGCAAGAGAAAAAATGGCCGCCGAACAAAACGAAAACGACGCTAAAGGACCCTAAACACGCAAAACACCTACGGATTTTCAGAAAAAGTCGGACGACATCCGAAAACAAGGACGCAAAATCAGCCACAGCCGCATACCACACATTAGGCGCCATTTTAGAACACTAACTTACACAATCCGGAAGTACACAGCTACCCTAACGGATTTGCCTCGCGCACGCACACTATTACACTACACACTGCACACATTCATGACGCTTACACAGCAGCTCCACAGCACTGATGATGCAGCAACATGAAAACAGATTGCCAGCTCTTCAACACAATGCTTCCTGCATATATTACTTCACAATAGGTAAAGTATATTAATTTCTTATTTTAGTAATTATTCATCGCCATACCAAAAAAAAACTCCAATGCTGCTCATAGCACACAAACATCCAAGAGCCTTGCAATGAGCGCCAAAGGCACTCATTGTGAGCCACGCGATGAGCGCCAAAGGCGCACAGCGCGAGTCTCGCAATGAGCGCCGAAGGATTTTAAAACACCCACAAAATTAATTTCACACACAAACAACATTACCTGCCTTACAATCTTATTGCCGTAATTTTTTGACGGGAAAGTCGCTAGTGTATTATATTTATGTGATGAATATAGTCGTTTTAATCTTTTTATTACTGGCTGTAAGAATGGGAAGTCACATACACATATATCCAGTGATCTGTCCCCTATAAATGAAATGAAGAAATGTGATAATGCTATATTTTATATATATATATATATATATATATATATATATATATATATATATATACAGAGAGAGAGAGAGAGAGAGAGAGAGAGAGAGAGAGAGAGAGAGAGAGAGAGAGAGAGAGAGAGAGAGAGAGAGAGAGACTGACTATATATAACACTACTGATCTCCTTCTGGATCATTACTTTGTTGTGGTGAAGTGTACTTCAGTGAAGCTGTGAGCTATACTATGAAGGGTCACCCAAGATGTGCAGGTCATTGCAGATAGGCATACAAATCATGGTCCACTGGAGAAGGAACTGGCAACCCACTCCAGTATCTGTGCCAAGGGAACCTTATGGATGCGCACAACCAGCCTGGCATGTAGCAGTCCATAGGGTCATGACTAAACAACAACAGGCCTAGTATGCAGAACATAACTAGATCAATAATGATTTTGTGTGCTCTTCTGAGAGATCCTTTCTAAATCACTGCCCTAGTACAGAGAAGAACTCTATAGTATTAGTGTGATGTAATATTGCACTAGGAAATAGGCTGTCAAAAATGGCGGTATCATTTTAAATGTTTCTCTCCCTCCCTTGTGTCTCTTTCCTCCTTCCCTGTGTCACTCCCCCTTTTCCTCCCCTCCCCTGTGTCTTTCCCCCCTCCTTTCCTACCCTGTGTCTTTCTCCGTCTCCCCACCCGTGTCTCTTCCCCCCTTCCCTGCCGCTTCCCCACCTCCTGTGTCTCTTCCCCTCCGATTTGTCTCTTCCCCCCTCTATTCTGTCCCCCCCTCTCCTGTGACTCCCCCCTCCCCTGTGTCTCTTCCCCCACTCTTGTGTCTCCCTGCCTGTGTCTCTTCCCCCTCTCCCCTGTGTCTCTTCCCCCACCTCTCCCTGCCCCCCTCCCCTCCTGCGTCTTCCTCCCCCTCTCCCGTGTCTTCCTCCCCGCACTCCTGTGTCTTCCTCCCCAACTCCCCTCCCCTGTGTCTTCCTACCTCCTCTCCCCTGTGGCTTTCGCCCCCCTCTCCCCTGTGTCTTCCTCCCCCTCTCCCATGTGTCTTCCTCCCCCTACTCCTCTCCAGGTTGCGGCTGTGTGTTCTCCCCCCTCCCCTGTGTCTTCCTCCCCCCTCCCCTGTGTCTTCCTCCCCCTCCCCCGTGTCTTTCTCCCCCCTCCTCCTCTGCAGGCGGCGGCTATTGCCGCTAGCTGAGCATGCTCGGTTCTGCCGCGCAATGCACACTGCTGCAGCCATGGGCTGTACATGCACGAGCACGTAGAGTGCACGCTCGCAGCCTCCGTACAGGACTTAGGAAGTAGTGGAGCGTTACACACTTACCAGAATTATTATAGTTGATTAAAGGGGCTCTTTTTAAAAGTCTATTTCAATAAGATCAGTAAAGACCTCAGTTGTTGCCTATGGTGACCAATTCTGCTTTGCTGAGAACTGCGTTTCCCATAATGCTTTGTGAGTATAAAGGATAAATAACATTATAAATGGAACAATATCTGCCAACTGGTTCAGGTAGAAAGTGTCAGAAATTCATAAGGGCAGAGGAGGTAAGGTGAGATGTTAATGTTAAATGATACCTCTTGATAGAGCAGTGTGGCCACCTGCCAACCATAGTATGAAACTATAAACTGCTATTATATTAATTAATAATGAAGTTCATACAACTTTATCATCTCACAGCATTGGTCTGCAGTCCATCTGTTGCTAGTGGCTGCAACACTGAATAAACTGCTTGAGCTTGCTTGTGTTGCAGTGCATCTAAAGATGCAACAACATATATCAAAACGTGCTGCCCTCTCCTTTCACTTTGACCCAACCACATAGAGATGGAAGGTGGACAGGTGGACAAATGGACTATCCCTAAAAGCAAGCAGAGGGACTGTAAATATGTACTGCCTTATTTCCAAGTATTGCATCCTTTACCTTCCCTAATTTTCACAAAAATAATATTTCATTAAAGGAATACTGTGGTCTAATCTTTCTATGAGGGGGAAGGGAGGAGAAGTGAGGAGAAAGGGAGGAGCAGGAGAAGGGAGAGTGCAAAGGAAGGAGGAGGGGGAAGGGAGGAGGAGGAGAGGGGAGAGGGAGAGGGGGAATGGGGGAAGGGAGGAGAAGTGAGGGTTAGGGGAGGAGAAGAGAGGAGAAAGGGAGGAACAGGAGAAGGGAGAGTGCAAAGGAAGGAGGAGGGGGAAGGGAGGAGGAGGAGAGGGCAAAGGGAGAGGGGGAATGGGGGAAGGGAGGAGAAGGGAGAGAGGGAAGGGAGGAGGAGAAGGGAGAGGGGGAAAGGAGGAGGAGGAGGAGAAGGGAGACATTCTGTGTGATTCTGCACAGTAGTGTAAATAGAGGGCCCCAGTGCAAAAAAAATTGGGAAGCAAAAGGGGGAAGGGGGATGAGAGGAGAAAGGAGAGGGGGAAGCAGGGGAAAGGGAAGGGGAAGGGAGGAGAAGAGAGGGGAAAGGGAGGAGAAGGGAGAGTGCAAAGGGAGGAGGAGGCGAAGGGAGAGGGCAAAGGGAGAGAGGAAAAAGGGGGAAACGGAGGAGAAGGTAGAGGGGAAGGGAGAAGGAGGAGAAGGGAGAGGGGGGAGGGAGGAGGAGAAGGGAGAATTGTGTGCTTAGAGGGCATAGGAAATTTAAGGCAGCACTGCGCTCCCTCGAGAGCAGGGACCCCGGTGCAACACACAGGCTCCACTGACCCTGATTCTGCAGAACTTTTAGGGGAATGCAGATCATTTTGTTCATGCCCCAGAGCTTTTAATCTCTTCACTTATTTATTTGTGGTGCAGCAAAAAATAATAGACACAACATTTTCATTTTTAATATTTATATGCAATTATTGTTTTCTTTTCTGAACTGATTCTGTCCGCTACGTTCTCAAGAGGGTGTGTCCTTGTAAACTAATGAATATTATATTAGCCCTGTTGAAAGCACTGGCAGATTTAGACAGAGAACTGTGCCTGCTCTCTCTTCAAGAATAAGTGTGTAATGCAGCATTATTTCATAAAAAAGGTAATAAATTAAAGGCTGCATATTTTTTTTCCAAGAGTATAATTAATACTTGACTGGGCTGGCTATGTACAATGATCCCTGTAACATCTCATTACAATGCACAGTCTGTTACACTAAGATGTTATATCAATAACCCAGTTCCTGAGTGCTCTTTAATCCCCCCCGCCCGCCACCCTGTGGTAGAGGAGATAATAGGTGTATCATTAAGTGGGCGCCTGATTAATAATGCTCAGAAAGCTCACCGTCAGGTAACATCTTTCTATCACTTTTGTTATTTTTAATGCATTAGCAAATAGTGCGTGTAATTGCTGCTGTGTGTGTGAAGATGTGCTGGTGCCATTAGAGTATCTGCGTACATCCTGCAGTCCTGTGTACTGTATCCTGCTCCCACGCACAGTGACATCACTAGCAATGACCCCATTGGCTGCTAACGCACAGCATCTGGCTTACCAGGCACTGCAGTGACACCCATACTGTATATAGACACCAGTACTGCACACAGACACTAATACTGTACATAGAAGCTTATACTGTACATAGACACGAGTACTGCACACAGACACCCGTACTGCACACAGACACCAGTACTGCACACAGACACTAGTACTGTATATAGACACCAGTACTGCACACATACACTAGTACTGTACATAGACACCAGTACTGCACACAGACGCTTATACTGTACATAGAAGCTTATACTGCACACAGACACCAGTACTGCACACAGACGCTTATATTGTACATAGACACCAGTACTGCACACATACACTAGTACTGTACATAGAAGCTTATACTGCACACAGACACCAGTACTGCACACATACACTAGTACTGTACATAGAAGCTTATACTGCACACAGACACCAGTACTGCACACATACACTAGTACTGTACATAGAAGCTTATACTGCACACAGACACCAGTACTGCACACATACACTAGTACTGTACATAGAAGCTTATACTGCACACAGACACCAGTACTGCACACAGACACTAATACTGTACACAGACACCAGTACTGCACACATACACTAGTACTGTACATAGAAGCTTATACTGCACACAGACACCAGTACTGCACACAGACACTAATACTGTACACAGACACCAGTACTGCACACATACACTAGTACTGTACATAGAAGCTTATACTGCACACAGACACCAGTACTGCACACATACACTAGTACTGTACATAGAAGCTTATACCGCACACAGACACTAATACTGTACACAGACACCAGTACTGCACACATACACTAGTACTGTACATAGAAGCTTATACTGCACACAGACACCAGTACTGCACACATACACTAGTACTGCACACAGACACTAATACTGTATCTAGATGCTTATACTGCACACAGACACCAGTACTGCACACAGACACTAGTACTGCACACAGACACTAATACTGTATCTAGATGCTTATACTGTACATAGACACCAGTACTACACACAGACACTAGTACTGTATATAGACACCAGTACTGCACATAGACACCAGTACTGCACACAGACACCAGTACTGCACACATACACTAGTACTGTATATAGACACCAGTACTGCACACAGACACTAGTACTGTATATAGACACCAGTACTGCACACAGACACTAGTACTGTATATAGACGCCAGTACTGCACATAGACACCAGTACTGCACACAGACACTAGTACTGTATATAGACACCAGTACTGTATATAGACACCAGTACTGCACACATACACTAGTACTGCACACAGACACCAGTACTGCACATAGACACCAGTACTGTACATAGGCACTTATATTGTACATAGACACAGTACTGCACACATACACTAGTACTGTACATAGAAGCTTATACTGTACAACGATACCAGTACTGCACACAGACACTAGTACTGTACATAGGCACTTATATTGTACATAGACACCAGTACTGCACACAGACACTAGTACTGTACATAGACACTAGTACTGTACATAGACACCAGTACTGCACACAGACACTAGTACTGTACATAGACACCAGTACTGCACACAGACACTAGTACTGTACATAGACACCAGTACTGTGCATAGACACTAGTACTATACATAGACACTAGTACTGTACATAGACACTAGTACTGTACATAGACAATAGTACTGCACACATAAATGTATACTGTACATAGACACCAGCACTGCACACAGACACCCATACTGTACATAGACACCAGTACTGTGCATAGACACTAGTACTATACATAGACACTAGTACTGTACATAGACACTAGTACTGTACATAGACAATAGTACTGCACACATAGAGGTATACTGTACATAGACACCAGTACTGTACATAGACACCCATACTGTTCACAGACATTTTATTCCATAGAGACACCCATACAGTAGTCAGACACCAATACTGCATACAAACACCCATACTGTACACAGACACCAATAATGCACACATACACCCATACAGTACCTAGACACCCATGCTGTACATAGACATCATTACTGCATATACTCACAAATACTATACATAAACACCAATACCGAACACAGGCACCCGACAACCCATGTACACCCCTAACTCTTCTGCTTTAGCTTACAGGAGCACACACTATTCAATTAGTGTATCATACAGAGACTCTACCTTTATTCTTACACAAATAAATTAAGCAGTACAAAAGAATTCAACCACTAACTCATCATTCCCCTCTCATTCCCCCCCTTTATTCACTGTGACGACCCCCCCCCCCCCCCCCCCCCCCAGGTTTGTCAGGTCACTTCAAACCTTAAAACAAGTTCCATGTCCACTGTAATAGCCTTTTGATCTTAGTAATCACACGTGTTAGGGTCCCAAATAAACAGAGTTGGTTTTGGGGTTCAGGGAGTCTTGACCTGGCCCCCAAATCAGTCATACTGTACACAGACATCAATACTGCACACAAACACCCATACTGTACATAGACACCAATACTGCATATAGACACCCATACTTCATACAAACACTCATACTGCACATAGATACCAATACTGCATATAGACATCCATACTTCATACAGACACTCATACTGTACATAGACACCAATACTGCATATAGACACCCATACTTCATACAGACACTCATACTGTATATAGACACCAATACTGCATATAGACACCCATACTTCATACAGACACTTATACTGTACATAGACACCAATACTGCATATAGACACCCATACTTCATACAGACACTCATACTGTACATAGACACCAATACTGCATATAGACACCCATACTGCATACAGACACTCATACTGTACATAGATACCAGTACTGCATATAGACATCCATACTTCATACAGACACTCATACTGCACATAGATACCAATACTGCATATAGACATCCATACTTCATACAGACACTCATACTGCACATAGACACCAATACTGCATATAGACACCCATACTTCATACAGACACTCATACTGCACATAGACACCAATACTGCATATAGACACCCATACTTCATACAGACACTCATACTGCACATAGACACCAATACTGCATATAGACACCCATACTTCATACAGACACTCATACTGTACATAGACACCAATACTGCATATAGACACCCATACTTCATACAGACACTTATACTGTACATAGACACCAATACTGCATATAGACACCCATACTTCATACAGACACTCATACTGTACATAGACACCAATACTGCATATAGACACCCATACTTCATACAGACACTCATACTGTACATGGACACCAATACTGCATATAGACACCCATACTTCATACAGACACTCATACTGTACATAGACACCAATACTGCATATAGACACCCATACTTCATACAGACACTCATACTGTACATAGACACCAATACTGCATATAGACACCCATACTTCATACAGACACTCATACTGTACATAGATACCAGTACTGCATATAGACACCCATACTTCATACAGACACTTATACTGTACATAGACACCAATACTGCATATAGACACCCATACTTCATACAGACACTCATACTGTACATAGACACCAATACTGCATATAGACACCCATACTTCATACAGACACTCATACTGTACATAGACACCAATACTGCATATAGACACCCATACTTCATACAGACACTCATACTGTACATAGACACCAATACTGCATACAGACACCCATACTGTACATAGACACCTACACTGCATCCATACATCCATACTGTACACAGACAATACTTCAGCACACAGAAACCCTCATTCTATACATAGACAACAATATGTCAGACACCTATAGACACCATTACTGCATACAGATATCAATACTGTACAAACACCCATAGTGTACACAAACAAGAGTACTGCACACAAACATAGTACATAGACACATACTGTATACAGACAACAGTGCTGCACAGACATCCCTACTGTACATACATAACAGTACTGTACACAGACACCCATACGGTGGCCTGATGATAGACAAATGTTTTTTTAGAAAGCGAAAATAATGAAAACAACCTTAACATTTTGAACTTTTACTTGCAATTATTTTTAACTGCAGGGTTTCATTTTCTTTTCTCAGCTGATTCTATTGCTACATTCTTAGGATGGGGTGTCTTTGAAAACTAGTGAAGTTTGCATTAGACCTAATTAAAGCACTGGCAGTTACAGATCTCACAATCCTATCGTGCACATAGGAACTTTCTGTGTCTTTGGAGCCCCCTCCATTAGTTTGATTATTAACCCTGGCCATGAATGAAGTGGTCTCACTATGATATGAAAGCTTGTATACCTTATATTACCCATAGGCTCTTACACTGTACATGACATGATGTACTCATTGTGCCAATAGACATATTCTTCAATGCCCCATGTTTTTTATGCTCAAGAATGACATTCACCCTTTAACTCAATTTCCACCTTTTCCATCATAGTGCAATAAGTCACTATCTCATTCCCCCTATTTTAAAAAACAAGCTTCATGTTGCGGATAAAGTTGATAAAGGGACTGGAAATGACCCAGCAATCTTGGAACATATTGGTACCAATGACAACATTAGTGAAAGACAGAGAGGCCTGGGGTTGTTTTTAAACTAGTTGGGGGGGGGGGAGTGCTAGATAGAAGCAATAAGTAAGATAGCATATAACTATTCATGGGGGATGAGAAGTGTAGAGGGTTAATATTGTCAAGAGTTAGTTCATGGTAAGTAACTCAAATTAAGTAGCAAATGCTTTAAAGCTGCAGTCATAGCAACCTGAAGTTTATACAGTGGACCCTTGGTACTCGACTACCTCAGACTCGTTTTTTGTGATACTCGACGCCGCTGACTGAAAACAAAATGCCTCTGAACTCGACGCTTGCTCAGTACTCGTCACGTTTGCACTACCCCGCATCCTGTCTCACCAGGAGGTAAGAAAGAACTGTGGCGGAGTGTATGGTGCCTCCAAGAGCACAAAAGCAGTCTGTGCTTACAAGAGCCCAAAAGCAGGCTGTGCACTTACAATAGCCCAACAGCAGCCTGTGCCTGCAAGAACCAACGTGTAGCCTGTGCCTGCAAGAACCAACAAGCTATGCCTGCAAGAACCATCGTGCAGCCTGTGCCTATGGTAGCGGAGCTAATAGTACTGCCTTAAGTTCAATGTTTTGTTAATCTGAATTGTATGTGATGGATCAGAACACAATAGTCTAAGTTGGTGAAGTGAAATGAGAAAAATATATACATAAAACTATTTTTTATAAATAGAAAACAGAAAATTGGCATGTGCGTATGTATTCACCCCCTTTGTTATGAAGCCCATAAAAAGCTCTGGTGCAGCCAATTGCCTTCAGAAGTCACATAATAAGTGAAATGATGTCCACCTGTGTGCAATCTAAGTGTCACATGATCTGTCATTACATACAGTGGATATAAAAAGTCTACACACCCATGTTAAAATGTCAGGTTTCTGTGCTGTAAAAAATTAGACAAAGATAAATTATTTCAGAACTTTTTCCACCTTTAATGTGACCTGTAAACTGTACAACTCAATTGAAAAACAAACTGAAATCTTTTAGGTTGAGGGAAGAAAAATAAAAAATAAAAATAATATGGTTGCATAAGTCTGCACACCCTCTTATAACTGGGGATGTAGCTGTGTTCAGAATTAAGCAATCACATTCCAAATCAGGTTAAATAGGAGTCAGCATACACCTGCCATCATTTAAAGTGCCTCTGATTAACCCCAAATAAAGTTCAGCTGCTCTAGTTGGTCTTTCCTGAAAAAAGTTCAGAAATGTTCTTAGTCGCATCCCACAGCAAAAGCCATGGTCCACAGAGAGCTTCCAAAGCATCAGAGGGATCCCATTGTTAAAAGGTATCAGTCAGGAGAAGGGTACAAAAGAATTTCCAAGGCATTAGATATACCATGGAACACAGTGAAGACAGTCATCATCAAGTGGAGAAAATATGGCACAACAGTGACATTACCAAGAACTGGAGCTCCCTCCAAAATTGATGAAAAGATGAGAAGAAAACTGGTCTTGGGAGGCTACCAAGAGGCCTACAGCAACATTAAAGCAGCTGCAGGAATATCTGGCAAGTACTGGCTGTGTGGTACATGTTACAACAATCTCCTGTATTCTTCATATGTCTGTGCTATGGGTAGAGTGGCAAGACGAAAGACTTTTCTTATGAAGAAAAACATTCAAACCAGGCTACATTTTGCAAAAACACATCTGAAGTCTCCCAAAAGCATGTGGGAAAAGGAGTTATGGTCTGATGAAACCAAGGTTGAACTTTTTGGCCATAATTCCAAAAGATATATTTGGCACAAAAACAACACTGCACATCACCAAAAGAACACCATACCCACAGTGAAGCATGGTGGTGGCAGCACCATGCTTTGGGGCTGTTTTTCTTCAGCTGGAACTGGGATCTTAGTTAAGATAGAGGGAATTATGAACAGTTCCAAAGACCAGTCAATATTGGCACAAAACCTTCAGGCTTCTGCTAGAAAGCTGAACATGAAGAGGAACTTCATCTTTCAGCATGACAACGACCCAAAGCATACATCCAAATCAACAAAGGAATGGCTTCACCAGAAGAAGATTAAAGTTTTGGAATGGCCCAGCCAGAGCCCAGACCTGAATCCGATTGAAAATCTGTGGGGTGATCTGAAGAGGGCTGTGCACAGGAGATGCCCTCGCAATCTGACAGATTTGGGGTGTTTTTGCAAGGAAGAGTGGGCAAATCTTGGCAAGTCAAAATGTGCCATGCTGATAGACTCATACCCAAAAAGACTGAGTGCTGTAATAAAATCAAAAGGTGCTTCAACAAAGTATTAGTTTAAGGGTGTGCATACTTATGCAACCATATTATTTTATTTTCATATTTTTTCTTCCCTGTACCTAAAAGATTTTAGTTTGTTTTTCAATTGAGTTGTACAGTTTATAGGTCACATTAAAGGTGGAAAAAGTTCTGAAATGATTTATCTTTGTCTCATTTTTTTACAGCACAGAAACCTGACATTTTAACAGGGGTGTGTAGACTTTTTATATCCACTGTATACACATCTTTTTTGAAAGGCCCCAGAGGCTGCAACACCTAAGCAAGAGGCACCACTAACCAAACACTGCCATGAAGACCAAGGAACTCTCCAAACAAGTAAGGGACAATATTGTTGAGAAGTACAAGTCAGGGTTAGGTTATAAAAAAATATCCATATCTATGATGATCCCTAGGAGCACCATCAAATCTATCATAACCAAATGGAAAGAACGTGGCACAAAAGCAAACCTGCCAAGAGACAGCCACCCACCAAAACTCACAGACCGGGCAAGGAGGGCATTAATCAGAGAGGCAGACATTACTTTCAGCAAAAAACAAAATGGCACGTTTTAAGTTATTGAAAAGGCATGTGGGGACTCCCAAAATGTATGGAGGAAGGTGCTTTGGTCTGATGAGACTAAAATTGAACTTTTCGGCTATCAAAGAAAACTCTAGGTCTGGCGCAAACCCAACACATCACATCACCCAAAGAACACCATCCCTTGTGGGGATGTTTTTCAGCAGCCAGGACTGGGAAACTGGTCATAGTTGAGGGAAAGTTGGATGATGCTAAATACAGGGATATTCTTTAGCAAAACCTGTACCACTCTGTGCGTGATTTGAGGCTAGGACGGAGGTTCACCTTCTAGCAGGACAATGACCCCAAACACACTGCTAAAGCAACACTTGAGTGGTTTACAGGGAAACATGTAAATGTGTTGGAATGGCCTAGTCAAAGCCCATACCTTAATCCAATAGAAAATCTGTGGTCAGACTTAAAGATTGCTATTCACCAGCGCAAACCATCTAACTGGAAGTAGCTGGAGCAGTTTTGCAAGGAGGAATGGGCACAAATCCCAGTGGTAAGATGTGGCAAGCTCATAGAGACTTATCCAAAGCGACTTGGAGCTGTGATTGCCGCTAAAGGTGGCTCTACAAAGTATTGACTTTAGGGGGGTGAATAGTTATGCACATTGACTTTTTCTGTTATTTTGTCCTATTTGTTGGTTGCTTTACAATAAAAAAAAAAAAAAAACATCTTCAAAGTTGTGGGCATGTTCTGTAAATTAAATGATGCAAATCCTCAAACGAACCATGTTAATTCCAGGTTGTGAGGCAACAAAACACGAAAAATGCCAAAGGGGTGAATACTTTTGCAAGGCACTGTAAGTGGAATTAAATATCCCACTTCCTATGGAACCTATTTATCAAAGAAAGTAAAATTTGATCCCACCTTGATAATTAGGCTCTGAAAAAAACATAGGAAGTGGAGATATTTTCAGCCTTATTAAATTGCGATTCAGTAAATTTAAAAGGGCTTTATTTAAGCACATAGCATATTTTATTTACAGAAGTTTTTAGTTAGTGAAGACCTTGCTTTTGGATAGAAGTGCACTAACTAAAAACTTCTGTAAAAAAAAAATATGCTGTTTGCTTAAATAGAGCCCTTTTAAATTTACTGAATCGCAATTTAATAGGGCTATTTATGTTTATCTGCACTTAGCCCAACTTAACCATTTGATTACTATACCCTAATGTGTTATTTATAACATAGGTTGAAAAGTGCAGGGAATAACTTCAACTTTCTTTCTTATTCTATGAAACCTTGTATTAAGTTCTTAATGGTTAGCACAGGCTACATAGAATAACTTCCACTGATAAGTAATGCCCATTTTATTTTTACAAAGAGGTAAATAGAGGAAACAGTTCCAATTTCTATATCATTATATGAATCCAATTCTAAAAAAAGTGCAAACCTTTAAGATTGTTTGATAAATATTGTTTATAGCTTAGGATAGACATTGGAGTTCCTTAGATCAACATTTTGACTCTTTTTGATATGTAGTGATTGACGGTTCTGGTGTAATTCAGGAACCCAATAACCAATGTTATCCAATATTACCATAGTCCCACCTTTGACTTGAAAATTACGGGCTAGATGTACTTGTAAGTGGTGTAGAGCCACCCTTATATTTTCTAGCGAATGTTAGGGGCTCTGGTGTACAGAAGGGACCCAAGAACCAATATAAGACAAGTATACTCTATTGTTACCTCTGACTTGAACATCATGGGCTAGATTTACTAACCGGTAAAGAGCTAGATAACCCTCCATTCCTATGTTATCCCACAGCATTTATTTTGTACATATCAGCTGTACTGAGTATGTCATTATAGTTTCTGATTGTGTTAACCACTTCACTGCCAGGATGTTTAGTATGGACCAGGGATTTGTCAGGGATAGTGAGGAGGTCAGTGGATTGGAATTTAAGGTGGCTCCAGCGAGGCTGGGAGGGGATTAGCCAGATTTGGGGAGCTAATTCTGCTGTCCCTCTGTTTAATCAGGTGACATCTGCTCTTAAATCCTTGTATATAACAGGAGTATCCCAGGACTGCAGGTCCCACCCCATAAATACTATCTTTTGATCTACTGAGTATAATCAGCATATTTTAGGTCACCCTGTTATTATGTGAATATGATACTGACATCTGAGTTCCCTGTCACTGAAACCTCTATTTAACCTCCATGTATGTATAGGACGCCACCCACAATATAAACACTATCTCTGTGTACATCACACATAAGCACTTCATCATACAAGTGGAATGTGTATGAAAATTGCTTGGAAAAGAGATATCTCCCATTGGTCCCCATCTTAAAATCTGCCACATTTGCCCATATAATTAATACATAGTTGTTAAATTCCCTTCATAACCAAATGGAAAGACAACTAGAGCACCACATGTTTACATAGTGTTATAAATAAGTTTAATGATATTACATATTTATACAGTATCTCAGCTCAGCGCCGTACTGTACGTTACGCCCATCTGCTACATCAGTGGAATTAATATGAAAAATATTGACTGAAACCAAGAACCCTATATAATATGTCCAGGTGATTAAGAAAAATGCATACAGTCTCTCCTCAAGGAAGCAAAGGACCCCCTATTAATCTCTTTATTTCAAAAATGCCAACCAGAACATTAAAACATCTCCCCAAAACCCCATACCTTTCTACATGACTCCCTGCATCTTAAAATCATTCTACAGTCCCAACTATCTCTACATGACTCCAGAATGGTCAGGTGTACCTTAAATAACTCTACAAAATGTGTAAGGGACTCCAAAATGGCACATATGTACTATAAAATCACCCCCCCCCCCACAAAGTTTTAAAGTAATTACAAAATTGCCCCCAAACTAAACAGCCAGGATGTTAAAAAGTAATGCTAAAACTGAGACACCAGATTTGCCCCCTATGACCTAACAATCCCTGCCCAGAATGTCTCCAAAAGCGCCCATCTACTTGAAACCAAAATGGCCATTCATGACAATAGAAACCTTCAAAATTACCCAACGACATGACAATCAAATGGTATTTTAAGATTATAAACTTCTTTACAAGACCTTGAAACTCATCTCCATGACATTGCAGTGGACCACCATAACCAAACAATGACTCCCCACTTATTATTTTTATTATTTCCTTTATTTGTAACGTGTCAACATATTCCGTATCGCTATACAAAGGTGAGTTCAAGTCAAAACAATATTAACAAAATGAAGAAAAAAAAAATAAGAAAAGAATGGAGGGCCCTGTCTTTGAGTTACTATCTGATTTCTTTGGGTATGCTTTCCACAAAGCTCAGAGAGAAACCTTTCTGAACAAATTTGGCAGCAATTCTTGACCACACAAAATAGAGTAACAGGATTGATGGAAACTACACTCCATCTTACTTAAATGTAAATAATACGCAATGTACCATATAAGTAATCTGATAATAATATATACTAAAACAAAAATGGGTTAACAGCTGTATCCAAAGGAGCTTGAGGACATACCTGACCTAACATTTGTGTTTAATGGTCAGCACAATGTAACTGAAGATTTCTCTTGTTTCAACTCAGATAGAAGTGTTTCTAATTAGCCTATTAATTATACAGTGTAACCCCTAACCGCACACTGCACTTCCCTTAACAAGTTTCATTAATCAATTATTAAAAGTCCATTTCAGCCTCGTCTTGCCTTGAAGATGCAACTGACCTGCTGTGACCGTTATTATCAATTATTAAAACTGATGCAGTAAATTGGCCCGACCATTCAAATGTCTTTTTAATTTATACGTAAAATATGGTGTTAACCCAGTGATTGCTGAAATTAACTATCCCATGCGTTGTGGTTCATGAGATATATAGCTGTTTAATTGCAGTTATAGAAAGACAATGCAATGTCTCACTATATCACTGCCTCCAGTGTAAAACCATTTTTTTGATAAATTAATATAATTTATCTAAAAGAGAATATTTTGTACATTAAAAAATGTTTTTTTTTTCTGTTTGAAAAATACAGTACGTTTCATAATGTAAAAAAAAAAACTAAATGAGCATGTGGGGAAACTTTTCCATTTCTTCTTGTTTTGTCCTATTAAACGTTGGGAATCTATTCTAAATCCACAAGTTTGGATCCAAAACATTGTTTTTCATCTATTTCTGAGTTGATTAGTGTAACATGTCTAACATAAAAAACTATGAAGTATAATATTTATAGGAGGCTTGTTTGAAACACTGGAAATTATATTGAGATTGAATGAATTACAGTTTAAAACACTGCTTTTAATGTTAAACCTTGTATTCAATTTAGATATAATGGCAGATTATGAGTAACCATGATTCAGATAAGCAGCCTTATTAAATTGTGATTCAGACAATTGAAAAGGGCTCTATATAAGCAGAGATATTTTTTTTACATAGCATAATTTTTTTTTACAGAAGTTTTTAGTTATGTGCTTATATAGAGCCTTATTCAATTGGCTGAATCGCAATTTAGATCTCTGTTTAGCTCTGTTGATTGACTGCCACTGTACAGTCACTTGACAATACAACTCAGTAGTAGAGTAAGCCCCAAGTGTGATAGTGTGGGAATAGCGTTTCTCTTTAATGTAACAGAATTTGATGGCAGATAAGAACCAGAGTCCCAGCTAGTCTACCTAAACCTTGACTTTAAATCTTATGCTTATACCAGGCATGCTTACATTACTTAACTGTGCTTGACCTTATCACTTCCACTGGAAGACCGATCCACTTATCTACTACCTTTTCTGTAATGTAGCATTTCTCACATTACCCCTAAATCTTCCAATCTTGTATGTGCATTCCTTTTTTACTTCCCTTTTTATTGATATATCTGTAGGTTTCTATCATACCACCCATCTCCATTCTACCCTTTAGCCATATTCAGGTCATGATGTCTTTCCTTATATGTTTTTTTTGGAAACTGAGAACTGGATTTGAACTCACAACCTAACTAACCTAAAGGCAATGGCTTTACCTGCATCCTCGCTCTGCATATTACCTATTGACCAACTTTTTCTGTCATATTGAATAGGACCTGCATACAAAGTAATTAGTAACATCTATGGGGTGTAACCTCTCAATAAAACAAAAGATTTAATGCAGAAAATGTTGCAGTACCTCCATGATCACCCGACCAAGGGGGATCCCATCCGCAGTTATATCAAAGAACACCCGTTTGTTTTCCATGACGACGCTGGAACTTGGTCACCTCGAAGGGATGGGAGAATTCTGATTAGGGGTCTGCATACCCTCTCTCTTATATATCCATGCACATACCCCTGCGTGTCCTGCCAATCACAAGGCGCTATAGATAAGACATTGTAGGTCGGCCAGGCCACAGTGCACGGATTCCCCCCTAAGAGCCATGGGGCCAGGAATGTTTGATACCGGCTCAGTATATTCCCTACTAATCCTTTTGTGGGTAGCACCAAATGCTGTGTGATTAGTGTAGGGGAGTGTGTGCAGTGAACACAATGCTATTTCAGTAACATTGCATGACTGGTGAAGGTTTTATTGCTGTACCGAAAGCCCTATGTCTTGTATGCTTTTAGACCATCTCTGTTAAAGATGTCAAAATGAAAGCGTTACTGACAGATGTCATTATAAGACCATGGAAGGATAAACTATAGCTTTATTACCTTGAAATGTATTTCTGTGTTTTACAAAGGAATGTAAGTATCTAGTTCATCACTTAGTTGTCTTTTTATAAATTCAACTCTAAAGCCATTAGTAAATAAAATGGATTTTAAATTAACGTTACCTGCCTGGTTTGCCTCCACTTTCCTCCGACTCATATTGTTTGTCTGGAAGACACTAAAGTCACTTGGAATCATAATTATTCCTTAATTGTGAATTGTTTCCTATCCCTTCGTCATTTGTGATGTCAGTTTTTATTGCCTGTGTTCCAAACATGGGTTAATTAATCAGATGAAAAGAATGCCTAAGTCACAAATCCTGAATAATTCAAAAGCGGCCAGATAACTTCAATGTCTTTAAGAAAAGCAGAGTGTAGTATTGTAATGGGATAGAGATAGATAGATAGATAGATAGATAGATAGATAGATAGATAGATAGGACGAGCACCTGAGGCAGGTTAACATTAATTTTAAAACCATTTTATTTACAGAATGCTTTATAAATGCACATTTCTTGAAGTAACAAGTGGTGGACTACATACTCACTTCCTAACTTAGCACTTACACTAGCTGTATAAAAGACTGTTCTAACACTTAATTTAAGATAAACTCTTTTGAAAAGCTACACTAAAACAGGCAAAATGTTTTCAGAATATAAAAAAATGTCAGATTCTAATATATTACTTCATATGCTGTGATGGACTTGCTCCTACTTTCTATAGATCAGTTGTAATGGGGCACCAAAGTGTTTTGCACTGGGGACTTCCATTCACTAGCTCCACCACTGACCAACGTGTCTAGAAAAACCTGTAGTTGCGATAGCCAAAATCCAGCAAGTGAACAGACAAGTAGTCCAAGACTGTTCAGTGAGGGCATGCCCAGAAATGAAGCCTGATCTCTACTGCGGTCTGCTGTCGATAGCCCACTTGACAAACATGGAGCATAACTCAGTAAAAGGTGAGTATCACTTAGCTTCGGAGGTGATGCATGGAGTATGCTTAGGAGAGGGTCTGGCATGGAAAAAGGGAGGGCAGTAGCTGTGGTTCTTTCCCTTCTTACCCTCATCTCCATCAGCTTGGGTTGCACTACTATTCAGCATCGATATATTAAGGGTAGCGACTTCATAGTCCAAAATGTTGCTTTTACTTCTGCAATGTCTCTTCTCATAGAGATTATATGGGAGATACAAGCATGGGCGATGGTGTGCACTATGATATCCACAAGAGGCTGACAGCTTTGCTCTGTGGGCTCAAGGGTAATTAACAACCACTGTCTGGTACAGTAGGGTATTGTATTTTTATACAGTAGTATAGCTGAACGATGTTTGACGGCAAGTAAATAGTATGCTAGGCTTCATGCTTTTTTTATTGGACTATTGGGAACTGGCAACTTTTTATGGCAAAATATCCACATGGGTACCTAGGGGGAAGTTTGGCTTTGAGTTGCTCAAAGCAGGCATAATGAAATACTACTACATGATATGTTCCACAACCCCTAGATAAAGTGCACCATGAGCATGTAAGCAAGTGGTAAGTTTCAGATTGCTCAATGATTTTAACTTTCCATGATGCCTGCATTGATTGTGAACAGACAAAATACGAATGAAACGCAATGTAGGAATAGGCTTGGGGGGACCAGGGTATAAGGCAGGAAGAAGTATGCCCAGCAGGTTGACCCTCCTGATACTTGCCAGCCACAATCCTAGTTGACTTGATTACTTCTTGCTGCGGTCACCTTTATGGCCCTATTTTGGAACTTCTCTTGTAAACAAATGCACATTACGGTTTGTCCATTGTGGGCTGTCACCTCCATATATATGTGACCCCCCGGCTGACAATTAGTATTATTTATTTTACTCGCCACAAATTCTTGCTTAACTTCAGCAGTTTTAATGGTGCTTTTACTAATGCATTTAATCCAAGCTGGACTTCTATAAAACCAATAGTGGGCACCAAACTGGTATTATATGTGGATATAATGGGTATGAGCAAGAAGGCACAAAAAAGAAAAAAAAAGAAATTGCTATTAGATTTCTGGATTTAATTGTTTTACCTACATGCAGGACTTCATTATAAAGTAGTAATGAGATCAGTTCTAAAGGCATTTTGAGGACAGTCCTTACAGAAGTGGGATAGTTGGTGCTACAAAATTGGGCTTGGCAAAAGTGCAGTGTACACAGTACCTAAAGTAGGTACTCAAGCATCAAGTAATAAGCAATCCCAAAATAAATTATTTCCAGGGGCATAAAGTTTTATACTGTGCTAGGTCCATTCAGTTTTGTGCATCCTCCTTTCTCCTTGCTATACCCAGCAGATACTTGGCTTTTGTTCCTAAAATTATTAGAAACCCTGGTAGGGACTATGGATTTATATATGATCTCTAATCAGTCCACTTGACAAAATAATTAAGCTGGACAAGCGACATGTAGCCCAAGATAGAATGATACAAGCTAGTCCATAATACAAGCTAGTATTGGGTGTCTAACTATTACTTAAAAAATGGCCGGCATGTTCCACAAATGAAATCGGAAACACTGTAGCAGTTAGGCTCAGTTAGAATTCCCTGATGCTTCCCCAATTTCCTATGCACATGAGTCATAACAATACCACGCTGTATGGCATGGACGCAGACAGCTGTTGTTTTCTCCTCTCTATTCTGGTCGGTGTTCTAGCTGCTGCTGCTATCTATCCACTATCTACAGTAAAAAAAAAAAAAGAAATGATATGGATAAATCGGAAATTGTATTGACAATAGCAGAATCAGCTGAGAAAGGAAATGCAACCCTGCAGTAAAGAATAATTACAGATACAATGTACAAAATGTAAAGGATGGATTTCATTTTTGCTTTCTAAAATATTTTGTTCACTGGTTTTTTAAAAGTATGTTTCCTGGGTTTCAAATATTTGGTAATAAACAAGCAGTGATTTTTAGAAAAATGTGTGTTATATAGATATGTTCAGTGTACTTACAAAGTTATAGCCAGGAAAGTAAAATCCAGCTTTTTACACCCACAGAAAGCTTACATAACCAAGTATGCAGAGGAGAGCAGCCAGGTACAGAGTCTGACCTTTCAAAGGAAGTACTTGCTGCTGGATGGAATCACATGGTTGGGTTGGGTCTAAGCGCACACGACTAGAGCAAAAGACTACATGTCACAGGCTGCTTTGCAACACAGGAACCACAGAGTATAATACAAATGTATCAGCTAACCTCTGCTTTCTCCTGATTGGCCAAACGAATGAGATTTTATGCTAATCTTAGCAGGGATTTTCAAGGGTGTCAACGAACAAAAGCCTCAGCTTGCAAACTGAAAAGATTTAGCAAACATAAGGGTGAGTTTGTAAATGTTTATTTTGGTATTTTTTTCATGTAAAAAATGTTTGCATACACTACTGATTCTCCTCAGATGCATTCATAACCCAGGAAACTGTATTTAAAGTCATGAAAGTTGAACTATTACGGTTGGCAATTTAGGTTCAGCATGTGGCAGTCAGGGTGCAAGGTCCTGGAAGCCACAGTGAAAGGAAAAACAGGCACCTCCCCCAAATTCTGCTAGCACTTCCAACATTTCCTGGCAGACTCACATTTGATTTTATGATTGTTGTACTTTGTACTGTAAAGACATTTTGTTTTTAACACACTGTGAGCCGAGTTATAATTGTTTCCACTGCATGGAGCTGTAATAAGCCCCATTAGCGGTAAAAATATTGATTACAGGGAAAAATACAATTTTGAACAGTTTATGTTGAAGGTTCCATCTTGTCTGGTTTCACCATCCTGATAGCTTGTGTACATGAAAGAGTTAATGGATGCTTTGAACTATGGCATCCAGCCCTCTTACTCATTTAATTGCTCAGAATCGACATACAAGAATATTCCACTTATACATCAGCCCCTCAGCGCTAAAAATGTGGCCTCCTTAAGTCAAAGGAGTGGGGGAAGCTCTAGCTGAGAGTGCTATTTGGTCAGACATATGCTTGAGTCTAGAAAGGAGCATGTACAGTACTTTGTAAAATTTGGACACTCACCAAGCTAAAGGTTTTTCAACAAGCCAATTAGCTCTGTCTGAGAGGCAGTGCTACATTGGTCCTAGAGCAGTCATGTATTGTTTGGGAATCGTGACATTTGACAGAATTTCAAACTTAAGAAATTCTATTATGTTCTATTTTCCTTATAGTCCACTCATCGCCTTAGTCCTTGAACTCCATAGCCTAACTGGGGTTACAAGTTCAGGTTTGCCTATGCTCTATTCCCTCCTGTAGCGTACCCATTAACTGCATTTTGTGAGGCAAGGACTCAACAAGAGAAGGTTTCACACTACTGGTGTCATGTTGCACAGGAAGCAGAGGCATGCTGTGTGAGAAGTTGCTAAATCATTGAACTCATGGGATTTTCAATCATATGTAATCCAGAACAATCCTGTATAGACTACAAAAACTGCCCAATGGTTAAGCTTCTAACAGGAAGACACTAATCAAGTGAATACACTCCATGGAGGAGTGGACTTAACTCACAAGATGCATTGCTACCAGTTCACAGGTGACCAAGGTGGTTGTATAGAAGAGATAGTATCCAGAAAAAAAAATTACTGCACATCTTAAGTGTTTTGCATGTTACAATGAGGTGATAAACCATTGAAGACAGTGAGTAAAAGGGGCACTGCACTAAATTTTGGTAGAGCAGTTTGAGTGTTTTAAGCTCACTTTAAGCGTGGCCATTCTGGTACCTGTAACTTTACAAGGGATATCTGGTATCCAGGTGGTCAACATTTAACAGTGCTGGGAGCTTCTGCAGTCTCCCACCACATGAATAACCCTATGTGCTATACATACACACACACATATATATATAAAGCAAAACCTGTCTTAAGTTGTGCCATTTAACAAGCCAACATTAACTGGTGCAGAAAACATGAATACTGTTTTGAAAGTGGTTCCCTTATTAAAAATTCTTCTCTGTCCTCTGCCTTCAAGCCATCAGGAAGGGTCTTGAAACGGATCTGTAGATTGGTGTTAGATCATTGATCTTTAGTAATCTTACAGCAAACCCACTTCACAATAGGTTATGCCTAGATCTCTTGCAATAGATTACCAAACATCTTGTAAAAAATTTTCCTGCACGTGATTAATTCATAAACTTACTTTAGTCCAATGTTAAGTTGAATATAATTCCCCCTGTACTTTGCTTTTCAGCTTCAATATTCCTTTACTTCCTCTACTGTGATTTATGCCTTCTGGAGGTCAACCCAGCTACAACTGTAAAGAGTCAAGATCCCCTTTAAGGTCACTAATGTATATTGAGCCAACAATGCAATGTAGTTATGCAAGATTACTATTGTTTAAAGGTATATCCAAGTTTCCATATTTTTTTAAATAAAACTGCTTCAGTCAGTACAAATTATTAATTCTGCAGATTTAATTAACACAATATTTTTTTCCACAGCCCCAGAGCTGACTACATAAGTATCCTGTACTAACCAATAGAAACACTGCATATAACCCTATATCAAACCAACAGAAACTATGCCAAAGCTACAGAAGCAGTGTTGGGTCCCATCATCCAAGGGATGAGAGGTGTGGTTTTGAGAACCAAGCCTAAATCCCAGGAGGTTTTGCTGCAGACTTGTACCTGCCTCAGATTAGGGAATAAAAAAAAATAATAAATAAAAAATAGATTAGCATAGGTCTAAATCAACTGCTAGCAAACTTAAGGTTAAGTAATGTTTTTTGGTATTCTTTAAAGAAGAAAACATAAGCAACCAAACTTTAATATGCACTAAAGCAGGGGTCCCCAGACCACCACTGGTCCGTGGCCTCTGTTCAGCCGGGCTGTAGTGCCTTACAATACCTCTTTGTGATCCCAGGATGGAAGGGGTATTGCCCTGCACGCCCTCTCCTTCAGTGCTGTGCATGACATGCAGCAACACAAGGGAGAGAGGCTGCAGAGCTCGGCAGCACATGCACTGGCAGAGATACCGCTGTGAGAGCAGTGCTATGCACCTGCCTCTGTCACATTTTCTTTAGTTAGTTTTCTGACTGCCCCTCAGGGTGCCCAGGGGCTTGCAGCCCCCTGCTGCCTTCACCACTCTGACCTTGTGGGTGTGGTATGTGTATGTCTGCAGATATATGCTCCCAACCCCATAGCACCCAAACATTGAAGACAGCCCCTGGTGCCAAGTAGGTTGGGGACCACTGCACTAAAGCATAGGTCTATACAGTTAAGCTATTTTTGCTTTAGAGAATTAAGACATATGCAGTCTCATCTTATAACTCAATTTTAGATTGCAATTGTCTGAGTCACTGGAGTATTCCCTATTGTTTTAGAGTGGTACCACATTTGAGGTCCTTGTCAACTTGACAGCCAGTGATATTGGATCTGACAAAAAAAGTTGCTTTAAGCAAGTAGAGACAATTAGAGGTTTCCAATATTTTTATTTCATTGTTAATGCAATTCTGAAGTTATCAGGAAAACAAAAATAAAAATAAAAAAAAATAGGCAGAGTGTTAAAGCACCACCAAGACGCAGGTCAATGCACAATGAAAAAGTACTGAACTGGGGGAATTTGAAGTCATCAACTAGGGATAGGAATGATTGATGTTAAGACCAAGAAAGTGAAATGCAAGTGACTTAAAGCTGACCACAGTTAGAAACAATTATTTTTTTAGCTGTCTTTCCACTCTGAGATCCATATTTTTCAATTGATTTCACGACGTCCATGCCTTCTACAACACTGCCAAACACCACATGCTTGCCATCAAGCCTAGGATAGAGATATCAGTTAGTATTTCAGCCGTTTGAACAA
The DNA here is from genome assembly GCA_027410445.1 of Discoglossus pictus. Classification (NCBI taxonomy): domain Eukaryota; kingdom Metazoa; phylum Chordata; class Amphibia; order Anura; family Alytidae; genus Discoglossus; species Discoglossus pictus. The sequence continues at coordinate 103,865,157 of CM050167.1, forward strand.
TCCAGTTTAAGCACATGTTTAAATTAATGTTTAATAGCCAGATAGGCTATGTAATCTTTTATTTTATAAAGAAGTTAAGAGCCATGTATATCCTCCATGCAGGAGACTTACCAGGAAGTTCTTACAGTGCAGATGAAGAATTGGGACCCATTAGTATTTGGGCCAGCATTTGCCATAGACAGGATGCCTGGTCCAGTGTGCTTCAGCTGGAAGTTCTCATCTTCAAACTTATTGCCATAGATTGATTTTCCACCAGTTCCATTGTGGTTGGTGAAGTCTCCTCCCTGTGAGGGTGTATATAGTTATCAGAACAATGACTAGAGTATGATTTATACATACGTGACTGAACATAGTTATTTGCAAATCAGTGACAGTAAGACATGTTATTTGCTGAAAGCAGCATTTCAGGAGGGTTAGATTTAAAAAAAAAAATTATATTTATAAGACCATTAAGGTAAAGTAATTAATTTTTTAATGCAATTGCAAGGTAAACATTTTTCTGAAATAAAAATGTTAATTGTTTAAGGATATACAATACAGAACTATCAATTACCACTTACAACTACCCATATTAAGTGCATTTTATTTGGCAAAAAGCTGAGTGACAGAATAAACTACACTTAATGTATGAAGCAAAGTGTATTGTATGGAGGGGTATAGTTGTATGTACAGCACATGTTCACTGTAAAGCATAAGACAGTCATACCTGGCACATGAAGTCAGTGATTACTCTGTGGAAGCATGAGTTTTTGTAGCCAAATCCTCTCTCACCAGTACACAGTGCACGGAAGTTCTCTGCAAAAGTGAAAGATCTAGGTTATAGAAACATTACCCTTAAATGCAGCTTATGAAAGCTAGTCAGATATACCCTGGAACTACAGTATGTCTAGAGTTTAGACATACTGCTTTGGATTTACCAACCCCCCCCCCCCCCAAAGCCAACAATAGTCTGTCATGATAGTAGAATAAATGTATTCAGTCTGAAACTCCATTGTAGCCCATTACAAGATCTTATGGCTGCTACCAATGCAAGTTACAAAATTAAACCATGAGAAGCCACATTGACCATATGTCAGAAGCAGGTTTAACATTTGTACTCACCAGCAGTTCTTGGAACCACATCATCTCTCAGCTGTGGTAGGAAGAAGAAAAAAAAAATAGTTAAGATTTAGTCTACTTAATTATCAAAACAGCATCTAGCAGAATCCAAGTGATAAGCCTTTTCTAGGCAAGCCCAGACCAGCAGAGCCTTTTAGTAATGATGCCAAACAGTTCTTACATTGAGATACACGTTTATTCAAATTGGTATGCAACACATACTTTAAGCAGGAGGTCATGCTGAAATAGGCAAGACTTAACACTTGATGACATGCACTATGATTTTAAGATATGTTTTTACCATTAGGGCCAGCCCCAATAACCCTTGTTCACTAGCTTGTATGCTAGTCTGTTGACTTCATTAACAAAATATGTAAGCAGCTCACTAAAAGCCACAGGAGCCTATTAAAGCTCTTTATAAGAGTGAGCTCTTGAAAATGAAAGCCAGCAACAGAAATCTGAGGTGCAATAGCCAGCAAGTGTGATTAATACATGGGAGACAGCTGGGAGAAGCCATATATCAATGCTGCGCTGAGAGCTTTTAAAAGGCATCAGCTGTGAATGAACCAGAAGCTTTGTATGACTTTACAGCAGAAGTTGTAAGTATATGGTAAAGGTACTTAAATTTACCAGGGCTTGCCAAATCACAGGAGCCATTGCACCCTAATTTAGTTACACATGTTCAGCCACAATGAAAGATGTATGGCTGGCTCCTATTTGTCAAGTAAATAGTGTAGACAATCTGCTAGAAGGCAAGGAAGACATTATTAAATAGTACTTCATACCATAAGGTGGCTCAGTTTTTTGATTAACATGCCTTTTTCCTGAGCATGAATGGATGACTTCCTGTCTGCAGCTTCCATTGTTTTAGGGGGATGCAAGAACCAATGTGGGAGGGGGGGGCAAATGAACAGTCTCTTGTCAATGCAACAGGAAACTGTAAAAGACTGTTAAATAATTTCTATACCTGCAAGGTGCCCATAATTTGTGCTGTCTAAAGGCACACCCTAATAACACTAAGATTTGACTAGACCAAATCACTCCCTTTAAATACTGACATGTCTTAGAGCATAAATATTTGCATGATAATCATCTTGCCATGGCTTCCTATTAAGAGGAAGTCACCTAACCAAAAGCTTGAATTTCACAACATTAAATGTTATGTCAACTGAAGTAAATTTGGCAGATTAACAAAAAAAAAAAAATATTGGGGGGATGCTGAAGACTGTTGTATTCATGTGTAGATGAACAGCACCTTGTAGTAGCAAGAACTTAAAATATTCTGAAGGGAAGTCTAATCACCTCCCTGGTATGTTATTTATGAGGTGGTGATCCACACATCTTAGATAGAATACAGCCACATCTAAGAACTTGATTAAGAAGAGGCCAAAATAACAAGTTGCTGAAAGTCAGAATACAGCTTTTAAGGAATTGCTGAACTTCTACAAGAATACTAATGAGCTAAGTTAGCACATTTATTTGTATAATTGAAGCTCCTCAAGATTAACAAATGGAATATTGGGAAAGTGTCAGATATTTGAGATTCATAACAATTTGCAGCTGTTAAGCCATTGGTGTAAGGAAGGAAGTTATTATTACACTGCTAGGTTTGTGCATTCTGATAATTATATACTCAGTGGATGAGGGGGTAAGATTTGACCTGTTGTCTGACAAACTCATAAGGTTGCAGCACTGATATGGCACCTCCCACAGCCAACCAAGTTCACCTATAAGCCTGGCATTCACTGCAGTCAGGCCTCATGCCTTGAGACAAATACTGCAAGCTCCTTGAACTAGGAGTTAAAATGTATCTTCAGAAAGTTATGTATATGGCTTATACTTCAGATAGTGTTAGTTTGCTACATACTCCAAACATGTGAAATGCATCCAATGCAAAAGGATAGCGTTGGTAAAGTTATACTACATATAAATGAGAAAACAAACTGCATTTCAGAGCTTATAAAGTCACATTTGTTACTTATTGAAGATATTTATACTAAATAAAAAATAAAAAAAAACTAGTAACAATTGGCAAGACATTTGTTCAATATTGCATTTTAACCTCTCCTATTCGGTTAGAGGCCAGGATCCTACATTTGTTCACTAGGAAGAAAGTAATTTAACAAGTCAGCGTTCACTAAGGTGCACAGACCATGGCACAAGAGGCCAGATAAAATTGTTCAAGACTAGACTACATTCACATATTTGTTATATTAGTATTTCAAGGGAGTGCTTGTGTCTAGTCAAGTCAATGTTAGTAGGGTGTGGTTTAAGACAGCACAACCCATGTCACCTAACAAGTATATAGGAGACCGGGGCAACACCCTTGGCAATTCAAATAAACCAGTATGCATTTGCTCCACAAACCATTACAGGACATTCATAAAAGCAATATGTTCTACTGCTGCAGTAGATTTGTGTGGACATGCATAGGTTATACACATGTGAATTAACCATTTAATGGTATGGCCAGGTGTTATTTTTTTGCAGAAACATTGATCTGGCAATGCTGTTTAAAGCCTAGGAGCTAAAATCTTGCATGTTTAGACAACCGAGTACCAGTTGGCCATGCAGTTGAGGACTGCAGAAGTATGGGTGGAGAAAGACCATATTTGGTTCTGACTACATCTCAGAAGCTATAAATAGAAACAGTGCAGTGTTCAGAGTGACCCAGAATGCACAGATTCACAAGGAAGCCACAGTAACAGGATGCAGTGGAAGACCGAATATATAAGCTTACATATTAAGCTTTCACAAATGGTGCACACATTTAAAATGTGACTATGGCTTATGTAACTAGCCTCTTCACAGTCTGCAATACAGCAAACAAGGTTGCCGGGCAATTTATACAAGCTGATTTTATTCTGGCTACCCTGAAGCATTCCAAGAAGATGCTTTGACCTTGGAGTAAGTCCCTAGTGTCCTTTGTTGCACCATAAAAGTCGCAACACAACAATTATACTTTAGCAGTTATTTTAACCTTGGCAGGGGAAATTCTCATGCCATTGGTTGAATTATTCCTATAACTGCCAATACCTGGTCTAGGAGAGCCAGGAAAGGTGTGTGTAGGAGCATGCTCAGGACACTGGCTGAAGATATAGCAAGCCTGACTAAAACATTTATTCTAAAGCTCGACAGGCTAAAGATATCTAGTCTGTTTCTAAAAGATGTGCATTAGATTGCACCAAGCCATTCATTATTGGGCTCTGTGCTGTAATCCAGAGTTACAGCCCCCTTGTCCTAATACACAAGGGGTACATAATGGCCCTGCAGTGCCAGACAGTATTTCAAAGCATGTCACAGGAAACAGCTGGTCTGTTGTCAGTTTTGTATTCCCCCCCACCACAAAATACAGTGTTCAGAGCTAGGTAATTAGGACTGTAACCACCCTAGCTTTGAGTTCCCCCAAAACACTGCAGGCAAGTTTAATGGTACAAGAAATCCCACTAAAGACAGACAACCTATGTCTGACGGCCAGGAATATAAATACTTAAAGGAGCCTGGAAGGATTAGAGATTAGCTTTCGGGAAAATGTTTAGAAGTCAGACTCCTGGAAGCTTCTACATGTGCATCTACATACACTAGTCACTGATGGCAGACATTTGCCCATCCCTCTATTGCTACTAAAATGGAGCCTGTCCCCACCCCTTCCTGCAGACAGATAAAGATGTCAGCTACTAATAGTATATAACCTTATTAAAATCAGACTCTAACCAGCTAATGTATACAAAGGATGCATCAACTGCAGATTAGCAATAAAATGTGCTGTGCATGGCAGAGCAGTGAGATCTAACGAAGGCCGGATTAATGCACTGGTTAATACAAATACAAGCAGTGTCTTCCTATCTGCCATATTACTGCAGGATATGGCACATAAAGCAATACCACGTGACAGTACAAGCCGGCGCCATTAGGCGGCCTGCCAGGCCTGTCTTCATGCATCCCGCATTGTTATGCGATTACCCAAAAATGGCGCCAAGTCCCATCACTGAAGCAGTTTCTATAATTACCTCCATTACAATGCGGCCGAGTGGAGTAGACTCCACGGACATGTCAAAGAACACCCTCGGCCGTGCCATGATATCGGTGAGACGGTTTTTCGCAGAGTTATCAAACGAATTGCTTAACAAGCGACGAGCTCTGTTCGGCTAGAGAGCGCAACCGAAAAGAACATAAAACTGTAAGAGCTGCTGGTGTTATATTGGAGGCCTGAGCCCACCCACCTCACGCCAAGTAACCAACCAATGAAGCGGTTCCTTGGCCCAAACTGACAGATCAAACAACCAATGATTGCCAATTAGATGCCGACTGAACGAGATAAGGCGGGAGAATTAAAAGGAGGCGGGGCAAACATAGGCGCGGTATGGGTGTTGCTGCAGGGGAGACGCAGGAAGGCATCAAGTCCACGTGATTACAAAGGGGCGGGGCAAATACTGTTCATGTCAGCTGCCTATACTCAATTATATTACATTAGTAATTGGGTAAAATTTCAATAGAATTGGTTTCAAAACAGATCACATGTGATATATATATATATATATATATATATATATATAAAAACATGCAAGACATGAATAGAAAAGGACCATTTATTGTCAGTAGCTGGACAGTCTGGTGTGTAAATATTGTACTCAAGCAGACATTTAGTTCTTGTTCCTAAGATGATTAGAAACATAAACTAAAAAAAGCAGAGTCAGGTTATCTTCTGCCATTTCACATAGCCCCTTGAGAATAAGCTCAATGGAAGTGTAAACCCCTATAGAAAAATCATACTCCTCAAGCAACCCACCCCATGCTTAGAGTCATCTAAATCTAAATCACATATATAGTTGTGAGCATGCAGGTTGTTGCTAACGCTGCAGGCTTGCGTAGCAAGCCTGTGGCCCTCGCAAAGCGAGGGCCGCAGTTGCTGGCAAGTAGCGCCAAAGGCAACTGCAAACCTTGCAACATTTACGGACTTACGAGAAGCAAATACGAGACGCAGGACTTAGAAAAAAAAAACATTATGACCTCGTAAAAATACGACCAAAACAATAAATACACACAACAAACAATAAAAAGCTTACCCACAGCAAGGGGGGGCACACATGACCTCGGAAACTAAAGTTACACCTCAATTTAAGTCGAAATACAAGAGTTTAGACACCCAAAAATCACCTAAGTGACAGAAAAAATGGGCGCCGAAAGAAATAAAAACGAGGCTACAGGACCCTAAAGACGCAAAACAGTACCAAACACATACAGATTTTCCCGAAAAAGACGGGCGCGATCCAAGAACAAGGACGCTAAATCAGCCACAGCCGCGTACCACACATTAGGCGCCATTTTACAACACTAACTTACACAATCCGGAAGTACACGGCTACCCTAACGGATTTTCCTCGCGCACGCACACTATTTACACTACACACTGCACACATTGCTGACACTTACACAGCAGCTCCACAGCACTGAAAACACACATTGTATTCTGCAGCAACATCAAAACAGATTGTCAGCTCTTCTGCACAATGCTTCCTGCATATATTACGTCAAAATAGGTAAAGTATATTCATTTATTATTTTATTAATTATTTCATTAGCATACAGAAAAAAAAACACAAACAACCAACAGCCTCGCAATGAGCGACGAAGACGCTCATTGCGAGCCATGCAATGAGCGCCAAAGGCGCTCAGCGCGAGGCTCGCAATGAGCGCCAAAGCATCTCGGAACACCAACAAAATTTATGTCTGAACCAAACATCATTACCTGCCTTACAATCTTATTGGCGTAATTTTTTGATGGGCAAGTCGCTAGTATAATATCATTTTCTAAAAATGCTATTATGTCTTGCACACTTGTCCTTATTTTGTTATATATCTCACAAGTGCTTGATGTTTTTAGCTACAATGATCCTTTAATCAATATATAGTTGTCGTAATTGCGAGTTTGTCGGTAACGCTTGCAAATTACGACAACTATATCCGATATGTGCTGTGAGATGTGCAGTGCGCTTCGACATGCACATGCGCAGCAGGTGTCGCGCATGCACAATGCGCGACAGGAGAGGGGGAAAGGATACACAAGGAAGAGAGAGGGGGAAAGAGACACAGGGGAGGGAGAGAAGGGGGAAAGAGACACGGGAGGGAGAAGGGGGGAAGAGACACAGGGAAGGGAGAGTGGGGCGGAAGAGACACAGGGGAGGGAGAGGGGGGAAAGAGACACAGGAGAGGGGGAGAGACACAGGTGAGGGAGGGGGAGAGACACAGAGGAGGGAGAGGGGGAAGAGACACGGGGGGAGGGGGAAGAGACACAGGGGAGGGAGAGGGGGAAGAGAGACACTGGGGTAAAGGGGGGTAAGAGACACAGGGGGGTAGAGGCGTGGAAGAAACACAGAGGGGGGGTAGACACAATGTATAAAATGATATCATGCCGTCATTTTGACGGGCAAGTCACGAGTATGTGTAAGAATATAGGGAATCAATAAGGTAGAAATCTCCAAGTACAATTAAAAGAGTGGATAGCAAGAAAAGGTTCTGTTCAATTTGTTCTTAGGTTGAGTGTTAGATTTAGGGTCAGGGTAGTGGCAGATGGTAAGCTTTAGGATCATTCCTCTAATGACTGCGCCGGCAAGTACTGCTCAGATCATATACTATTTCCAAGCTTAAACCTTTACCCTAACCCTTACCCTAAAGCTTTGATATCCGCAGCAAAGTTTGGCAGCACCATCTAGCGGATGCTCACTGCCACTGCTGCTGCCTGTGCTGGCGGAGTCATATAAGGAAAGGACCAAGTTTTATATAGTAAAATAGTGGCAAGCAGCACACCACTACTATGTAAATCTTTTCATCTGCCATTACCCTAACCCTAAATCTAATCATAAACCTAATCCCTAAATCTAACCCAAATCCTTACCCTAACCCTAAGAAACTAAACAAAGTCTTGGCGAGCCACTGTAGCGCCAATTACTGGAAAAATAAAATAAAACCAATCAATAAATATTGTGAGAGAATATAAGGAAGTAATATAATAGTAATCTCATTTATTAATGGATTAAAGGGCTATTGGAGGCCCCTAATTAGATCTGAATAACAAGTCTTTTTAATCGGAAAATGTTTTTAGGACCACTGCAGTTTGGTACATTCTTTACATGCATTTTTTTTCCACAACAGAAAAACAACAGCAGCTATGCAAGACAGGAACATAAAAGCATTTCTAGAGAACAGTTTGGTTTTCCTGTTATCTGCCCACCAACAGTGGCAGTGCAACGGTTGTCCTCCGAGATTTTCTTCAGTGTCTTCTTAGTGTGTTAGATTTAACCCTAATGCTAACCCTAACTCCTAACCCTAAACCCTAACACTAACCCTAAACCCTAATACTAACCCTAAATCCTAACACTAACCTTAACCCTGACACTAATTTTAAACTCTAAACCCAACCCTAAACCCTAACCTTAAACTCTAACTCTTAACGATAACCCTAATCCTAAACTCTAATTCCTAATCCTAAACGCTAACCCTAACCCCTAACGCAAACCCTAATCCTGAACTCTAATACCTAACCCTAAATGCTAACCCTAAACCCTAGCACTAACCCTAAACGCTAACCTAAACCCTAACAGTAATTCCTAACCCTTAACAATAACCCTAACCCGACCCCAACCTTAAACTTTAAACCCAACCCTAAACCCTAACGTTAAACCCTAACCCCTAACCCTACTTCTAAACCCTAATACCTAACCCTAAACGCTAACCCTAATCTTTAACCCCAGACCCTGTGCCCTTAATCCTATACCCTAACCTTATGAACAAATGAAAGAAAATCTCAGCGAACAACCGTTGCACGACCTAGTGGCTGCTGGCCACCACTGCTGCCGGGCAGATAATAGGAAAGGTCCAAAATGCTATATTTAGATTACTCTAATTGTGTCACGACGGATTCCATCTCAGACTGTTTGTCTGTATTTGTTGTGTGAGGGTTATCCTTCAGCGCCTTATTCTGCCATTGCGTTTTATTGCCAAGTGTTCTATCTGAAGATGCTCTTTGTAACATAACTGAATACAAATCTCACCTGAAAAAGCAGTTCCTCTCACTCCTTCCAGGTTTCTAATCCTTTTACATATGTCAAAATGTACGTTATCATTAAAGCAAAATGAAATATAATATTTAAAAAGTAAAGATAGTGATTATTTATGTAAAACATTTTTTTACACGAAGAGTCGGACACAACTGAACAACTCAATCTGTTTATTTGCTTTGGCAGTGAGAATAGAACGTACAATAGTGTCTTATAGAAGCTTGCACTGCAAGAACTTTCAACGGAACTGAATGGAAACTTTATCAGCAGCCAACACCCCCTTCCACTTGACAAATCAGACAATAAAAAACAACAGTTGATGCCAAATTATGTAATGGTTTAAAAATTCAACTTATTTTTTTAATAGGGGAGCTTTACTGTTACAAAAGCAGTTTGTACAAGGGTTAAAAGAATCCTTGCAGTACTAATTCTTCATGCAAAAAAAAAAGAACCATTATAAGTGCATTATAATGAACAGGATGTACACACAGTACAGTCGATGTCGGTGTCATTGGCTGACAATTATAAACTCATACAGCAATATTACTGTTCTTTTGCAGACAGGGACGAGCCCCTAGAACATCCAGATATTTTAATCGGTTTATTGTGCTCCTGGACCTTCATTTTAAACAAAAAAGCAAACAAACATATAAATAAGAAAACACGTTCAAATGATTGCTAAAATGACTGTCGTGATCCTATAGTTACTATGTGGTCTTTCCATTAACAAAACTTGATACAGGCAAATTGATTGCAAGCTCTTTGGAGTAGGGACCTCCATTCTTTCGGCCGCTTACTCGGCATGGCTTGTCCTTTTAAACTAATTAGTTGTCCATTAGTCCTGATTTTAGCAGACACATTTTTACCGCAGTACTAAAATCTTCTTTTATGTTCCAAGTCTCCTCCCACCTGTGAATGTAGATCAGCAGACATTAAAATGGCAGCTTCCACTGCAGCACAATTGCATCTAAGATATAATAAATTATAGACTTTTGTATTTTTTTATTTTATTTTATTAAATACTTTTGCACATTTTCACGTGTATATATTATATATAGGGCTACAGTGATGCTGTAGTTACTAAAAGGAGTAGTGGATATACTTATTGGGCTATAAGCAGAGGTGTTGGGCAGTAGTAAGAAAATACAAACCCAAATTAACTTTTTTTTTTTTTAAAGAAATTATATATTTTCACATACCTTTTGGGATCTATCCTCTTATGTTGGACAGATCCACCGCTGTAGTGCGGCCTCCAACGAAGCTGCCGATGTGCTGCGCCATCATTCGCTAGCATGGCAGGATAGGATCATCTTTTGTAGATACAAAATGGAGACAAATGAGGTTTCCACATTTCTTTGGAAGCTGACAGGGCCACATACAAAGGGGTAGAGGAGGTACCACTGAGTCGGCCCCTGTGGGGAGGGGGCTCAGGGTACCACAGAAAATGTCTTAGAAAGTTTAAAATCACTAAATACTGTCTTTCATTTTAAACGATTTTATTCAATTTTGCTTTACTGACAGCAGACATGTTGTTTGTTCCTACCTGAATTAGACACCTGAGAATAATAAGAGGAATCTTGGATTCAGATAACATATCTTTTCAGTCCTACTGCCAGTTTGGATTGTCAATTGGAAATACAAAATAATCAAGCAACTCCCTCATGCTAAAGACTAGCCAGTTGTATACGATGTAACCACCCATGACACAAGCAGAACCTCATAAATGTGGATTTTCTCTAAAACTGGTTTTATGATCATGGCTTACATGCATGCTAATGTTGTTAGTTTGTTATATACTTCACAAAGATATCAAGTTTTTCCCAAACTACAGGAATCCTTTAAATATGCCATTTAAAACTATCACATATATAGTTGAGAGCATGCGGGTAGTTGCTAACGATGCGGGTTGCCGGCGCTCCTTGCCAGCAACTGAGGTGGAGGCTCTACGCGGGACTTAGAAAAAAAAATACGAGATAGGAAAAATACGAACTTAACGGCCGAACCGGGCAAAGCAAAAAACACGAAAAACACACAAAATACAAAAACGTCACACACAGCACCGGGGAACAGCCAGGACGTCTGGGAGTGAGGTTGAATGCAAATTTAAGTCGATTTTCCAGTTTTGGCACTCGGAAATTGGGTAAACGAGAAAAAAAATGGCGGCCAAACAAAATGAAAACAAGGCTACACGACCCTGGACCGCGCAAAACAGCGCCAACCGCGTACCACTTTCACCCAGGAACATACAAGGTACAAAATACACTGTTACAAAGGACAGCAAATGCTTGCGAACCGCGTAGCACATAGACAAACTACGCTATTTTACAACCCTAACTTGCAATTAACACCATTACGCATCTAAAGTAGCTCTTTAAACAAATAAACCAGATGGGGGCGGAGATAACATTCAAGGAAAGAGGATGTGTGCTGCATGAGCTCTGCTGAAAAAACATATAAGACCATATATAAAGTGACTTATCTATCACCAAATTGATATATATGACCAGGATTGTGCACAGGAGGACCCAGCTGGTTTTAAAAATCAAGTTTGGAAACTTTTTCTTCTGAGATTTGCTGCTGAACCAGAACAAAGGAGACTCTGATAAACACCATCCATACTTAAGGTTGGTAAACACCAAAATTGCTTGTCTGGATCAAACCTATACAGTTCTAATCTATATGCCTTACACTATTAGAGATATTTTCTGTGTAACGATTTGTAGATATAGATTAAAATCTGGATTGTACTCACAATAAACTGTATAATTGTGAATTATGTAAATCAAAAAAAGACCCAGCAGCGTATATCTCATATAATAATACGGATATAACCCATACCTTTTATGTGGGAGACTGTGAAAAATTAATGCAGAATATTTCTGATTTATAAGGTCCCATATTATCACCCCCTTATCAGACCTTCCAATCCAGGGGCCCCATACACCTCCCACACCTCCAATTCTAGAGAGAAGCCTAAAAGGCTTGGAGTCAAAGTCTGCCCACACTCATATTGACAAAGGCAGGAAACAAAAGCTAACATGCTTGCACAGATACCCTCTAATCTGGGGATGCTAAGAGGTAAATTGATGAACAAATAAGGAGTACCTAACACTTTCGACCCCAGTGCCTGCACAGTATTAAAGGCCTAGAAGCAGGGTACAGAGATCTGTTACACAACAAGCCAACCCCCCAGGGGTTAAAGGAAAGCCCTAATCTATTATATCTGGTGATTTTACAGAATTCTAGGACTATAAGTCCAAAAAAAAATCCATTGTGATTTGTTATCTCTACAGTACATTCTTGCCAGAACTATCTTTTATCAAACATAGTGGCTGGGAATTACTCCAAGGGCTGGAAGACTTGCTCTGGGGTGGACGGCACAACCTAGGGTGGCACGCCCAACATGTTTTGGACAAAGGTCTGAACACAACAACTTGATAGAAATAGCTCACTTAATAAATCTGCACAGCTCCATCTAGTGGGCAAATTTCAGGCCTGCAAATTCAGACCTGCAATTCAGACCACACTGCCATCTGGTGGGCCTACAAAGTATTTACAGCTCTATACAACATTGACTGAGAGCTATAAGGCCTTCCAGTTAACCACTCCCTGCACCCCTCATCATTACCTGCTCCTCTCAGCTATCTCATGGGACAAGACATTTTTCTCCCCACGCTTTCTCACCAGCCAAGTCTTCCTATCATAATGCCTGAATAGCACTATAAGTGTACCTGAAGGCCCCGGGCCCAATGACTTGATATGACCAGACTGGAGATCTCTTGGACATGATCCTTATCTAACGATGAAAAATTAGTATCTATACCTGAGGGCACCCGGCCTTCTGGTGTGTTATGACTGGGACGGGGGCTAAACGGATATAATCCCTACTTGTTAACAGAAAGAAAGCCTATCCCTGTGCCTCCCGATTGTCAGCCTAAACAGTGTCCTCTCACATTTTCGTGCCTCAGCTTCACCCGCTAAAAACACTATCTTCCTATCCATCATGGGGAAATCTAGCAAGAAAACCCAGCAATCTAGAGGAATTAAGGATCACTTTCCAACCACAAGCCCCATCTCCACAGCCAGATCCCACTTCTTCAGACAGCTCGGACATCGAGGATACCCCGGATTGCCCTCCACATGTGGACTTGACAGATGCGACAGTGGCAAAAATAGATGCTCTCTTACAAACTTGCATATCCACGGCGGTCAGGGAAGTCAAGCAGGAAATCCAAGACTTGGGTCAACGCACCAACCACCTGAAAAACCTAACAGATCAAATCATTGAGTCACAATCTTCTGATAGGCAGGTGAATGACCAACACTCACTGCAAATTTCCACCCTTGAAGCCAAGCTAGAAGATCTGGAGAACTGCTTGAGACGAGTCAATGTTCGCTTCCGCGGCACTCCTAAAGCGATAACTAATCTTCTGCTGTACCTGCAAACAACTATTCAGTCCATCTTACCGACGCCTCCAGAGTCAGCTTGGGAAATCGAGAGAGCTCATAGAGCCCTGGGAGGTCCCCCAAACTCTGATCAACCAAAGGACGTTTTGGTCCGCTTTCTCCGCCAGAATGCAAAAGACCTTCTTCTACAGGAAGCCAGAAAGGCCCCCTCCATTGTGGGTCCAGACGGCTCCACTCTGCAGATTTATGCGGATCTAGCACCAGCTACGCTCTGAAAACGTAAACTCATGAAGCCCGCAATTGCAATCCTCATTCACAACAAAATTAAATATAGATGGGGCTTCCCATTCAGCTTCTCCTTTCAAGTGGGCTCATCCGCTTATACAGCTTTCTCACTGGAAGATATGTATGGCTAGCCTAGCTGAACTCAATCTAGCCCCAGATCCTGGACTGTCGGAACCCCCAAACCCTCTGGACCCCAGCTCGGTGGAACCTGCAAAAATGGCGCCTTCTCAACGCCCGACAACGCAATGGGTGACAGCCTCGAAACCTAAGCGAACCCGGAGGCCTTTCCGAATAGAGGTCACACCAAACGTCTCTACGCTTCTTTCTAAACCCTCGCTAGACATTCCTAGTAATCTGGTTGTGCTTTCCTCACCCACGAAAATCAATGACTATTTAAGACTTGCAATCCGGAGTCATTACTCTAGGTTTGCACTTCCCAGTAGGATATGCTGAACTCCTACATACTTTCCAAGGCAACTTTGGAACTTTAGATTACTTGGTTCTCTTACCTACACCAAGTCGACTTTCCCCTGGACCAGGTTTGGTATGCCCCCTATGTTTATTGTCCCTGGGAGTCAGATCTTAAACTATATCCACTATATGCCTGAGAAAGGGCTTTAACCCCCTTCCCATTCTCCTGTACAAGGCAACATCAAGCCCATTTGGATCTTTCCATATAATTTAGACCCGTGGTGGATCCACTAACCCAGAAAGGCCCCTGCCCTAGTCTCCATTTACCCCTACCCCCCCCCCCCCCCCTGGCATTGGACTGGCCTAAACCGGGGGCCCTCAGGCCCCTCAATTTAAATCCAATCTTAGACTCAAAAACCCTCCTACCTGGCAGTTTGTAACTACTGTTTGGGCCCCTTCAGGTCCATTAATTTAACCTTAATACACGCTTGGACCTATACTTTGCCCCACCTCACTAGTAGGGATTCCAAGGTTGGGGAGAAACCCCCTTGCCCTCGGCACTTCATGTGCCTTAAGTTATTTAGTGAGGATTTACCTCCACTATACTGTTGTTGTTTTTTATATTGTTTGATAAGATGTAGATTTTTTGGTTATTTTCTCAATGTTTTAAACTGTTCTTTTTGTCTCTATTCTCCCCTGCATCCTGGGTTGTCTGTCTCCGGTCCTTCGCTCCTCCACCTCCTCTGGTCCTCGTCCGCCATGAGCTTAGCGGCGGTCTCAACATCTTCCTGAGCATTCATTACCCTCTGGTCCTCGGCCGCCATGAGCTTAGCGGCAGTCTCAACATCTTCCTGAGCATTCATTACTCCCACAGGTACAATGACTCACACTTCTTTCACCTTTCTCACTCACAATGTTAAAGGGCTTAATTCCCCATTTAAAAAGCGTAAAGCGTTTATCTCATATAAATCACTTCGACCCTCAGTAATATTTATGCAGGGAACTCATTTTGTTAAAGGAAAAAAACCCTCTTACTTACACAAATCATACCCCTACTTCATAACCTCAACTTGTCCCACTAAGAAGGCAGGTTTGGCTATACTACTCCATAAACATGTCCCTTTCACAGTGGAGAGTAAAAAAATTGACCCAGTGGGCAACCACATTTTACTAACAGAATCCGTTCTAAATACTAGGATCTCTCTTATAGCTCTGTACTCCCCCACTACCGTCCCCCATAATACTCTCATTAAACTCCTTGCTCATCTCAAATCAATAGATACAGGCAAAATCATTCTGGGGGGGATATCAACTTAGCTCTAGACCCTAGCATGGATAGGTCCTCTAAGTCCCAGGGAGATAGATTATCCAAAAAACTTAAGCACATCCATAGACTGCTCAAGGAGCTTCATCTGCTGCATACTTGGAGACTGAAACATAAGGGAGAAAGGGAGTACACGTTTTACTCCCCAGTGAATGGCTCATACTCCAGAATAGATACATTGCTAAATAATTCATCTTTGTCGGATGGCTTAGTTGCCTCCGAAATACGCCCCTGTCCCTGGTCCGACTACTCTGTGGTCCACATGTCCCTTGATTTTGGCACTGTATACAAACCCCCATATACATGGAAGCTTAATGATATGTGTCACAACCTACTATGATGATGGGATCTAGAGTATCCTATTACTCTTAGTCCCAGTAGGTTTAGACCTAAGTTTGGGTGACTCTAGACCTATGGACAGTCTTTGTCGGTACAAAGGCATAAGTCCCAGCTTGCTTTGGTAGTGTACCTGGGAGCACCTTGGTAGGGAGTCAGAACGAGCTCCTCTACAAGCATATGCCTCTGGGTCAATAATACATGCTTAGTCAAAGTATGAAAATTAAGAACAACTTTAATTTGGAAACACACAGTATTTAAACAACTCACAAAATCAGTACAGGGAGTGGCTACCCCCTTGTCCAACCCTCATCTTTCTCTTGGCCAATGGGGTAATCTCCAGAGTAACTTGATTACCTCTGGCCAATGGACTAGAGGTAAGCTCTGGGAACTTCCAGACCCCTCCCATGGGCCGCCCATTAGGTGTGGCTACCTAATTCCCTTGTTCTCTGGTTCTCAATGGAGAAACATCTATTTGCTCCTGTACTATGACCCTGATATTGGGCTGAAGACCCCATGGGGTTAAGGTGCCTCAATGTCTGTACAGACCCCTTTGTTCTGGCCTTGCTATCACTTCAAGTGTTTACTTTAGTTGATAGCTGGAAGGCAGATGGGTGATCTACTCAGGTTACTATCTGTATCAGACCCAATATGGATGACTGCACACAACATGGCTCCCACATTACAATACAATATATTTACAGATATTACCACTACAACATTTTATAACCCATAGCATCTCTCCCTTTCCCACATGTTATGAGTTGAGGCAGTACTTCCCACGTCAGTCCACTTAATGCGTTATGACGACTTTATTAGTGGTGACGTGGTAAACTGCCTCTTCTCTGAATGCATAACAATAACCGTGGGACTCGGCCCTGAATATATAACATTATAACAGTGGCTCTGGGAGCCCAAAACAGATAACAGTTCCAGTCCAAGATGGCCCCTGGGTGTGACCAATACTGCCAGTCCCAATATGGATGCCGACTGAGCCATGAACTGTCATGCCCATACACAATATGGCCACTGGGTGTGGCTAATGCTGCCAGTCACAAAATGGCTACTGCTGCCAATATACTTCAGGCCCAAATCCAAGATGGCCCCTGGCTGATTCATGACAATATGCTCCTCTCCAATCAAACCTTTCATGACCAGGTAGCCTCGGACCTCAGCCAATATTTCTTAAATAACCTGACCCCAGGCGCGGATATAGGGTGGGTTTGGGCAGCACATAAAGCCGTTATTAGGGGCTCTTGCATTAAACTATCTGCTGCACACGAGACAACAAAGATAAAGGGAAGTTGAGATTAGAGCATCACTTTTAGCTTTAGAAAAATCTAACCAGACCAATCCCTCAACCCAACGCCGTAAACAAATAGACCTATTACGAGCAGAATTGGATTTAATACTTTCAGCGCAAACTGAAAAAGCATTGAGATGGACGGGCCATAAATTTGACACAAAAGCTAACAAACCGGATTCTCTACTTGCTGGAAAATTAAAACGGAAGCTAGCCCCCTCCAAAATTTTCAAGATCAAAAGCCCCTCAGGGAACATCACTTATAGCCCAAATGAGATTAAAGAAACCTTTACTACCTTTTTTCAAAAGATCTATTCATCCACGCAGAAGCAACATACTAATCAAATCTCCACCTTTCTTGAGTCCTACGATCTTCCAAATATATCGGCTCAAGAGAGAGAGGGTCTGAACTCTTTAATTACGGTTGAGGAAGTTTTGGAGACGATTAAACTGAAATTAGGTAAAGCCCCAGGTCCGGACGGATTTTCTAACTTGTACTACAAAAAATTAGCGGACATTTTGGCTCCCCACTTGGTAACCTTATTTAATGCGATCTTAGACGGTCACAACATTCCACCTTAATTGAACCAAGCGGACATGGTCTTCTTTCCAAAGGAGGGCAGAGACCCTTTGGAGGTTAAAATTTTACAGGCCTATATCGCTACTAAATGGGGGTGTCAAATTACTTGCTAAATTGATGGCTGATAGAATTTCTAAATTTCTGCCCTCACTAATTCATAAGCATCAAGTGGGTTTCATGCCCTTTAGGCAATCGGGGGATAATATTAGATGGATTCTGGATACCATGCACTGCACGGGTAAACACCGTACCCCCTTATGCCTTCTAGCCCTGGATATGGAGAAGGCATTTGACTCTCTAGAATGGTCCTACTTAAGAGCAGTATTGTCGAAATTCGGCCTTACAGGACGTTTTATGAACATGATTAATAGCTATTATAAATCCCCTCAAGCAGTCCTAAAACTCCCTGGCGAAGCAAGGGCTTCATTTACTATTCAGAGGGGGACCAGACAAGGCTGCCCTCTATCCCCTTTACTCTTTGCTCTAGACGTTGAACCCTTAGCTCAGGCTATTAGATCAAACGTAGACATTAAAGGCATAAATATAGGCCACCATCACTTTTAAGTGTGCCTTATTCGCAGATGATGTCCTCTGTACATTGACAGATCCCTGCACTTCAGTCCATGCCCTCTTTTACCTACTGGGAACATTCAGTAAAGTCTCTGGGCTCCACATAAACGTGGATAAAACGGAAGTTCTAAATATTTCCTTACCCCCCTCAGACTTAACCTTTTTGCAACAGCACTTTAAGTTTAACTGGCCCTCTAACCATATTAAGTATCTAGGTGTGAATCTCCCCCGTAACACCGCACATCCTCACAAATCCAACTATACAGCCATCTACAAAACATTCACCCAAAATCTACTGACATGGGCAAAACACCCTATCTCATGGTTAGGACGTATCCACTCATTTAAAATGAACATCCTTCCCCGCCTTATGTATTTATTTCGCTCCCTACTGATCGCCTTGAATTACATGGATTTAGACAAACTACAACGCCAAGTCTTTAAATTTATATGGCAGAATAAATCACATCGTATCTCTAAATCAACTATGTTCATCCATAAATCAAAAGGAGGTCTCTCCTGCCCCAATTTGAAATTATATTTTAAAGCGGCACAATTGGCCTTTGTTCCAATTGCACACTCCCCCACTCACCAACCTCTTTGGATATTTATTGAGAACTTTATGATGGCCCCATATACGTGGGATTCCATTCCATGGATCCCAAACCCACTGACATGCTTGGGTAAATTGGATAGTCCGCATATAAAGCATTCCTTAAATATTTGGTCATGGGCTGTCCGCAAATTTAAGCTGATCCCGATGTACCCCACTCCTACTCCCTTAATACCCAATCCCAGATTCCCGGATACTCTCCCTGCAACCTCTTTATTATGCTGGAAATCCCATTATCTACTGACGGTGAATTCCTGGTATCGAGATAATACTACCTTAACATACACTCAACTAAAAGAAGAATTCAATATCACCATTCAGGAACATTATACATTTTGTAGATTTAAATACTTTTTCTCCACGTTAGAAAATATACTAGGTAAGCCGACTTCAAATTGTTTTACTAGGTTATGCCTCTCTGCTCCTCTTACAAAAGGTATTATGGGTATCCTATATGATACTATTAACTCCCCTCCCGCCACCCCCCTCCCAAAATATATGCAAAGATGGGAAGAAGACTTAAATGGCAAGTGGGATATGGGGACTTGGAAGAACTCTTGGCGAACCCTTGCAGTAATATTCTGGAGACCTCTATTAAGGTTCTTCATAGGATATATATCACCCCAAACAAACTATTTAGATGGAAACGCTCCCCTAATACTAATTGCTTTAGAGCTTGTCAGATTCCTGGGACCTTCTTCTACACTTGGTGGTCATGTCCCCTGGTTCAGTCTCTTTGGACCAAGGTTTTCCACTTAGCCTCAATCTTATTTGGCATGCCTGTTACAGCTAAGGCGGACATAGGCCTGCTAGGGCACTCTGTTCCCTCACTATCAAAATATCAAAATAGACTCCTTCAGTACTTAATGCTAGCAACAAAGAGTCATATAGCCAGACAATGGAAATCTCCCACTCTTACTTTACAATCAGTCATCAATAAGATGAACTACATTGCTATAAATGAAAGGCTAACCCATTTACTGGAGGACCGTATCCCTATTTTTCTCCAGATATCCCTGGATTTATTTTCCCTATAGCCCACCTATCACGTGAAGTCTTCTTAATTACATTTTGCTATATTTTGCTAATTCTTACATTGGAGCGGTGGACCAGGGACTGGAGGAGGCGGGACGGGCGGCGGATCCGAGCTGGTAACCAACAGGACTTATACTTCAATACCCATTGAGACAAAAATTTGTTTTTGAATTTAAATTTCATGTGTAGTCAACAATGCTTTTTATTTTTCTCTTTTATTATACTGTTTTAGCTCAATTAGAGTTATATTGTGTCTATACAACATAGTTAGTTTTTTGTTTTTCTTTTCTGTTAATTTCTTACTTTATTTTAGGTAAACATTTTCCTTAGAAAATTGGAAAAACTTAGGTAACCTGGCTACCCTTAGACCTTCCCACAAGTGGGGATAGATGTTTTTGGTTAACTTGATTTCGACTATTATATGGTATCTTCTTTTGGTGTAATGTAATGTTAACCTTTTCTTCATTCTTTTTCCCCTTAATTGGGTATGACTGTATGTTAATAATGTCAAACTGCTACTTGGCTTTTATGTTATCCTCCGGTTTATTTGGTTACCTAATAAAAACCTTTGAAAAATAAAAATAAAAAAAAATAAACCAACGGTTTGCCCTAAACTATATTCATTTATTATTCAATTAATTAATTAATTAGTATTTAAAAAATATATAGAGAGGAGCCAAAGGACACAAGAGGAGAAGCTCGCAATGAGCGCCGAAAGTCCTTAGAGTACAAACAGCTTAACATTGTGTGCCAAACAGCATTGCCATGCCTTCAAATTATTGACCAGCATTTTTTGACGGGCAAGTCGCTAGTATATATATATAAGCTTCCATGTATAGAATATAAGATTGTAAGGCAGGTAATGGTGTTTGGTTCAGAGATGAATTTTGTTGGTGTTCCAAGATGCTTCGGCGCTCATTGCAAGGCTATTGGTTGTTTGTGTGCTATGAGCATTTTTTTTTTTGCTAATGCTAATGAAAAAATTAAAAAAATTATACATGAATATACTTTACCAATTTGGAAGTAATATATGCAGGAAGCATTGTGCAGAAGAGCTGGCAATCTGTTTTGATGTTGCTGCAGCATACAATGTGTGTTTTGAGTGCTGTGGAGCTGCTGTATAAGTGTCGGTAATGTGTGCAGTGTGTAGTGTAAATAGTGTGCGTGCGCAAGGCAAATCCGTTAGGGTAGCTGTGTACTTCCGAAGTTAGTGTTGTAAAATGGCGCCTAATGTGTGGTACGCGTCTGTGGCTGATTTGGCGTCCTTGTTCTTGGATCGCGTCCGTCTTTTTCGGAAAATCTGTATGTGTTTGGTGGTGTTTTGCGTCTTTGGGGTCCTGTAGCCTCGTTTACGTTTTTTGCAACGGCCATTTTTTCTCTCGCTTAGGGGATTTTGGGGTGTCTAAACTCTTCTATTTTGAGTTAAATTGAGGTGTAACTTCAGTTTCCGAGGTCCTGGGTGCCCCCCCTTGCTGTAGGTAAGTTTTTTATGTATTTGTTGTGTGTATTTATTGTGTTTTTAATGTTTTCACGTGCGTTGGTTTTGGGCGGTAAGGTCGTATTTTTGCAAGTTCTGCGCCTCGTATTTGTGTCTCGTAACTCCGTAAATTTTACGAGGTCTGCAGTTGCTGGCAAGGAGCGCCTTTGGCGCTCCATGCCAGCAACTGAGGCTCTCGCTTGGCAAGGGCCACAGGCTCGCTACGTGAGCTCACAGCATTAGCAACAACCCGCTTGCTCACAACTATTATATGTGATAGCAACTTTGTAATTTGAAATGCATCTTACAATAAATGAGAGGCAGTAACGTTGAAAACCGTTTTGGGCAAGAAGATCCAATAAATCAGTGCATCAGGAAATCAAGACAAACTGTTCACTAGAAGGTATGATCATTATGCTGAAACTCATTTATTTTGTCCATATCGTGAGTAGGCAGGCCTCCCTAGAAAAGACTCTGATGCTGGGAAAGATTGAAGGCACATGAAGAAGGGGATGACAGAGGGGGAGATGGATAAATAAGGTCACTGAAGCAATGAACCGGAACTTGATGGAGCTCAGAGTGACAGTGACTGAGAGATGTAACTGGCGTACTGCGGTTCATAGAGTCACGGAGAGTTGGACGCGACTGAACAACAACAATAATTGGACACCAGCACAAGGATACAGAGTAAACCTACATAGTGATGAAAGTTTGTTGTAAGAACATACAGTAGACTCTCAGTTATCCAGAACTGAAGCAACCAGAAAAAAAAAATGTAAAACTGTACTTTAACTAAAAATTTTATTTTACCGGGCTCAGCAAATGCCAGGAGCCAAGTTGTCATGCCACAAAATGCTTACAGGCACCTAGATTACATCCACTGTACGCCTCTGCAATTCAGTTTTACCTGTAAGCAGTGCAGTGTTGGGGTTACATCCCCTAGGTCAGCACACCACCCTCCAGCCCAAAGTACCTGTGTGTAAGTGAGGAGTGAAAGCTGCTGCTGCTAGAACAGCCCTCACTGACAAATATACTTAGCAGAGCATGTGCAGCTAATCTAGCCTCTTTTATATGTGACTCTCAAGCAACCAGAAACTACATTTATCCAGCATCTACCAATCCCTGTGGGAGCCGGATAACTGAGAGTCTACTGTACATTTTTAATAAACTTGTTACAACATATATCTTTAAACTATACACTGTTTGAATCTGTTTTGTCCTTAACAGTGTACCCAGCTCAGCTGTTACAGGGTAGATTGTACCAGACATGCTTGGGTATGGAGCCTGTGTGAGACTTTAACTCTTTGTGCCTTGGTCTGTAGCATGTCTGAGCTATGTATCTGGCCTGGGACTTCCTAGCAGTTGCTCGTGTTGAAGTCCCACTGCTCATATAACAGGGTTTAATTTTGTTATTCTAGTTACTGATTAGCAAAAAAACACTATATTGGAAGAAAATAAGTCAATGCACATTTTAAAACATTAATCTGAAGTTTAGTGGTTAAGAATTCAGTACATATACTGTTCTCCAGCCCTTATCATGTGTCCAGGGAGCTGTCTTGATTGAAGTATTTATCTGTTGTCCTGATAACATTGTTTATCTGCCCACTTCCCCTGCAGTTTCTATTACAGACAAACCTATACAGGACAACATACTGGGCAGATCCACTTACCTTCTGGACACATTATAGGGGTTGGAGAGAAGCATATGTGCTGTAACTACAATGCAATTTTTACATATATTTTTTTAGCATCAACAATACTGATTCTGTTATTAATCAATAACTAAATAAACACATTTCATTACAGTGGCCATTTCTGCTTGACTGATAGACTGGGCAACGGGGACTCTTTCCTTTCCCTCATGTGGGTGCCTGCTTGGGCAGTAAAGGCCTTCTTACTCAGGTGGGGATATCAGGCCACTATCTGCATAAACTCAATGTATTTTCCCATAGACCACAAGTCCTTCTCTGATTGGGTGGTTGGAAATACCAGGATTATCAGCGATTGATCTGATTCCCAGGACATGGAAGGTGGTGACCAATGACAGACCTGCTGCTTAAATTTTTCTTTGGTTGGTCATTTGTGTCTCTGGAGGGAAATTCAAAAAAGAGACCGAAGTGCTTCATTATTGGCTAAACGACAGCCACCAGATTAGGAACAACTGTGAATGAATAAGTCCTTTGCAGAGAGGGAAGTTTAAACTTCCTAACTATGTGCTATATTCTATTAGCTGCTTGCAAACGCCTCAAATCTGTACTTTTGTCTGCAAGTGTTTTTTTTTTTAATAAATGTTTAGATGTATTCTATTGCCTCCAGCTCGCAATTTCCGACTGCAAGACTGAACTCGTAAACCCTGCCTTTTTAAGTCTGATTGCAAGGGGCATGATCATATGATCTGATCATTTTTAAGCAAGCCCGTAAATTACTTCATAGACACAGCCAATAATAAATGAGACCGTCATCATGACTCCAGTAAAACATGGAAGTTGCATGTAATCTGCAATCGCAGGTTACAAATTAATTAGTGCCAATAAGTAATATTTGTGATCTGGCTCGCAATCAATCAATCTTATCACCAAGGGTGGGCCTCTCCATGTAACAGTCTCTCATTGTACCCACCTAACCACACCTAAAAGAGCTGTAATCCTTTATCTGAACTCTCCAGCGAATGTCCCTGCATAGACAGAGTTCCACCTTCTCTAACCACAGCTTTATTGTCCCCTACAGCCCTTACATTTAGTCCTATAAACATGACACCTGCCCATTCCAAGGCTATGGCTCAGTAGGCCTTATTGTAAAAGGGTTAATTAAATTAACCAGGTTTGCCGGCCCCTCCCTGATTGGTCGCTCCATCCAGCTCTAGGAGACAATAGGAAAAGCTCTGACTTCAGCCTTTCTGGAGTTGGACAGCACATTAAAGGCGGGGAATTCAAACCACAGTGGTGACTTCCCTCTGAATGGTTCACAGCCAACCAATCACAGACATTCAAATGTAGGCCCACTTCAGGTTGGGGAATTTTTCAAGCTGGCTTATTGTTTTCATCTACCAAAAAATGTAAGTTTGAAACCCAGAGTAAAGTGCTCTCAAATGGAAAATATATGTGTGCGAAGCCGTATTTTTCCTGGGTCATGAACCCTCATTATTCATCTAGATGAACAACCTCTTTTGTAGCCTCTTATGCGCTGCTGAAGGGTTCCCTAGTGGTCCAGTGGTTAGGATTCAGTGCTTTCCCTGCTTTGACCTGGTTTTGATTCCAGTCAGGGAACCAAGAGGTCACACCACTCTGAAGCCATGCAGGGTTGGGCCTGGTCAGTACTTGGATGGGAGACCTCCTATGAATACCAGGAGCTGTATGTGGCCCACTGGAGAAGGAACTGGCAACCCACTCCAGTATTTCTGCCATGGATGCCAAGTGGATTAGCATGACCATGGACATAAAGATGTCTTGGTGTATTACGGCCCATGAGGTCATGGAGAGTTGAAAACGACTGATCGACTAAAAGAAAAATGCGTTGCTGAAGCTTGTCCTGATGTTGAGAAGTCCCTTCTTCAGATGTGGAACAGGAGCTAGCCAATGGGACCTCGGAGGAAACCTTAGTAGTGAGGCCCCACCATCTTATAATTCAAATTAATATTGTAAACTTTAAATAATATAATGTGTACATTTTATGTACCATATTTATTTAATCCTGTATACATTATGTGCGTATAATTAGTTTTTATCGATTTTTATTTTAATTAGTTTTCATTACACATCATCTGTGTAATAATGCACTGCTTTACTGACGACCCTCTGTGATGTATAGCATTTATAATTGTACACTTGCTTACATTTTTAACTTTGGAGATTTCAAATTTCAAATTGACGGGGATTATGAAAATAATATATATGACTTAAACATTTCTCCTAAAGACATCATAGTTATTTGATAAATTTCACATTTATATATCTTCTTGTCTAAAACCCATTAATTTAAGGTGTATTTTCTAATTACGGCACACTTCGTAAGTATACATTTTATAGTATTTAAATAACATAAATTTGTCAATTAATCATTAACTCGTTTGTATTAAAGTATGTGGTATGCACTAAAATCTTGTTAGTAATAGTGCAAAAAGAGCTAATATGCGCTCATCAAAGAACAAATTTTAATGTAGAATTTAGTTTTATGTGGTATATATATTTTAGTGCAATCTCTGTAGTGGTGGTTCCAAACCTTCTTCACCAGGTAGGCCATGATCTAGGTTTAACACTGTCAATATATATCCACTGCAGTGTCCTTTGGCTGGATTGTCAGACGGCTAGTTAAAGCGTGGGTGCTGGGAGGGAGAGGGCTGCTGGTACAGAGGAGGACTGTGCTCATGCTAAGACTAACCACGATAGTCTGGTGAGGTGCCTATGGAATGCGGGACGTAGAGAGCCGCTGAACCGGAATCAGGAGGAGCCACAGAAGTGGGATAAGTGTCTTCTGAGACCTGCCATGATCTGCTGGTGAGGACCCTCCGGAGTGCATCAACCAGAGAGAATCTGAACCTGCACCATGAGATCTGGAGACCTAAGGAAAGACAGTGAATCAGCCCCAGGTAGTGAGAGGCTCTACAGAGAAGTACCAGGGACTGTTGGGGAATGTGGGCTGTTTAGGTGACATTATTATTAAAAACAATACAGAGTGTCCAGACAATTCCCCAAGATAGTAGACGGCCCCCTGATTGGACTTTGGACACACCTTGGGCAGGACCACACTTATCCCATTATACAAAAGGAGTTTTTAAAGAGTCCCTTATACAGATGGGTCTTCGGATATAATACCCTGACACTTATAGAGATTTGTTTAAGAGGCTCCATATGGACACATTCCTCACTCATTTGTAAAACAAAGAGGATATGGAGCAGTACAAATGAGCCGCAAGATAGAGGAAGGGATAGAACCAAATAAATTGGCTCATTTGAATAAAACATTGCAAATGCTCTACTTCAAATAAACAGTCAGACCTCATACCGATGTAATACACTGACTGGATTAAAGCACTGCACATTACAGGTGTTATCCCATTTCAAGTTAGCTTCAAGAGATTCTTCTCTTTGAGGGCATTATCCCTGTGAGTTACTTGAAGCAACAAAGGACAAATGGAGCAATAAGCAGGGGTACAGCTAGTGTGCAAGATCTCCCTATTCCCCAAAGAGAACAGAACTGGGTAGAATAATAGAAGTGATTAAAAATCTTTAGCCGGGCTTTGGACTCCAGACATCAAAGTGGAATATTATATATAAGGAATAACATCGGACTTTAACTGTTATAACTAACAATAAAATAGAAAAGGACTCTCCAACAATGGCAAACTCACCCTCTACTAGAATGGCAAACTCACCCTCTACATGATTGACTATTAATACTGTCAAGAGTCTATAGTACTGTATATAGTCTGTACTTTGCGATTCACATCTATCTGAAACCACCCATTATAGGGGGAGAAGTGCCTATAGAACAATTAGAAAATCTGCATTATATAGCTATTACATAGGCTTAAACATGAAGGGCAAGGAAAATAGTAACACTAAGGGGAAAACAAAAGATAAAAAGCTTAATCTTATAACTACTACTATCTTCCTGTCTGCTAAAGAAAAGGATAATGCTAAAGAAAAAAACTATTTTGGAAGTCTCTATTTGCACTGAAGTTCCCCCTTCTTGCATGGACGCTAGTGTGTCCTCCATGGAAGAAGGGGGGACAACAGTTAAAATGACTAAAGAAAAATTGACAATATCTACTATGAAAAAACTATTAAAGGAATTTCAGTCTTCCTTAAGAGAAGAACTCCCTCAGGACCTCTAAGAGAGATATATAGCCATGGAGGGGGAACACCTTAAACTCTCAAAAGAACATAATATTTTATCTAATCAATTTGAAGAGATGAAAGTAGAGGTAAAAACACTTAGAAACAAAACAACGTATCTAGAAGATTTATCTAGAATGAACAATGTAAGAGTTAGAGGAATACCAGAGTCAGTCCTGTCTAATGAACTAGCCTCTTTTATAAATATTTTTTTTGCACAGTTACTGAAATTGGATAAAGATGAAATAAAGATAGAAAGACTGTATAAAATGCCCCTCCTAAGGACATTGAAAAGTGACCTACTGAGAGATACAATTGTTAAACTTTGTCATCTGCCCCATAAAGAAGCTATAATGAGAGAAATGAGGGGAGGGAAACCTACTCTGGACTCACAGTACAACAAACTAGAGTTATTTAATGATCTATCCACTATCAACTTGCTTAAACACAAATAATTTCTCAAAATAAATGTATTTATTAAGACAAGAGAAGATAGCTTACAAGTGGAGATCTCCGCGTAAACTCCTAATTCATATGCATAGCCAGAATTACATGATTAATAATGCGGAAGAAGGGGAAAAATTACTGTTAAAATGGAACCTCCACATACAGGAAAAGTGAAACTTGAACAGCGTGAGTATACATAAGAACCAGAATCAGAACTCATTAAAAACTCTATAATACATTAAAAGGGGATTACCATAATTAAGAACTGAGAGGGCAAGAAGGCTGAAAGGAAAGGGTGAGGGGAGGTAAAAAGTTGATGGGGAGGGGGCGGGGTTAAAGAGGGGAAATTAATTTTAAGTGGGATTGTCACTGAGGTAAAACATATTTTTTTGGTATGTAAATTTGTCATTTGGTTGTGTTTTGATTAAGAAGGCACGTACATAGATATTTAATTATAGAATTCACACAAGGATTATGGAGAATCACCAAGAGGTAAAATAATGAATTTCATGTCAAAAAGGGTTTAACAATAATGATGTTAAAAAATTGCATTTTTCTCTTAATTTTCTTAATTTTTTGTGTTTAAGCACTTGCATTTAAGATGCTTGTCACTTTAATCCCAATTCACACAAAAACTCGACAAAGGAAGTAAAAGGATGATAATTAATCGCACTTCCCAAGCACCTTATAATCATTTTTAAAAATCACCATTTTATTATAAATTAATATGGTACACATTACAAACGGAGACATTGCATCTTCTAAAGTTTAGGGAAGAATCACTCACACACTCTAATATCATGCTAAAAATTACTATTTTATTATAAACAAACCAAGACACTGTATTTATTAAGGATTCGAGAAGGATTACTCACACTATAGTTATTAGGGAAATGGGCCTCTTCCATGCTCCAATAAACTTTCAATGCTTAGAGGACCTGGGAAAACTAATAAGCATTTAATAAAATACTTCCCTTGACCAATATAATGCTAAACAATCTGACTGTGTCAAGTTATGATTTCAGCCCTGTCTTGGTAAAGATTAAATACAGTATATAGCTTGGGCCTTTAGCCCTGATTTTATAAACGATCGAGCAATCCTACAGCGAGCTTCTCAGTGGGTTGCCAGAATTTTTCTCTCTTATTTTGTTTCTGGCCACAAAAGAAACATAACATCTTACACCTTAGTAATTATTCCAAGATGGTGTTTTTATATAATTTTTCTTTTTTTCATTTTTTTTTTATGGTCTGTAATTTATCTTTTTTCTTTAAAGGCATTGGGGGGGGGGGGGAGACGATAATTTCAGATGTGCCTTTTTGTATGGACACTCACCTCAATAGTGGAATAAAAGTCTTGTCCCAGAATGTTCAAGGCCTGAATACTGTTTATAAGAAACATTTAATAGCAAAAAACTTCTTAAAAGAGAATCCAGACTTACCGTAATTTGCATTCAGGAGTCTCATTGGAGAACAGGTAATCAAATCAATTTCTTGAATGGATTATTTCCATACCAGCAACATGCTACATATAAGAAAAGGGCCAGGGGAGTATAAATATTTTTTAATAATAAACTTCAAATTGTAGAATAATATAGTGAAATAGACACTGAAGGGAGATTCATAATTTGGGTGGGCAAATTAAATGAACAGAAATATGCAATTGTCAATTAGCATGAAAGAGAATATATATTATTTTCACACAGGCATCAGGCCTACATAAGAATGTACTACTTTTTAGTAGATCTGTTAACGAACAGTAAGTAGATAGACAAAGTTGACATTGGATTGATAAGCTCTTCTGAACACGCTATGATTACACTTCAATTAAAAACAGACCAAAGAACATACAACAGGAAGATTAATAGACTTGATACATTTTTATTTGAAACAGATAATTCTAAAAATCTTAGGCAGCAAGCATTTCTTTTATATACTGTAAATGCAAACACCCACAAGGCATACATGAGGCATATTAACTAGTTGGTCAATCAAACTTAAAAAACAAAAAGGCAACTAGTTAAGAGTATTATATATATATATATATATATATATATATATATATATATATATATATATATATATATAAAACTGTATCAAACTCAGAGAAACAATAGTTTTCTAAGTTTTCTATAAGTAAACTTTATTGTATAATCTAGAGAACTCGAAGGATTTTGTAAGTCCCACACCACAAGAGATTGATGATTTCTTAGACCAGTTAACCTTGCCCAGGATTTCAGACAAGGAACAAGAGCATTTAAATAGAGAAATATCAGGACCAGACAGAGCACCAGGGCCAGACGGATTTATAAATGTTTATTACAAAGCGTTTTCTAATACACTGGTCCCATTCCTTAAAGGGAGGTTTTATTGAATTTTAATCTCTGGGTACTGCACCTAGGGAAACTTTAGAGGCAACAATAGCTATGATACCCAAGGAAGGTAAGGATCTGTTGGATTGTAGAAGTTTCCAACCCATCTCTCTGATTAATACTGATATCAAGTTATATGCCAAAATACTAACCACAAGATTAGCTCCTCTTATCCCCAAACTAATATCAATAGATCAGACAGGCTTTTTTAAGTCAAAGACCGGGAGTAGACAATACGAGAAGACTGTTGAACTTGATATCATATGTGAAAATGAGGAAAATTCCCACCCTTCTCATGTCTCTAGATGCCGAAAAAGCTTTTGACAGAGAGGGGTGGGAATACATGGATAGAACTCTTCAGAGATATGGCTTGAACAACTTTGGAATGAAAGCCATCAAATCCTTAAATTCCCACCCCTCAGCCTTTGTTTCAGGGAAAGGAATTGATCCACACAAACTCAGTGTAAGAAACACGGCAAGGTAGGGATGGCCATTATCCCCACTGATCTTTAACTTAATGATCAAACCCCTCCTAGAAGCCCTTAGAGCATCAGATAAGATCAAAGGTACAGAGCTCAAATAAGCTAAAATTACTCAAAAAACCATGGCATTTGCAGATGATGTCCTCCTGTCCTTGACAAATCTGGTCAATTCAATGGAACATCCCTTTAATATATTAAATACATATAACAGGATATCCTTTTACAAGGTTAATTGGTCTAAGACAGAAATCTTGACAACAAAAATGGAGAGAGACTCACTGGAACATAAATATGCTCTGAACTTGAAACCGAACTTAGTAACACACCTGGGGATTTCCTTCTGTAAGGGAATTAAAAGAAACTATTAAGACCAACTACAATAAGCTTTGCAATGGAATTAAATAAACTATGGGAAAATGGAGATCAGGGAATCTATGCTGGGCAGGTAGAAGATTGCCTCTATCAAAATGGCAATTCTGCCCACGATAAATTATCTGATGAGAGCCCTACCCATAGAAATACCCATATATTTAACTAAACAAATCCAATCTATGATTTAAATATTTGTATATAAGGGTGAGGAACCTAGATTAGCGCTAACCGATAACAGATGCTATCAGGAAGCAACAATGCTCTCACATATAGTAAAGTGGGCCCTAAGGAAGGAAAAATCAAGATGGTTTCAAATAGAGCAAGGAACAAATCCAAAGGTAGATCTTAAAGACCTTCTATGGTGAGAAGAACTAATAAAACAGGATGAATCCCACTTTAAAAAAAAGACTCAATAAGAAATGGGACCTTCCCCCTCATCCTAGCCTACTGATGCCCCTGCAACTATTTAAATAGATTACTAATATCCCCAAAAATATCAATTGGGAGGAATGGGTATAGTAACTCTAAAAGATATTTGTGAAAAAAATGCATTATCTAGATTTTAGGAATTGGTACAAAAATGTGGCCTACCACACCACAGATGGATTGAATACAATGTGATCAAACAAGCGTTGTACAAAATGAAGTTTATAAATACAGTAAATAGAAATGTAACTTAATTTTGAACTAATTTGCATAAGGGAAGGAAAAAAACATTTAATCTCTCGTTGCTTCAAAATCCTTAGATCTAAGGAAGAAATAGATAAAACAGAGAAAACGAAGGACTGGGAAAAAGAAGTGGGATCTGTATGGTCTAAAGAAGCCTGGTTTCAGGGTTTCCAATATACAGAAAAGTTTATAAAAGGTGCTTCATAAAGGGAACTCTTCTTTAAGGTCACGCAAAGATGGCATTTAACACTGTCATGATTATCAGCGATAACTCACAATAGGGAATCTAATGTACACTGGAGAGACTGTGGTCAGACAGGTAGTTTCAAGCACATCTGGTGGGAATGTCCAAGAATACTAATATTTTGGAAAGAATGCTACAACCAGATCACCAGCATTCTAAATAAACAGATTAAGCCCTCTATAGAGATGTATCTTTTTCATATATTCCCTAGTGCTATGAATTAATTAGAAAAAGCTCTTTTGATCCAAATTTTTATGACTGCCAAAAGGCAGATTTTGATCAGATGGAAAAAAGTTCTACTCCTACATGGAATCAAGTGTTGGATGAAATAAACAGAAATAGACTGTTAGAAAGAGAACCTAGAGAATACATCACCAGAGGGGAAAAATGGCAACTCTGGGACACTAAATTCCCAAAATAGGTGATGAACATCTGGGAAGTCGTCCCTCCCCAATCTACTGCCTTATATACTATTCTATTTCTTTTTTTCTTATTTTCTTATGGTTTTCTTTCCCTTTTTTTCCCTTTATTGTTTACTTTTGCTAAATCACTAGTATACTTTAGTGAAAAATTGTGTTGTTCTTAAAATGTTAAATATTGTAACTCTGTCAACTTGTTTTTTGGAGACTGTGTGTTTTATATACTTGTGAAATGTGTCAATCCTTTTTTCTTAAATAAAAAATAAATATATGAGTATGATGTCACCAGTAATCTCATGGGTGATATCATTTTTCATATCATATGTGATGTTGTGACAGATATCATAGCTGATGTCATTTATATCATGTGTGATGTCATGAATGATGTCGTCAGAAAAATCTTTGCAGGGGGAGGGATGTTAAGGTTGCATGCAACTGTAACTTCCTAATTTGATGCGTTTCTCAAGCCTTAAGTTACCCCATTCTATGCTGCAACCTTAATTATAGATTAATGCAGTTTTGCCAATATATTTTAGGACTTTTTTCTCAATTTCATTATAATGAATCTAACTCATTTTCTTTATTTGAAATAAAAAACTACTACTGTTTTATCAATGTATTACATGAACATATAAACTTACACATATAAGTGACATTTAAGATCCTATAAGACAGTTCAATGCAAATAACTGCACTGTATTTGCTCTTTTTAACAATACCAAAAGTTATTTATGCATAAGTATGACGGGCTCTCCTTCTGGATCGCTAGCCACTTCTGGATTGCTATCCTGTTGAGGTGAAGGGGCTTGTGTACTCTAATGAAGCTGTGAGCTATATCATGTAAGGTCACACAAGATTTGCAGGTCATAGAAGAGAGGTGAAATCGCGGCCCACTAGTGAAGGAACTGGCAACCCACTCCAGTATGTTTTCCAAGAAAACCTTATATACAGTTGTGCTCAAAAGTTTGCATACCCTTAAAGAAATTGGAAAATGTGGGCATTTATTTTAAAAAATATGACTAATCATGCAAAAAAATGGTCTTTTATTGAAGGATAGTGATCTTATGAGCTATTTATTAACACATAGTTGTTTGGATCCTTTTTAAATCATAATGATAGCAGAAATCATCCAAATGGCCCTGATCAAAAGTTTGCATACCCTTAGTTCTTAATATTGTGTATTGCACCTTTTAGCATCAATAACAACGTACAGTCTTTTGTAATAGTTGTCTATGAGGCCCCTAATTCTTGCAGGCGCTAAGTTGCCCATTCATCTTGGCAAAATGCCTCCAGGTCATGCAAAGTCTTTGGTCGTCTTGCATGAACTGCAAGTTTGAGATCTCCCCAGAGTGGCTTGATGATATAAAGGCCATGAGACTGTGATGGCCACTCCACAACCTTAACCTTTTTCTGCTGTAACCACTGGAGGGTCAACTTGGCCTTGTGCTTAGGGTCATTGTCATGCTGGAAAGTCCAGGAGTGTCCCATGCGCAGCCTTCGTGTAGAAGAATGCAAATTGTCTGCCAGTATTTTCTGATAACATGCTGCATTCATCAATCTTCACAAGATTTCCCGTGCCATTAGAGCTCACACCCTGCCAAAACATCAGTGAGCCACCACCATGCTTCACAGTGGGGATGGAATTCTTTTCACTATAGGCCTTGTTGACCCCTCTCCAAACATATCGCTTATGGTTGTGACCATAAAGCTCTATTTTGGTTTTGTCATGCTAAATTACAGTGTGACAGAAGTTGTGAGTTGTGTCAAGGTGTTGTCGAGCATATTGTAAACAGGCTTTTTTGTGGCATTAGCGCAGTAAAGACTTCTTTCTGGCATCTGGACCATGCAGCTCATTTTTGCTCAAGTATCGTCGTATAGTGCTCCTTGAAACAACCACACCATCTTTTTCCAGAGCAATCTGTATTTCTCCTGAGGTTACCTGTGGGTTTTTCTTTGTATTCCAAACAATACTTCTGGCAGTTGTGGCTGAAATCTTTCTTGGTCTACCTAACCATGGCTTGGTATCAAGAGATCCCCGAATTTTCCACTTCTTAATACGTGATTGAACAGTACTGACTGGCATTTTCAAGGCCTTGGATATCTTTTTATGTCCTTTTCCATCTATATAACAGTGCTTTTCTGCTCCCCATGACTCAGTATCTAGCCTGCTCAGTGCATCCACATGAGAGCTAACAAACTAATTAACTATTTATACACAGACACTAATTGCAATTTTAAAATCCACAGGTGTGGGAAATTAACCTTTAATTGCCATTTTAACCTGTGTGTGTCACCTTGTGTGTCTGCAAAAAGGCCAAACATTCCAGGGTATGTAAACTTTTGATCAGGGCCATTTGGCTGATTTCTGTTATCATTATGATTTAAAAAGGAGACAAATAACTATGTGATAATGAATGGCTTCACATTTTTGCATTTATTTCAAAATAAATGCAAAAAATGTCACAATTTCTGCCAGGGTAAGCAAACTTTCGATCCAAATATTGAACAATTGCTCTCATTTCACATGCCATCGTGGTAATGCTTAAGATCCTACAAGCTCGACTCCAACAATATATGGACAGAGATTTCGCACAGGAGATCAAATTGCCAATGTCCGAAGGATAATAGAGAAATATTTACATCTGCTTCATCTGTCTTTGACTATCTGGATCACAACCAAATGTGGGAAGATCTTAAAGAGATGGGGATACCAGACCATTTCATCTACCTCCTGCAGAATCTGTATATGGACCAAAAAGGCCACAATCAGAACCAACCATGGGATAACCGAATGGTTCAAGATCAGGAAAGAAGTGTGACATGGTTGTATATTATTTCCTTATTTATTCAACTTATACATGGACTACATCATGCGTCCGGGTCGGACTGGATGAATCCAAAGCCGGAATCAATATTGCTGGGAGAAATATCAGCATCCTCAGGTATGCTGATGATTCTACTCTGATGGCTGAAAGTGAGGAGGAACTTTAGGACTTATTAATGAGAGTGAGAGTAGAAAGTGCAAAAGCTGGACTGCTGCTCAGTGTTAAAAAACAGCAATCTCAGTTCTTGACAAATAGACGGGGAAGTGGAAGCAGTGATAGATTTTTATATTTCTGGGTTTTTATATCTCTGGGTTTCTCGTTAGATGGTGACTGTAGTCATGAAATTAAAAGACGGTTACTTCTGAAGAGGAAAACTATGGCAAGTCTGGACAATATATTAAAAAGTAAAGATATTACATTCTCAACAAAAGTCTTAATAGTTAGAATTAAGGTATTCCCAGTAGTAAAATACGGATGGATGTGAGAGCTGGATCATAAATAATACTGAGTGACATAGAATTGATGCCTTTCGGGAAAACAGCTTAGAGCCCATTGGAGTGCAAGAAGATCCAGTCAATCAATACAGCAAGAAATCAAGCCACACTGTTCACTGCAAGGTATTATCATGAAGCTAAAGCTCAAATATTTTGGCCATATTATGAGTCAGCAGGATTCCCTAGAATAGACTCTGATGCTTGGAAAGATTGAAGGCACAAGAAGAAGGGGACGGCAGAGGGGGAGATGGATAGATGAGGTCACTGAAGCAATGGATATGAGCTTTTGGAAGCTCAGAGGGGCAGTGGCTGGCAGATGTGTCTGGCGTGCTGTAATCCATGGCATTACAGTGAGTCAGACATGTCTGAAAGACTAAACAATGCCTGACTATCAAGGATAGCAAAATGTGAATTTAATTTAAAAAAAAACCTTACATACACAGTTGCTATTTATGAAAACAAGAACTGGAAATTGAATAAGCGCGTCCAAGTTATCCCTTAACCGAACAGCAGACATGTTTTCTGTTTGCACTGGGACAATTGTTGATTTTTTCTATGACATTTTTCATAATCCTTTGGTGCACCCTTTTGTATAATTTGGGACTTTTTGGGTGGTTTTATTTTTTAAAAGCTGACTTTTTCTGAGTTTCTACAAATCAGGACTCTTTTAGGGTTTAGACAGAGCAATTTTTTAAAAAAAGTTAAAAGTGGTGTCTTTGTTAAGGCAGAGCACTGATCCTTACAGCTATATATCAATGCATGTGTTTGTAATGTTTAGAGGCTAAACCGTATCCTTGCAAAAATCTAATTGTAACAAATTACAGAATTAAAGAAAACACCACAGTCTCACAAAACAATTGTGTCAATGTGTGTATTAAGTATGTAATAGGTATTGGATAATAGGTATTGTTATAGACCACTTCTGGATTGCTACCTTGTTGTGATGAAGCTGTGAGCTATACCATGTAAGGTCACTCAAGATGGGCAGGTCATAGCAGAGTGGTCAGACAAATTGTGGTCCTCTGGAGAAGGAACTGACAACCCACTCCAGTATATTTGCCAAGAAAATCTTATGGACACGCACAACCAGATACAAGATATGCCTGGCATGCTGCAGTCTGTAGAGCCATGGAGAGTTGGACACGACTGAATGACTAAAACATTATTTACATCATTACATTAAATTATTTTTTAAACTACTTTATTTAAAAACACTTAAGTTATCAAATAAATCCCCCAAAAGGCAGTCATACCTTTTACATCACCATTACTGCTACGTTCAAACAAATACATTTTAGTGAGCACAAATTCCTATACGAAAAATACCAATTCCTCGTTCCAAAATTCAACAAAAATCATTTTTGGGGGCGCTGTACAGAAAATTGTGGAAATTGGCAAAAGGATATTTAACCCCCAATCCCTCTTAAAATACACAATTTCAAACACATATGTCAAAGCAAAGTTATAAGTCCATGAGAGTACCTCTAAAGGCCATTGACGTTTTTTTTAATTTGTTGCATCTCCAACAGGGCACTTGATAATGTTGAATAATGTTTTGTTTTTTGTTTAATTTTTGTAAATGAAGTTCCTGCTTGAGCAAAGTATAGGGCACTCTAAGATCACAATTAAAAAAAATCATGTTTTTATTAAAGACAACATTTAGGAACACAGATTTACCTTTTCTGTTGATTTAAATACTTTTCTATTTTGGGAATGAGATCCATGTTTATAAAATATATATGTTTATGTATGTTTTTGTGTACACATGCATTCCCTGCTTCATCAGAAACTAGATGGAAAATCTACACTGGGCTTTCTGCCATGGATAATTGCTCATAACATACCTCACAACTGTCCAATCTTGTTCTAGTTTTAGCTTCCTCTGTCCTACACAGCTTTTCTGTGAAAACAGTCTCAAGATCCTTGATCTTTGAAGGTTCACAAATGACTCGTACTTTGTTGTTGTTATTTAGTCATTCAGTCATGTGCGACTCTCAGTGAACATCTGGACCGTAGCACGCCAGGAACATCTTGTGTCTGGTTGTGCTTATCCACAAGGTATTCGTGGCAAAGATACTGGATTGGCTTGTCAGTTCCTTCTCCAGCTGACCTCTCTGCTATGACTTGCCTATCTTGGGTGACATTGCATGGTATAGCTCACAGCTTCATTAAAGTACACAAGCCCTTTCACTACAACAATGTAGCGATCCAGAAGGGGTCTAAATACATACTGGTGTAGGACACAGGCAGGAAGATTTATAGAAAGGTGAATCTGTGAGTCTCTTAGCAGAACACATACCGTATTTATCGGCGTATAACACGCACTTTTTCTCCCTGAAAATAGGGAGCAAATGATAGGTGCGTGTTATACGCCAATATTCCCCCCCCCCCCCTATGCTAATGACGTGGCACGCATGTGACGTTACATGCGCGCCGGGTCAAGGAGCGGAGCGAAGGCCGGAGCAGAAGCAGGTAAGTGAGGGGGAGGTATTTAGGGGGGTTTAGGTTGAGGAGGGAGGTTTAGGTTGAGGAGGGGGGATTAGAATGAAGAGGGGGGTTAGAATGCAGAGGTGGGTTTAGAATGAGGAGGGGGGTTGAGGTTGAGGATAGGGGGGTTGAGGTTGAGGAAGGGGGTTGAGGAGGGGGTTGAGGATGGGGGGGTTGAGGAGGGAGCATGAGGAGGGAGGATGAGGAGGGGGTTGAGGATGAGGAGGGAGGTTGAGGATGAGGAGGGGGGTTGAGGATGAGGAGGGGGGTTGAGGATGAGGAGGGGGGTTGAGGTTGAGGAGGGGGGTTGAGGAGGGGGGTTGAGGATAGGGGGGTTGAGGAAGGAGGATGAGGATGGGGGGGTTGAGGAGGGGGTTTGAGGATGGGGGGTTGAGGAGGGGGTTTGAGAAGGGAGGTTGAGGATGGGCGGGTTGAGGAGGGAGGATGAGGAGGGGGTTGAGTAGGGGGGTTGAGGTTGAGGAAGGGGGTTGAGGAGGGGGTTGAGGATGGGGGGGTTGAGGATGGGGGGGGTTGAGGAGGGAGCATGAGGAGGGAGGATGAGGAGGGGGTTGAGGATGAGGAGGGAGGTTGAGGATGAGGAGGGGGGTTGAGGATGAGGAGGGGGGTTGAGGATGAGGAGGGGGGTTGAGGTTGAGGAGGGGGGTTGAGGATAGGGGGGTTGAGGGAGGAGGATGAGGATGGGGGGGTTGAGGAGGGGGTTTGAGGAGGGGGTTTGAGAAGGGAGGTTGAGGATGGGCGGGTTGAGGAGGGAGGATGAGGAGGGGGTTGAGGAGGGGGTTGAGAATGAGGAGAGAGGTTGAGGATGAGGAGGGGGGTTGAGGATGAGGAGGGGGGTTGAGGATGAGGAGGGGGGTTGAGGATGAGGAGGGAGGTTGAGGATGAGGAGGGGGGTTGAGGATGAGGAGAGGGGGTTGAGGATGAGGAGGGAGGTTGAGGAGGGGGGTTGAGGTTGAGGAGGGGGGTTGAGGAATGAGGATGGGGGGGTGGAGGAGGGGGTTTAAGGATAGGGGGTTTGAGGAGGGGGTTGAGGAGGGAGGATGTGGAGGGAGGTTGAGGATTTTGCTTCAAAGTTCCTTATTTGCGGAAAAAAAAAATCCCTGAAATTTCCTTCTTAAAATGAGGTGCGTGTTAAACGCGATAAATACGGTAGTTACATAGTTACATAGTAATTAAGGTTGAAAAAAGACTTTCAGAGGACCTAATACTGAATCCTGAGGAACCCCACTTACCACATTAGTCCAATCGGAGTATGTTCCATTTACAACAACCCTTTGCTTCCTGTCTTTTAACCAGCTCTCAATCCATGAGCATATATTTACTGCAATTCCTGTATCCCTTAGTTTGCACAATAGTCTCCCATGTGGCACTGTATCAAAAGCCTTTGCAAAATCCAA
Source organism: Discoglossus pictus (assembly GCA_027410445.1). Taxonomy (NCBI): domain Eukaryota; kingdom Metazoa; phylum Chordata; class Amphibia; order Anura; family Alytidae; genus Discoglossus; species Discoglossus pictus. Next base: position 103,904,710 of record CM050167.1, read on the forward strand.
AAAGACTACATCCACTGAGTTGCCTTGATCCAGGTTCCTACTAACCTCCCCATAGAAACTAATTAGATTTGTTTGACATGACCTATCCCTCATAAATCCATGTTGACTCCTACTTATAATCCTGTTCAAATAGACATATTCGTGTATATTATCCCTTATTAACCCTTCTAAAAGCTTACCCACTACAGAAGTGAGGCACACTGGTCTATAATACCCTGGATTTGCTTTTGCTCCCTTTTTAAATATAGGTATCAAATCTGCTTTCCTCCAGTCATCTGGTAGAGACCCTGTGTTGAGTGAATCTTGAAAAATTAAATATAATGGTTTGGCTATTACAGAACCCAGTTCCCTTAGTACCCGTGGATGTATTCCATCAGGACCCGGTGCTTTATTAACATTTATTTTTTCCAACCTCTTTTGGAATACTTCCTGTGTTACCCAATTATTTAGCAAAGGTAGTGTAGCCCCATTATGTTGCAGTGTCCCAACCACTGGTACCTCCCTTGTGTATACCAAAGAAAAGAACCTATTTAGCTCATCTGCCTTTTCCTAGTGACTAATTTTCAGATGGCCTGTGTCACATTGTAATGTTCCTATAACTTCCTTCCTCGCCTTCTTCCCATTAATATGCTTAAAAAATATTTTAGGGTTAGTCTTACTTTCTTTTGAAATTCATTTTTCATTTTCTATTTTAGCCAGTCTAATAGCCCTTTTGCAAACCTTGTTGATTTCCTTGTACTCCCGTAAAGCAGTCTCTGTCCCCTCATTTGTATAATTTAAATGCTTGTTTTTAACTCCATACCTTGATCTTTAAATCATTGTTAAGCCACATTGGATGGGATTTACTCCTTTTACTTTCATTCCCACGTGGTATATGCTGCTATGTATGTATATTTAGTAAGGATGTAAATGTTGTCCATTTATGTTCAGTGTTTTTACCTATCAGTTCTCTGTCCCAGTCTATACTTTGTATTGCGGCCCTTAGACCGTTAAAATCTGCCCTTTTAAAATTAAGAGTTTTTGTTGGCCCCTTACAATTTAGTTTTTTTAATTCAGTCTCAAATGAGACTGTGTTGTGATCACTGTTTCCCAAAGGTTGCCCTATTCCCACATTTGATACTATATCAATATTATTTGTGATGACTAAATCTAAGATAGCTTCATTTGTAGTAGGCTCTTGTATAACCTGGGCCAGATAATGATCCCTGAATGTACTCAAGAACCTGCCCCCCTTAGCTGAACTGCTGGTCTCATTTATCCAGTTTATTTCAGGGTAATTAAAATCTCCCATTATTAGAACTTGCCCATGCTTAGCTGCATTTCCAATCTGTAACAATAATTGTATTTCCTTACTTTCAGCTATATTTGGGGGTTTATAGCAAACTCCTACTAATATTCTTTTGGAATTTGCTGCTCCTCTATTTAACTTTTAACTCTACCCACAAACATTCAGCTTTATCACTAGGTCCACCACAAATATCTTCTCTGACTATAGGCTTAAAGTCAGGCTTAACATACAGACAAATCCCTCCTTCTCTTTTACCATTGCCTCTATCTTTCCTAAATAGGTTATAACATCCATATTAACAGTCCAGTCATGAGATTCATCCCACCATGTTTCTGGCATTAGCAAGCATACACCTTATGTTATGAGTCTGTAGTTCTGAAGTGCCTGCCACTGTACTTGCGTTACTTAGTACTACCTCCTTATTGACTATACTAACCCTCCCCCATCTCCTCCCCTATGAGTTGTTAATTCATCCCTTATACCCTCTACACTTTCTACCCCATTACTTATATCTAGTCCCTCCCCCCCGCCTACTAGTTTAAAAATTCCTCCAGCATGCTGTAAGAAACAACAGGGAAAGTATACTGCCTCCTCAAATCAGTCACTGGGGAATGGAAGGCAATGACATCTACAGTATATTGAAGATGCTGGGAGGGTCTAACTGACAGTGCCGTTAGTCTCAGCCACCTCCGTTGGCTTCACTGTACCACACAGTACACAGTCTATTGCCTACAGCCTCATTACTAATGCAGGATTCTACTCATTACTAATGCAGGACAATAAGGTACAGTAGAAGCCCATATAAACACTGAACCACGTGTTAAAATGCATTATTTTTTGAAACTCTGCCTTTTTACTTTATTTTCACTGCTCTGTCTGTATCTGATAAGCAGCTTGGTTGACTTCAGTGGACCTTTTCACTGGTTGGATGATAAGGAATACGAGCATGGCTAGTTGGTATTAAAAAGAACAATGATAAGATTTTAACACTTTAGGAGAGAGGGTGTACCTATTCCAACAAAATATGATTAAAATAACCAACTTTCCAGCTAATTTATGTAACACTTCCAATCAAACGTTTAATAACAATTACAATTGTATGTATTTCATTCTTCTCCTTGATAATGTGTGCCGGGGTGGTGCTCCAAATTGGACAGACAAATTACTCGCCCAAAACGGGCTTGGGGAACACTGAATATGTGAGTGTACTTTTAGTTTATATATTAACTAGGAGCTTTGTTATTTAATTTTGAAAAGGAACAGCTAAAAGTGTAAAACTATTTGTTTACCCATCATATTAACTATGGGAAAAGAAATACAAAATGTGCAAGAAGATATGGGAATCCAGCCGTGTAACCTGTTGCTTTAAACCCTATACAAGATCTTGGGCAGATCTGTATACACAGCCAGGAATGCTACTTTGTTCAGGCCCTATATGGACTTGCCCTATTACAAATATCCCTGGCATCTCTGGTAGTTACATGACCAGCCATTTTAATTTACCATGGTGCATCACAAAATCAGGAAAGCTGAATCCAACAAAGTACAACATAAAAGAGGTGCTAGAATAAGAGATCAGTCTGTGAAACTTTAGAGTGACTGTACATAATATAACACTATTAGATTGCACATTATGTGAGTGTAGATGACATGAATAAGCACATCACTTAACATTTAAGGTTCACATAAACCCAAATTGCTTTTATATGAAGGAGTTCACATACATAAGTTCAAATATATGTGTAAAACCAGGGGTGCCAAAGGTCGGTCCTGGTGGGCCACATACAGGCCTGGAATTGAGGATTTCCTTTCTGTGCACAGGTTAGTCAATCAGCATGACTGAAGAAGGAATTCACTCACCTGCATGCAGCAGGGATATCCTCAAATTCAGGCATGTGTGGGGCCAGCAGGACCGGGCTTGGACACCCCTGTGTAAAACGTTTAGCACTTTGCCTTTTATTGCTACAAGTCCTCTGTATACTTGGTGGCGTGAGGTGCAGAAACATTTATGTAACCACCACAATATTTAACTGCAGTTCTAGATTGATAGCCTCAGAATTCTAAGTGTCAGTCATAGTATTGGAACTTCTAATGGATGCTTCTTCTCTCCAAACTAGGCAAGTTCCATAACTTTTATACATAATTTTCTCAAAGAGTGATCTTTAATATATAGCTTTTGTAATAGTTACGCCATAGTCTTCAAAATGGATAAAAAAACAGCGTCCCTTTAATTCTTGGGCATAATTCTTTAGTTTGTAGCTGGGTGATTTGCCACTTCCCACTAACCAACGCCAAGATCACACTGAGTTTTGGGCATATTTTAAAAAAGGTTTTGATTGAGATTCCATGAAGTATGTTCCATAAAAAATGCACCATTTTGACACAATACTAATTATTGTTAAAGGACAACAAAAAGTTGCCACATGTGCTCTACACCATCAGTTACAGGGTGGAAAATCATGTGGAAAAGTTGTTTATATTTTTTTTAAATTGATCAAGAATTGAATTAAGGGATCTATCCCTCTTTGCCTGCGCATTTCTTCTGCAGCACTGACAGCTGCAGTTACAGGTGCCATCCGCCAGAAGGCGCTGTGAGTTTTCGGGAACCATCAAGTTCCAGGGAAGGCAAAGAAGTATTTTCCCCTCCGACGTGGCGCAACCCAACGGCGCTGAATCGACAGCGAGGCCATTGCTATGTTCGGCGCAGGCACTCAGCCCCCAGAGACTCGTGCGCACCTCTCATAGCTCAAGGTCTTATCTGTTGGCCCACTTATATGCTAAAATCAGCAGCGCCATCTATCGGCCCGGAGGCGATGGTGAAGAGGGAAAGGACCAAATTAAGTATTGGTATTTTAGTCTGGCCCTTGAAGCCCTCAAGAATCTGAGTATATTAACTGTTGTACTTCCTTCTAAAGCTGAGTGTGTTGATGTAGTTGTAAATGTGCTGTATTAAAGGATTTTTGAAATGTAAATCACGGGTTTGATTCCCCTGCCTTTAATGTATTTATATATATATATATATATAATATATATATATATATATATATATATATATATGTAGTTTGCATACATTTTGGTTGGATAATTAACAAAAAACACAGCTCAGCACATTTGCTTTATTATTTAACCATAAATGATGGTATGATTGAATCTCATGTGGAATGTAGATATATGGCAGTCAATCCCCCTCCCCTTTGCCTGTGTTCCTCCTCTTTGCCCCATCACTCCTCTGTCCCTTTGTTGCTTATTTTTGCCCCTGTCCCCCTCTATTCCCCTGTTGCCATCTTTGTCTGTGTCTATCCTCTGTGCCCCTGCTCTTTGCTTCTGTCCCTACTTTGTACTCCTGTCTCCCTCTATACACTTGCCCCGTCTTTGCGAATGTCCCCCTCTGTGCCCCTGTCGCCCATCTATTACCATGTCCCTCCTCTATCCCCCCTTTGTGCCCCTGTCTCCCCTCTATGCACTTGCCCCCCTGTGTGCCCCTTTCGCCCATCTTAGTCCATGTGCTCCTGCCACCCCCCCTGTGTCCCTGTCCTCACTCTTTGCCTCTGTCCTTACTCTGTGCCCCTGTCTCCTCTCTTTGCCTCTGTCTCCCCTCTTGTCCCTGTCCCCCCTCTTTGGCCCTCTGCATCCCTGTCCCTCCTCTGCACCTCCTGTTCAGTGTGAGAGTCTTCCTGATCACGGCCCTGCCCAGGGTTACAGACTAACTGCTCTTATCAACTACTAGTAAAAAATGACAGTATAATTTAAAAAAAATTATTTCCCTCCCGTGTCTCTTTCTCCCTCTACCCTCCCATATCCTTCCCACCCCCTTCCTCCCCTCCCATGTCTTTCCCCTCCCCTTCCTCCCGTGTCTCTCCCCTGTGTCTCTCCCCCTCCCGTGTCTCTTTTCCCCTCTCCCCTCCCCTTTGTTTCTTTCTCCGTTCCCTGTGT